>JAKOOJ010000074.1:907591-1122591 GCA_022577455.1 Arizona elegans | reverse complement strand
CACCAGAACTAAGATTTATGGGACCTGCCTGATGACCTCATGTTAAGTCTCCATGATGTGGGTGCCAGAAGACAACAGCACCAACTCTCACGCTTTGGAGACTGATAGAAGAAGAGGTTGAACCATGTTCATAAGTCCCATCAGAAGACCTTGGGGTCTTTGGGACTGTTCCCACCGGAACAAAGATTGCTGGGACCTGTCTGATGACCTCGTGTTGACGTATCTCCTTGATGTAGGTGCCAGAAGACAACAGCACAAACTTTTAAGCTTTGGAGATTTAAATCAGAAGATTGTGAACCATGTTGGAATGTCTTGTCCACTGGAGACCCCTATCAGAGGATTTGAGGGTCTTTGGGACTGCTTTCAGCAGAACTAAGATTTATGAGACCTGGCTGATGACCTCGTGTTTAGTCTCCTTGATGTGAGGGCCAGAAGACAACAGCACCAAGTCTCAAGCTTTGGAGATTTATAAGAGAAGATCATGAACCACTTTGGTAACCGGCTGAAAGAGGAACAGATTCAACCATGCCAGGGGTTCAACCCACCGGGAAAATGGGATTTGGTTTCGTCTTGGCATTCTCCGGCTCTTTTTTTTTTTTACCCTCTGAACATCTCTGCTTGTTCCCGAGCCATAAACTGACAAGAGTTAATGCATGACTGACTGTACAGGCCTCCGTATTCATTTATATTTAGCCTGACCGAGCCTTGAACTTCTCATTCCTCCAGCTGCCAGCAGCAGCCTTTATAAAATATATATGCAACGATAATTATCTTCGGAGACCTTTTTCCTTCCATTTGGCTTGCAAGTAGCCCTGTAGGAAGCTAGGGAAGACCTCAATGCTGTCAAAAGCTTCTTTGGAAGGATGGGAAGCTGTGGCATCTACCCTCCCCCCCAAACCATTGAGGCCAGGATGTTAATGGAGGTTGGCACGGACGCATGGGATCTGTTGTCCATGTGGTTGTTTTAAAGCAGTGTTTCTCAACCTTGGAAGCTTGAAGATGGGTGGACTTCAACTCCCAGACTCCCCCAGCCAGCGCTGCTGGCTGGGGGATTCTGGGAGTTGAAGTCCACCCATCTTCAAGCTTCCAAGGTTGAGAAACACTATTTTAAAGGTAGTCCTCAACACATGACCACAATGGAGGCCAACGTTTTTGTCACTAACGTCTCCAAGTTTGTTAAGCGACTTTTGCCCCATGTTACAACGTGCCAGGGGAGAAGGACCAGGGGAGACAGGAAAGCAGTCTTCCAATGTTGGAGGGGCTGCCACAGAGAGGAGGAAGGGGGTCAAGCTGTTTTCCAAAGCACCCGAAGGCCAGAGAAAGAATAATGGATGGAAATTGACCAAGGAGAGATTCAACCTGGAAATAAGGAGAAATTTCCTGACAGTGAGAACAATCAACCGATGGAACAGAAGAAGTTGCCTTAGGAAGTTGTGGGAGCTTCATCACTGGAGGCTTTCAAGAAGAGACTGGACTGCCCTCTGTCAGAAATGGGGCAGGGCTGGGATGGCTAACCTTTTTGCTGCCGTGTGCCAAAAGCGGCACAGGGGATCGCGCACACACGTGCCCACACCCATTGTTCAATGCCCCTCTACCCCCACGCATGTACGTGTGACCCCGCCCCCAACATTCCCCTCGCTTTTGTCATGCAACTGCAAAAAGATTACTGGTGGGCGTGGTAGGCCTGTTTTTTTCGCCCTCCCCAGGCTCCAGAGGCTTTCTTGGAGCCTGGGGAGGGCAAACCCTCCCTCCCTCGAGGCCCTCCAGAAGCTCAAAACGGCCTATTTCCCAACTTCCAGTGGGTTCGGAAGGCCCGAAAATCAGCTGGCCGGCACGCACATGCGCGCTGGAGCTGAGCTAGGGCAATGCTTGCATGCCCACGGATATCTGTGTGCCACCTGTGCCATAGGTTCACCATTACAGGTGTAGGGTCTCCTGCTTGGGCGGGGGGTTGGACTAGATGACCTACAAGGTCCCTTTCCAAATCTGTTCATCTGTTAAATTTTAGGCCTCCAGCCCCGATTTTCTGTTTTCTGCATGCTTTCCAGAGTCTCAACATGTTTTTGGGGTGGCTGGCTTGCTTCCAGCCAATGCCATAAATTTGTCCTCCCAATGCTCTTGTTTTCCCTTGCCCCGGGTCAGTCCTCCCTTGATAAATGTCTGCCCGAGAATATGATTTCAAGAGGCGTTTAAGGAAATTGAGTGAAAAGCGCTGCACTAAATCAGCCTTTCAGCCACGGGAGGGAAGGAGGGAGGCAGGCAGACAGTCGTCCCAGAACCGACCGGCGGTCCGGGAAGTGACCGTCTGGTGGCGCCTGACCTCCTTTAACCCCAACCGGTGGACATCGATCCCAAGCAGGATCTGAAGCTGCCTTTTCAATTACCGTCAGGAGGTGTCACAAATCATTAGCCAAGTGCAAATTTCTCCCGGAGAAGATCAGGGTCATAAATCAGCCACTTTGAACTCACAGGGTTTGCTCACTCAGCTTCCAGATGCTCCTGAGAAATCTATGGCCTGATTCAGAGGAAGCTCTGGGGTTTCCCCCCACCCCCTATTTTTTTTTTTTTTTTTTTTTTTTTTTAAGATTCGTTTCTGACCACACAATGCAAACTTGCTCGCCCTCCTGACTCATGAAATCTCCGAGCAACGGCTCCCGGGGTCGTAGGAAATGTACAAAACGATGCACGAGGCTTTGCTATTTGCCGTGCGTCCCGTCTGTCTCTGTCTCTCTCTCTCTCTCTCTCTCTCTCTCTCTCTCTCTCTCTCTCTCTCTCTCTCTCTCGTTTGTAGGCTCCCCACCCAATTTATCCAGAAACCTGAATCACTCCCCACAAAGCACCAGAAATGAAACGTAGCCACGCGCATGGTTTTGAGTTTCCAGCTAAAAGCAGCTTTGGGAAGTGCACCAAGCCCATCCCATGACGTCTTCCAGACGGAGATCGCCCCAAAAGATCGATTTTGGTTGAAAAAAAGCTGATCACTCAGAGATCTTCCTGGAAGATCACTACTTTATTAGTTCAATTTATTAGTTCAATTTATATGCCGCCTTTCTCTGGAGACTCCCCAAAGATCTCCCCAGGCGACTTCCCAAAGATCTCCCCAGGCGATCTCCCTGGAAGATCACTGCTGCCCAAAGATCTCCCCAGGAGATCTCCCTGGAAGACAGGAGATCTCCCTGGAAGACAGGAGATCTCCCTGGAAGATCACTGCTTCCCAAAGATCTCCCCAGGAGATCTCCCTGGAAGATCACTGCTTCCCAAAGATCTCCCCAGGAGATCTCCCTGGAAGATCACTGCTTCCCAAAGATCTCCCCAGGAGATCTCCCTGGAAGATCACTGCTTCCCAAAGATCTCCCCAGGAGATCTCCCTGGAAGATCACTGCTTCCCAAAGATCTCCCCAGGAGATCTCCCTGGAAGATCACTGCTTCCCAAAGATCTCCCCAGGAGATCTCCCTGGAAGATCACTGCTTCCCAAAGATCTCCCCAGGAGTCCCAGGAGATCCAGGAGTGAAATCTACTTACCTTCCCAACCGGTTCAGGAGTACACGCGTGTCACATGTGCGCACGGACCCTCTGCCATGCACAAACCCTTCTCTGCATGCGCAGAGGGTAAAAAACAGGTTACTTCCTGGTTAAAACCAGGTTAAAACCAGGAAGTAACGACGACCGGGTGGGTGGGCGGAGCCTCGCGCTGCCATCGCTGCCGGTTCAGTCGAACCAATCCGAACCAGGAGCATTTCACCCCTGAAGTGATCTCCCTGGAAGATCACCGCTTCCCCAGAGATCTCCCCGGGAGTCCAAACAAGTCTTGCTGTTGAAAATCGGATGGCTCGTCTGCAGAAAAGAATCACCTCATCCCGTGCAGGAAAAGCTTTCAGGGGTCTAAAGTTAAACATTCAGGAGTGCCAAAGCACCTTGTTCGCATTTCATGAGAAGTATAGATAGTCCTCAACTTACAACCTTTCACTTAGTGACCGTTCAAAGTTACAACGGCACTGGAAAAAGTGACTTGTGACCATTTTCCACACCTACGACCGTTGCAGCATCCCCATGTTTTGATCATGGGATCAAAATTCAGACTCTTGGCCACCAGCTCGTATTTACGACAGTTGCCATGTCCCGGTGTGTGTGTGTGTGTGTGTGTGTGAGAGAGAGAGAGAGAGAGAGAAAGAGAGAGAGAGAAGAGAGAGAGAGAGAGAGAGAGAGACGCAATCCCCTTTTGCGACTTATTGACAAGCGAAGTCAGTGGGAAAGCCGGATTCCCTCAGCACACGCGCGACTAACTTCACAACCGCAGGGAATTTCGCTTTTAACAATGGCGGCAGAAGAGGTTGCCAAACGGGTTCAAAACTCACTCAACAGCAGTCTCGCTTAGCAACAGAAATGATGGGCTCCATTGCGGTTGTAAGTCGAGGACTTCCTGCGTCTACCCCTTTCCTTCCTTCCTCGCGCCCGCCATCTTTTCACTTACTTGGTTTTGTCCGCCGGGTCCTGCTCGTCCATCTCGTCCGCGCTGCACGTGGCGCTAGAATCGCTATCCGAGGCAGCACTTCCGGTTTTGCTTGCTTTGGGGCACTCCTTCTTCTCCGACTTGGGGGTCTCCTCGGTCTCTGCCCCCACCCCGTTACTGGTCTCGCTTTTCTGGTCATCGGCCTTGTTGTCTTCTGGGACAACATTTGCCCCTTCCTCCATTTTTATCTCCGCCACGTCCGTTTCTGGCTCCTTCGGGTTTTCTTCTACTTCTTCTGTTTTTATCATATCGACTTTTGCTTCCTCCTGCGGCTTTTCACTACCAGCTGGGCCAGGCTCGGTCCCATCCGGCGTCTGACCAGTGGAGTCTACGGCGTTGGCTTCCGGGGACATCGTGGCTTTCTCCGTGTTGACCGTTGTTTCTTCTTCGGCCTCGGGATTCGGTTTGGACTCGTTTTCCGGAGGCTTTTTGGTGTCGAGTCTCGGAGAAGGCAGGCTGTCTGTGTCGGAGCTGTTATTAACGGCAACTGGAATTAAAACAAAAAGACATACTGTTCATTTCGATGACCAGGTTCCATTTGCAACGCACAAACGCTCAGTGTCCCAAAGGAGCCCTAAACAAAATATATTTTATGGCAGCGAGCTGGTGAGTTGCAATGCATTATTTAACTCTGAAGGGTTGCAGGCTGCGACTATGGAGATTTTGAAGAGAAGCGTTTTAGGATTTTTGCAAGCAGAAGGAGAGGAGGTGCATTTCCCCACACTCTGGTGCCAGAAACTCACATGGGAAAAGTCCAGGACAAACCATGGTTTAGATTCTACCATGATGGACTGGTCTACCAAAGACCATCTTCCTTTCTTCAGTTTATTCTTTTTACACTCCTCAAATTATGACCACAATTAAGCCCAACATTTCTATGGCTAATTGAGACTTGTGTTAAGTGAGTTTTGCCCCATTTTATGAACTTTCTTGCCAAGGGTTGTTCAGTGAATCACAGCCATTGCTAAATTAAAAATATTTTTGTTTAAGTGAATCAGGCTATTGATTTTGCTTGTTAGAAGGTTGCAAAAGATGATTTTAGGGGACTGGAGGCTAAAACATACGATGAACGGTTGCAGGAACTGGGCCTGGCTAGTCTGGTGAAGAGAAGGACCAGGGGAGACAGGATAGCCGTCTTTTGTTATTTGAGGGGCTGCCACAGAGAGGAGGAAGGGGTCAAGCTATTCTCCAAGGCACCCGAAGGCCAGACAAGGAATAATGGATGGAAATTAATCAAGGAGAGATTCAACCTAGAAATAAGGAGGAATTTTCTGACAGTGAGAACCATCAACCAGTGGAACAGAAGTTGCCTTCGGAAGTTGTGGGAGCTTCATCACTTGAGACTTTCAACAAGAGACTGGACTGACATCTATCAAAAATGGTATAGGGTCTCCTGCTTGGGTGGGGTGTGGGGTTGGACTAGATGACCTCCAAGGTCCCTTCCAACTCTGTTAATCTGAATCTAACTAAGATGATTTAAGGCCTGGAGACTAAAGCATGAAGAATGGTTTACAGGAACTGGGCATGGCTGGTCTAGTGAAGAGAAGGACCAAGGGAGACAGGAGAGCAGTCTTCCAATATTTGAGGGGCTGCCCCAGAGAGGAGGAAGGGGGTCAAGCTATTTTCCAAGGCACCTGAAGGCCAGACAAGGAAGAATGGATGGAAACTGAACAAGGAGAGATTCAACCTGGAAATAAGGAGGAATTTTCTGACAGTGAGAACAATCAACCAATGGAACAGATGTTGCCTTCAGAAGTTGTGGGAGCTTCATCACTGGAGGCTTTCAAGGAGAGACTGGACTGCCATCTGTCGGAAATGGTGTAGAGTCTCCTGCTTGGGTGGGGGGTTGGACTAGATGACCTGCAAGGTCCCTTTCCAAACTCTGTTCATCTGTTAAATTCACTGTTAAACCATGTGACACTGCAACTGTCATAAATGTGAGTCTGTGGCTAAGCATCCAAAGTTTGATCACTTGAACCATAGGAGACGCTACAACGGTCGTAAGTGTGAAAAATATCACGACTCACTTTTTTCTGCGCCGTTGTTAGCTTTGAACGGTGGTCGCCCAATGAACCATTGTAAATCAACAGAAGTACCTGTAATTGTTTTTAGGAAGGGAACTTTTAGCTGCAAATATATTTTACAGTCGTTTGTACGGTTACCATCATCTGCAAGGGGGGAGGGGTTGTGCGTCTTAATTTTGGTGATTCTTTTTGATCTGAGAACAGCTTTTCCCTAAAACCTTGCAGAACCATTAAATACATACACACACACACACACACAAAGAGAAATCACTAAAAGCTACACTAATGCTGGACAGATTCCAAACTAACCGTTATCCAAACCCATCCTCAGGTGTGAAGTCACAATGGGGTGCTCTGAGCCATGTTTTTCAAGCATATAGTGCTGGGTTGCTACCAGTTCGCATGAACTGGTAGCAGCAGCGGCGGGAAGCTCCACCCACCCACCCGGATGTCATAAAATACACTCTGCGCATGTGCAGAAGTGGCACGCACGCGCGAGTGAACCAGTAGCAAAGGTAAGTGAAACTTACCACTGGTTGGCTAGTCGCACACAAATTACACAAAAATACACAGCCACACCTTTCAAGAATAATTAAAAGACACGCCCTCCCCCTGTTTTGGGAAAGGGAGGTGGGGGTGGGAATGGGGGTGGGGGGGCTTCTGATCTTTTCATTATTAACTTGATCTCCCGAATTCCTGGAGTGGATTTTAAGGGCTTGCTGCTATTAATTTCCTACCAACCTTGACCTGCATTTCACTTCATTGAGATTGCAGCTGGGAAAACACACACACACACACACACACACACACACACACACACACACCAATGTAAAAAACCTAATTGGAAGGCTGCAGGATTTCTTTGCAGACAGGAGGCTGTTGTAATTATTATACTTTATTCATTAAACATAAAACTCAGTCAACTGAACATTCAAAAATGCATCACAAATACCATTGACTGGTTGTTGTTGTTGTTGTTGTTATTTATTATTATTATTCCCATTGGGAAGGATTGGCAGGCCCTCAAAAGGACGGGCAGAGTTAATGTTGTTTTCCTATTTCTGCACTGAAAGCGACCTTGATCTGGGAGACCGACTCCACAAATGCTTCAGAATAGGCGAAATTCCATTGAAAGGCAAGGGGGAGAGATTTGCTGAAGTCCTTTATGGTACGCATAGCAAATTCATTCTTCACTTCCAGCTTCCTCTTCTCTATTTTCTGGGTCTTCGATGTTCCCCGACAGGAGGCTTTGATTTGCAACCATTCATTTACTGATCATCTGAAGTAGACTGAAAGGAAGCGCCTTGCCATGAATGTTATGGAGATTCTCAATCATCCAGGTCATGGTTATTTATTTATTTTATTTATTAGTCCAATTTATATGCTGCCCTTCTCCACAGATTCAGGGCGGCTTATAATGCATTATAGCAATAGCCTGCATACTTTTTTGTATATACCTGTCCCCCTTTCGCCCTCCCCAAGCGGTGTTGTTCTATACAGAGCTGGCTTATTGCCCCCACAATCCGGGTCCTCAATTTACCTACCTCGAAAGGATAGAAGGCTGAGTCAACCTTGAGCCTGGTGAGATTCGAACTTGCACTAATTGCAGGCAGCTGGCAGCTAAGTGCTAGCACTTAACAGCACTTTAGTCCGCTGCACCACCGAGGCTCTGTTATCCCAAATATGTCCGTCTGTTCCCCAAATCCAAAAAAAGCAACTGGACTTTCTTGGTGTTTTCCTTGAAACACCGTTTCGCTTCTCATCCAAGAAGCTTCTTTTGAAATGAACCGAAGAAGCTTCTTGGATGAGAAGCGAAACATTTTCAAGGAAAACACACCCACACGAAAATCCGGATTGTTTTTTCGGGGGCGGGGAAACACAAACATTTGGGACTTGCAATGAACAGTTGTAAATGAAGGATTACCTGCCCTGGTGTCTACTTTGAGCTCAGGGTGGTAGTGACACCTGTTTTGCTACTAGGGTACTAGAGTACGAGACGAGACAAGAAACGACGGATGGAAACTAATCAAGGAGAGGAGCGACCTGGAATTAAGGAGAAACTTCCTAACAGTGAGGACAATTAACCTGTGGAACGCCTTGCCACCAGAAGTTGTGGGTGCTCCATCACTGGAGGTTTTTAAGAAGAGACTAGACAGTTACTTATCTGAAATGGTAGAGGGCTGTGATGTCTAACCTTTACCGGACCGAGTGCCCAAAGAGTGCATGTAAATGTGCGCCCAAACTCCCAAAATGCAACGCACTTGCAGGCCCCCCCAGATGCGCCTTGCCCTCCGCGTATGTGTGGTGCCCGCCTGCACGCACTTCATACCCTGCACGTGCCCTGCCCCCCCGGAACATGCGTGTGTGGCCCCCCACACATGCCCCCTGCATGCATGCACAGCAGAGACCCAAAGACCAGCTGGCCGGCACGGCAGAGCTGAACTGGGGCGATGGCTCGCGTGCCCACAGAAAGGGTGCTCCGTGCCACCTCTGGCACACGTGCCATAGGTTTGCCATCACGGGTATAGAGCAGGGGGGAAATATTCCCAGTTCGGACAGATTCGCCCGATCCAGTAGCAATGGAGGCTGGTGGTTCGGAGAACCGGTAGCAAAAATCTCTCCCCCCCACACACACATGCCCAGCTGAGCCACGTGATCATCAGAGGCTTTTTTTTTTTACTTTTAAAAGCATTTTTTTCTGGCCGAAGAGAGTGTAGAAAAAATGCTTTTAAAAGTAAAAAAAAAAAGCCTCTGATGATTGTGCGGCTCAGCTGGGCATGTGGTGGGGAGGAGAGATTTTTGTTACCGGTTCTCCGAACCACCCGGCTCCATCGCTACCGGATCGGGAATTCTGGGATCGTCAAAGGCTTTTAAAAGAAAAAAACACCTTTTTTTCTTTCAAATGCCTCTGACGATCCAAGTTGAATTGCCTGATCGGCAAAGGCTTTTTAAAAAACTCAGCTTGGATCGTCAGAGGCATTTGAAAGAAAAAAAGCCTCTGCCGATCAGGCAACTCAGCTGGGATCGTCAGAGCCTTTTGAAAGCATTTCTTTACAACCTCTTCACCGAAGAGGTTGTAGAAAAAATGGTTTTAAAAGTAAAAAAAAAAATTGGCCACGCCCACCCAGTGACATTAACCCCTCCACACACCAAGCCACGCCCACAGAACTGGTGGTAATAAAGTTTAGATTTCACCACTGGTATAGGGTCTCCTGCTTCAGCAGGAGGTTGGACTAGAAGACCTTCAAGGTCCCTTCCAGCTTCTATTCTGATTGAGTCCTTTCTTTTTTTTAATGGGGAGGTGTCATCAACACCTGGGGCTCGCTTGCAACATGTCAAGACAGGTGACAGCTCCATTGTCAAACATGACTTGAAGGGGACATCACTCAGGATTTTGGGGGAGGGGAGAAGATTCTTGACGAGCAATTCCCGCCAGCTCAAATTAACCCAGCAGCCAACGTGGAAATTCTTTGCAATCGACACTCTGAATTCGATAAACAGGTGGAGAAGCACACAGCCACCTCATCATCATTTTTTTTAAAAAAAACAAACAAAAAAACTGATTGCATCATGAGAACCTCTGAGTTTTGTTGCGCAATCCTTGGCGCATATGTGAAAGGAACATTCCTCCAGGTAAGGAGCCTTCCCCAAAATTTAATTAAAACAGCCTTGCTTGTTCGGAGCACAGAATGTGTCTCGGCTTGGAATTGGTGCAACCTGGAATTCCTGGCACAGGGGAAGGACAGCTATCTTTCTATATCCTTTTTGGCTCCATCCAAAAGGTTTTTCAAATGCTGGCGCAACCCAGGGAACGGAGTTCCATGCTCCACCCCAGCTCTGGGATCGGATCCAAGGAAGGCACCACAAGGATGCCGAAAATGTGTATGCGGGCTTCAAAATGGAGGCTTGTGACTACCGTCGACACAAACAGAGGCAGAACGGAGGCGGCAGCCAGACCCCTGGGCTTGGGTGTGGCGGTAAGGGGTGGGGGGTGGGGGGTGAGAAGGAAATGAAGTCATAGTTTCCTGAAACTTTTTGGGAAACGTTCAGGTGCTGAAGGATGCTCCAGAAGAACAAGGCATGGGAAAGTCTCTTGGAAGGTGGATCAAAATAAACCAGTGGAGGAGAGAGAGAGAGAGAAGTCTCTTAAAGGGTTAGGGAAGAATTCTCCTGAAAATTAGATTTTGGAAAAGACAGAAGATGTTGGGAGGCTTAAATTGGATCCGGGTTTCTCAAACATGGCTACTGGGAGATATGCGGACTTTAAGTCTCAGAATTCTGGGAGTCAGAATCCATTCATGCTGAAGGGAATTGAAGTTCACTCATTCTGGCTGGGGATTTCTGGGAGTTGAAATCATCCATGTTGAAGGGACGGGAAGTGATGACTAGGGAATTCTGGGAGTTGAAGTTCACCCACAACGGGAATTCTGGGAGGTGAAGTCCACCCATGTTGAAGGGAGTTGAAGTCCACCCTTGTTGAAGGCAATTGAAGTCCACCCATGTTGAAGGGAATGGAAATGATGACTAGGGAATATCTGGGAGGTGAAGTCCACCCATGTTGAAGGGAGTTGAAGTCCACTCATGTTGAGGGAGTTGAAGTCCACCCATGTTGAAGGGAGGTGAAGTCCACCCATGTTGAAGGGAGTTGAAGTCCACTCATGTTGAGGTAGTTGAAGTCCACCCATGTTGAAGGGAGGTGAAGTCCACCCATGTTGAAGGGAGTTGAAGTCCACTCATGTTGAGGGAGTTGAAGTCCACCCATGTTGAAGGGAGGTGAAGTCCACCCATGTTGAAGGGAGTTGAAGTCCACTCATGTTGAGGGAGTTGAAGTCCACCCATGTTGAAGGGAGGTGAAGTCCACCCATGTTGAAGGGAGTTGAAGTTCACCCATGTTGAAGGGAGTGGAAATGATGACTAGGGAATTCTGGGAGTTGAAGTTCACCCATGTTGAAGGGAGTTGAAGTCCACCCATGTTGAAGGGACTGGAAATGACTAGGGAATATCTGGGAGGTGAAGTCCAGCCATGTTGAAGGGAGTGGAAATGATGACTAGGGAATTCTGGGAGTTGAAGTTCACCCATGTTGAAGGGAGTTGAAGTCCACCCATGTTGAAGGGACTGGAAATGACTAGGGAATATCTGGGAGGTGAAGTCCACCCATGTTGAAGGGAGTGGAAATGATGACTAGGGAATTCTGGGAGTTGAAGTTCACCCATGTTGAAGGGAGTTGAAGTCCACCCATGTTGAAGGGACTGGAAATGACTAGGGAATATCTGGGAGGTGAAGTCCACCCATGTTGAAGGGAGTGGAAATGATGACTAGGGAATTCTGGGAGTTGAAGTTCACCCATGTTGAAGGGAGTTGAAGTCCACCCATGTTGAAGGGACTGGAAATGACTAGGGAATATCTGGGAGGTGAAGTCCACCCATGTTGAAGGGAGTGGAAATGATGACTAGGGAATTCTGGGAGTTGAAGTTCACCCATGTTGAAGGGAGTTGAAGTCCACCCATGTTGAAGGGAGTTGAAGTCCACTCATGTTGAGGGAGTTGAAGTCCACCCATGTTGAAGGGAGGTGAAGTCCACCCATGTTGAAGGGAGTTGAAGTCCACTCATGTTGAGGGAGTTGAAGTTCACCCTTGTTGAAGGCAATTGAAGTCCACCCATGTTGAAGGGAATGGAAATGATGACTAGGGAATATCTGGGAGGTGAAGTCCACCCATGTTGAAGGGAGTTGAAGTCCACTCATGTTGAGGGAGTTGAAGTCCACCCATGTTGAAGGGAGGTGAAGTCCACCCATGTTGAAGGGAGTTGAAGTCCACTCATGTTGAGGTAGTTGAAGTCCACCCATGTTGAAGGGAGGTGAAGTCCACCCATGTTGAAGGGAGTTGAAGTCCACTCATGTTGAGGGAGTTGAAGTCCACCCATGTTGAAGGGAGGTGAAGTCCACCCATGTTGAAGGGAGTTGAAGTCCACTCATGTTGAGGGAGTTGAAGTCCACCCATGTTGAAGGGAGGTGAAGTCCACCCATGTTGAAGGGAGTTGAAGTTCACCCATGTTGAAGGGAGTGGAAATGATGACTAGGGAATTCTGGGAGTTGAAGTTCACCCATGTTGAAGGGAGTTGAAGTCCACCCATGTTGAAGGGACTGGAAATGACTAGGGAATATCTGGGAGGTGAAGTCCACCCATGTTGAAGGGAGTGGAAATGATGACTAGGGAATTCTGGGAGTTGAAGTTCACCCATGTTGAAGGGAGTTGAAGTCCACCCATGTTGAAGGGAATGGAAATGACTAGGGAATATCTGGGAGGTGAAGTCCACCCATGTTGAAGGGAGTTGAAGTCCACTCATGTTGAGGGAGTTGAAGTCCACCCATGTTGAAGGGAGGTGAAGTCCACCCATGTTGAAGGGAGTTGAAGTTCACCCATGTTGAAGGGAATGGAAATGACAAGGGAATATCTGGGAGGTGAAGTCCACCCATGTTGAAGGGAGTTGAAGTCCACTCATGTTGAGGGAGTTGAAGTCCACCCATGTTGAAGGGAGGTGAAGTCCACCCATGTTGAAGGGAGTTGAAGTTCACCCATGTTGAAGGGAGTGGAAATGATGACTAGGGAATTCTGGGAGTTGAAGTTCACCCATGTTGAAGGGAGTTGAAGTCCACCCATGTTGAAGGGACTGGAAATGACTAGGGAATATCTGGGAGGTGAAGTCCACCCATGTTGAAGGGAGTGGAAATGATGACTAGGGAATTCTGGGAGTTGAAGTTCACCCATGTTGAAGGGTGTTGAAGTCCACCCATGTTGAAGGGACTGGAAATGACTAGGGAATATCTGGGAGGTGAAGTCCACCCATGTTGAAGGGAGTGGAAATGATGACTAGGGAATTCTGGGAGTTGAAGTTCACCCATGTTGAAGGGAGGTGAAGTCCACCCATGTTGAAGGGAGTTGAAGTCCACTCATGTTGAGGTAGTTGAAGTCCACCCATGTTGAAGGGAGGTGAAGTCCACCCATGTTGAAGGGAGTTGAAGTCCACTCATGTTGAGGGAGTTGAAGTCCACCCATGTTGAAGGGAGGTGAAGTCCACCCATGTTGAAGGGAGTTGAAGTCCACTCATGTTGAGGGAGTTGAAGTCCACCCATGTTGAAGGGAGGTGAAGTCCACCCATGTTGAAGGGAGTTGAAGTTCACCCATGTTGAAGGGAGTGGAAATGATGACTAGGGAATTCTGGGAGTTGAAGTTCACCCATGTTGAAGGGAGTTGAAGTCCACCCATGTTGAAGGGACTGGAAATGACTAGGGAATATCTGGGAGGTGAAGTCCACCCATGTTGAAGGGAGTGGAAATGATGACTAGGGAATTCTGGGAGTTGAAGTTCACCCATGTTGAAGGGAGTTGAAGTCCACCCATGTTGAAGGGAATGGAAATGACTAGGGAATATCTGGGAGGTGAAGTCCACCCATGTTGAAGGGAGTTGAAGTCCACTCATGTTGAGGGAGTTGAAGTCCACCCATGTTGAAGGGAGGTGAAGTCCACCCATGTTGAAGGGAGTTGAAGTTCACCCATGTTGAAGGGAATGGAAATGACAAGGGAATATCTGGGAGGTGAAGTCCACCCATGTTGAAGGGAGTTGAAGTCCACTCATGTTGAGGGAGTTGAAGTCCACCCATGTTGAAGGGAGGTGAAGTCCACCCATGTTGAAGGGAGTTGAAGTTCACCCATGTTGAAGGGAGTGGAAATGATGACTAGGGAATTCTGGGAGTTGAAGTTCACCCATGTTGAAGGGAGTTGAAGTCCACCCATGTTGAAGGGACTGGAAATGACTAGGGAATATCTGGGAGGTGAAGTCCACCCATGTTGAAGGGAGTGGAAATGATGACTAGGGAATTCTGGGAGTTGAAGTTCACCCATGTTGAAGGGTGTTGAAGTCCACCCATGTTGAAGGGACTGGAAATGACTAGGGAATATCTGGGAGGTGAAGTCCACCCATGTTGAAGGGAGTGGAAATGATGACTAGGGAATTCTGGGAGTTGAAGTTCACCCATGTTGAAGGGAGTTGAAGTCCACCCATGTTGAAGGGACTGGAAATGACTAGGGAATATCTGGGAGGTGAAGTCCACCCATGTTGAAGGGAGTGGAAATGATGACTAGGGAATTCTGGGAGTTGAAGTTCACCCATGTTGAAGGGAGTTGAAGTCCACTCATGTTGAGGGAGTTGAAGTCCACCCATGTTGAAGGGAGGTGAAGTCCACCCATGTTGAAGGGAGTTGAAGTCCACTCATGTTGAGGGAGTTGAAGTTCACCCTTGTTGAAGGCAATTGAAGTCCACCCATGTTGAAGGGAATGGAAATGATGACTAGGGAATATCTGGGAGGTGAAGTCCACCCATGTTGAAGGGAGTTGAAGTCCACTCATGTTGAGGGAGTTGAAGTCCACCCATGTTGAAGGGAGGTGAAGTCCACCCATGTTGAAGGGAGTTGAAGTCCACTCATGTTGAGGTAGTTGAAGTCCACCCATGTTGAAGGGAGGTGAAGTCCACCCATGTTGAAGGGAGTTGAAGTCCACTCATGTTGAGGGAGTTGAAGTCCACCCATGTTGAAGGGAGGTGAAGTCCACCCATGTTGAAGGGAGTTGAAGTCCACTCATGTTGAGGGAGTTGAAGTCCACCCATGTTGAAGGGAGGTGAAGTCCACCCATGTTGAAGGGAGTTGAAGTTCACCCATGTTGAAGGGAGTGGAAATGATGACTAGGGAATTCTGGGAGTTGAAGTTCACCCATGTTGAAGGGAGTTGAAGTCCACCCATGTTGAAGGGACTGGAAATGACTAGGGAATATCTGGGAGGTGAAGTCCACCCATGTTGAAGGGAGTGGAAATGATGACTAGGGAATTCTGGGAGTTGAAGTTCACCCATGTTGAAGGGAGTTGAAGTCCACCCATGTTGAAGGGAATGGAAATGACTAGGGAATATCTGGGAGGTGAAGTCCACCCATGTTGAAGGGAGTTGAAGTCCACTCATGTTGAGGGAGTTGAAGTCCACCCATGTTGAAGGGAGGTGAAGTCCACCCATGTTGAAGGGAGTTGAAGTTCACCCATGTTGAAGGGAGTGGAAATGATGACTAGGGAATTCTGGGAGTTGAAGTTCACCCATGTTGAAGGGACTGGAAATGACTAGGGAATATCTGGGAGGTGAAGTCCACCCATGTTGAAGGGAGTGGAAATGATGACTAGGGAATTCTGGGAGTTGAAGTTCACCCATGTTGAAGGGAGTTGAAGTCCACCCATGTTGAAGGGACTGGAAATGACTAGGGAATATCTGGGAGGTGAAGTCCACCCATGTTGAAGGGAGTGGAAATGATGACTAGGGAATTCTGGGAGTTGAAGTTCACCCATGTTGAAGGGAGTTGAAGTCCACCCATGTTGAAGGGACTGGAAATGACTAGGGAATATCTGGGAGGTGAAGTCCACCCATGTTGAAGGGAGTGGAAATGATGACTAGGGAATTCTGGGAGTTGAAGTTCACCCATGTTGAAGGGAGTTGAAGTCCACCCATGTTGAAGGGACTGGAAATGACTAGGGAATATCTGGGAGGTGAAGTCCACCCATGTTGAAGGGAGTGGAAATGATGACTAGGGAATTCTGGGAGTTGAAGTTCACCCATGTTGAAGGGAGTTGAAGTCCACCCATGTTGAAGGGAGTTGAAGTCCACTCATGTTGAGGGAGTTGAAGTCCACCCATGTTGAAGGGAGGTGAAGTCCACCCATGTTGAAGGGAGTTGAAGTCCACTCATGTTGAGGGAGTTGAAGTTCACCCTTGTTGAAGGCAATTGAAGTCCACCCATGTTGAAGGGAATGGAAATGATGACTAGGGAATTCTGGGAGTTGAAGTTCACCCATGTTGAAGGGACTGGAAATGACTAGGGAATATCTGGGAGGTGAAGTCCACCCATGTTGAAGGGAGTGGAAATGATGACTAGGGAATTCTGGGAGTTGAAGTTCACCCATGTTGAAGGGAGTTGAAGTCCACCCATGTTGAAGGGACTGGAAATGACTAGGGAATATCTGGGAGGTGAAGTCCACCCATGTTGAAGGGAGTGGAAATGATGACTAGGGAATTCTGGGAGTTGAAGTTCACCCATGTTGAAGGGAGTTGAAGTCCACCCATGTTGAAGGGAGTTGAAGTCCACTCATGTTGAGGGAGTTGAAGTCCACCCATGTTGAAGGGAGGTGAAGTCCACCCATGTTGAAGGGAGTTGAAGTCCACTCATGTTGAGGGAGTTGAAGTTCACCCTTGTTGAAGGCAATTGAAGTCCACCCATGTTGAAGGGAGTTGAAGTCCACCCATGTTGAAGGGACTGGAAATGACTAGGGAATATCTGGGAGGTGAAGTCCACCCATGTTGAAGGGAGTGGAAATGATGACTAGGGAATTCTGGGAGTTGAAGTTCACCCATGTTGAAGGGAGTTGAAGTCCACCCATGTTGAAGGGAGTTGAAGTCCACTCATGTTGAGGGAGTTGAAGTCCACCCATGTTGAAGGGAGGTGAAGTCCACCCATGTTGAAGGGAGTTGAAGTCCACTCATGTTGAGGGAGTTGAAGTTCACCCATGTTGAAGGGAGTGGAAATGATGACTAGGGAATTCTGGGAGTTGAAGTCCACCCATGTTGAAGGGAGTGGAAATGATGACTGGGGAATTCTGGGAAGTGAAGTCCACCCATATTGAAAGGAGTTGAAGTCCACATATCTTAAGTGGCCAAGTTTGAGAAACACTGCTTGGATCAACTCAACAGGGAATAGTGTCTGCCCAGATTGGAAGCTCCATTTCCATTTCCTAAGTCCTCCAACCAAATTCCAAGCATCGCTGAATTCTCCCTCCTCGCCGAGCACCTCCGAAAGGCAGCTTCCCCTCTTCCCTTCTGCAAAACAAAACTAAGCAGGAATCTCAGAGAGCTTTGGCCAACATTCTGCTAGAGAATGAGTGAGAAAGAGAGAGAGAGAAAAAAAAGTGCCACTTCTCCCCATTTCGGTTGGGAAAGCTTGCAGGATCTTGGCTTCGCTCCAATTTTATTTTATTTTATTATTGTTTTGGGGTTTTTTTTTGCACTTTGCAATCTGGAGAGAATCTGGGA
The DNA here is from genome assembly GCA_022577455.1 of Arizona elegans. Lineage (NCBI taxonomy): Eukaryota > Metazoa > Chordata > Lepidosauria > Squamata > Colubridae > Arizona > Arizona elegans. Next base: position 1,104,941 of record JAKOOJ010000074.1, on the reverse strand, counting down.
GGGGCAGAGTGGGTCGCTGGGAAAAAGCCTTCGCTGTTTTGCATCCGTTGCAAGAAACTAAAACGACGCCAAGGAAAAAGGCTGGCTTTTTCAGAATCCGGGAAGCTCAATGCAAGCCATGCAAAGGAGAAATCAACATTGGATGATTTCAACTCCAGAGAAATTCCCAGCCAGAATGAGTGAACTTCAAATTTGCAAGGTTTACACCCTTTTAGATGTGTGATCGGGCAGGGGGGGCTGAGTGGCCGCTCAAAGACCTTTCAATTTCATGCCCTCCAGCTTAGAGGTCCCAGTGTCTGGCCTCCGATGACATTCAACTAGATTACAGATTAACAGAGTTGGAAGGGACCTTGGAGGTCATCTAGTCCAACCCCCTGCCCAAGCAGGAGACCATTTCTGAGAGATGGCAGTCCAGTCTCTTCTTGAAAGCTTGTAGGGATGAAGCTCCCACAACTTCCAAAGGCAACTTCTCTTCCATGGGTTGATTGTTCTCACTGTCAGAAAATCCCTCCTTATTTCCAAATTGAATCTCTCCTTGTTCAGTTTCCATCCATTATTCCTTGTCTGGCCTTCGGGTGCTTTGGGAAATAGCTTGACCCTCTCCTCTCTGTGGCAGCCCCTCAAATATTGGAAGACTGCTCTCCTGCCTCCCTTGGTCCTCCTCTTCATTAGATTAGCCAGGTCCAGTTCCCGTAACCAAACCAACGCTCGCTTCAAACTTACAAAGCGCATCACACGTGTGTACCGAGTGTCCTCGGAACCAGCTGTTGCATCCCCCTCTATGAGATCTCTCCCCCCCCCTCCTCCCAGCATCTCTGACTCATGCCTGCGTCTCTGACACAGAATATTTACCTGAAAACTGCTTTGTAATGAGTTCCTTTAAGCACTGCCTGGAAAAAATCCTCACATCCTGGACATAAACTATTTCAACTCCTACCCTCAAAACGACGCTGTAGAGCACTGCACACCAGAACAACTAGACACAAAGACAGTTTTTTCCTAACGCCATCACTCTGCTCAACAAATAATTCCCTCAACACTGTCAAACTATTTACTAAGTCTGCACTACTATTAATCTTCTCATCTTCTCATCATTCCCATCACCCATCTCCTTCCACTTATGACTGTATGACTGTAACCTTGTTGCTTGGATCCTTACGATTTATATTGATATTGTTTCCTGATTGCTTATTTGTGCCCTGTGACTATCATTAAGTGTTGTACCTTATGATTCTTCATGAACGTATCTTTTCTTTTTATGTACACTGAGAGCTTATGCACCAAACACAAATTTTTTTTGTGTCCAGCGGAGAAGGAGGTGGCTGGATGGAGTCCCTGAAGCAGTTGGCGGGAGCTTAAATGGACTCCAGGAGATGGTAGAGGATAGGAAGGCCTGGAGGAACGTGGTCCATGGGGTCGCGATGGGTCGGACACGACTTCACCACTAACAACAACAATAACCCACCTCTGATGCTAATCAGCCAAAAAATGATCTTGTCTAGAATCAAGACTTGATCCGACGTTGGTACAGATTAATTAAAGATTAATCCAGAAATCCTGCTAAATCAGGGGTCAGCAACCTGCAGCTCTGGAGCCGCATGTGGCTCTTTCACCCCTCTGCTGTGGCTCCCTGTCACTCAAAATATGCGTCACAACTACCAATGTGCGACACCCATTGCATGCGATTTATTGAGCTTTTCAACCCCTGGTAAGGCATCCATGGATAAATTGAGAAAAGAAAAGTTTCAGAAGAAAACAAAATGTTTAATTCAACTACATATGCTAGTTTTGTGGCCGCTCAAGAAATAAGTCAGGCACGGGAAGGGTTTTGTGGCTCCCGGTGTTTTCTTTTCTGTGGGAAACAGGTCTTTGTGTGTTTAAGGTTGCAGACCTCTATGCTAAGTAATAATCAGGAAGATTTTAATCTCTGGCTCCTTCTCCAGAAAATCTGATAGTGTTTATCAGCCTCTTGTGACATTACAATGCTCTGCTGGGGCACAGAACACGGCTTGAGTGGGCTCCCAAGCATGAAGGCCAGCCCTTAGTGGCAAGCTAGCTGAGGAAATAGAAATATTAAGGATTACAGCAGTGTTTCTCGACCTGGGTCACTTTAAAAAGGGTGGACTTCAACTCCCAGAATTCCCCAGGCCAGCCATGATGGCTGAGGGATTTTGGGAGTTGAAGTCCACAAGTCTTAAAGTTGGGTTCAAGTTCAAGTTTTTGCTTGAAGACATTTTGCTTCGCATCCAAGAAGCTTCTTCTGTTCTGGCTGACTGCTGACTTCAGCTAGAACGGAAGAAGCTTCTTGGATGAGAATCGAAACGTCTTCAAGCAAAATCAAAGTCCAGTTGCCTTCTGAAAAAGCACCTTTGGGACAAGCATGACTCGGGATGACTGAGCATCTCCACAGACATTAAAGTTTTGCCAAGTTTGGAGATCCTTGCTCTAAGCAAAAACGGACCACGAGATTCAACTTCATCCTGGAGAAACATCTCACCTTCTGCCTCGACCTCCTCAGCCATCTCCTCCTCGTTGCCGCTGGTGCCGGACCCATCCTGGCCCATTTCTTCGTCCTCGGTCACCGTGGGGAAAGCTCTTTCCTCGTTTTGGATCACGGGCCCCTTTTTCTTCTTTCTCCGAGAGTTCCTTTCTTTCTCCTGAGCAAGCCAAAGAGAAAAAGGGAAGGTTATGAATCTTGTTGTCACTGGCAGCATCAACAAAGAATAACATACACACACAATACTAGGAGGTTGAAACGGCCATCCTTGAAAATAGCAAGGGCTGAAATGAGTGTGGATTGTCTTCCAGGGATTGCAAAACATTTCGTACACAAATGCAAAAAATTAAAATTAAAAAAAAAATACAAGCCTAAAAAGAAAGAAGCTAAGATTCCGAGAATTGGCTTAAAATGGCCACTTTCGGAAGTATTTTTTGCTAAGTTGGCTCGACCTCCACAACATCACAACCTCTTACAGCATCAACCGCACCGCAGAAGGAAGGAAAAGAGTTACACAACCACACCCACAGCAACAATTGCACGGCCATTGTTATTACTACTTTGGTCCATCGCATTAATAACACCCAAGGACGGGGGGTTTATGTACGGAAAATACTTTTGAAATTTTTACGCCGGCTTTACAAAAGATCTAGAATTCAGCGTTTGGCACCTCTGCTCGTTATAATTCTGATTTCATCCTGGGAAGATGCAGGGAGAGATAGTTTGGCTTAGTGGTTAAAGCACCAGGTTAAAAACCAGGAAACGGTGAGTTCTTGTCTTGGGCACGAAAAAAAAAAAAACCCGGCCGGGTGACTTTTTAAAATTTTTGCAAAAAAAAATTGGACTAAAAATATTGGACTAAACTAAACATACATGGTTAGAACAAAATGATAAAGCCACATATTGATTTTAAACCAGAAAATCTTTTTGTTGGGTATTTTACCAGAACAGTATAATAAAGGGAATAGATATCTAATCTGACATGTGGTGACAGCAGCAAGAATTGTGTTTGGACAACAGTGGGAAAATGAAGAAATCCCTTCAGACGGAAGTGTTATAATAAAAATATTAGAATGTGCAGAGATGGACGGATTAACACTAAAAATAAAGGAGAAGGAAGAAACAGAATACTTTTTAACATGGGACTTGTTTTTACCAATGGCTAACTAACAGAAACGGAGGTTAGGATCTAAAAAGAATAAGAGAATGATTAATTATATAATGAAAGTTTTCCAGTATGGATAAGCTAAACTTATTATTAAAGGTAAAGGTAAAGGTTCCCCTCGCACGTATGTGCTAGTCGTTCCCGACTCTAGGAGGCGCTGCTCATCTCCATTTCACAGCTGAAGAGCCAGCGCTATCCGAAGACGTCTCCATGGTCATGTGGCCAGCATGACTCAATGCCAAAGGCGCATGGAACGCTGTTCCCTTCCCACCAAAGGTGGTCCCTATTTTTCTACTTGCATTTTTTACATGCTTTCGAACTGCTAGGTTGGCAGAAGCTGGGACAAGGAACGGGAGCTCACCCCATTACGTGGCGCTAGGGATTCGAACCGCTGAACTGCCGACCTTTCGATCGACAAGCTCAGCGTCTTACCCGCTGAGCCACCACGTCCCTAGTAATCCTATTCTAATTATCTTATTCTTACTTTGTGTTTATTATTAATGATACGTATATTACTATTATGCTTATCGTTGTTTTGTTGCTCAAAACTAATTGTACTCGGACAACACGCTGTTCAGATTTTTTTTAAAAAATATTTTTTTCCTCTTTTCGCTTTTCTAACGTGGGTTTTTTCTTGGAATAAGCTCGAATATAATGGGGGGGGGGGGAAACAAAACCCGGATTTCATCCGTGCAGGAGAAGCCTTGGCTGATTTTGAACTCCTGCCAGAGACGCAATTTGGATAAGTGCACATTATCAGGAGTCGCTGGGGTGCTTGATGATTGTTGAACACAAACTCGGCAACACTCCCGTTACTATGGCGAAGCCGTCCTGGCGCTTCCGCCTCTTCCTTGCGTCGTCCCGGGTGACTCATGCCACCCCGACGGAGCAAGAAAATTAACCCGGGGTGGACAACTGGGGGAATCAGCTTTGGATGGCGGCGTTGCCCTCCTGCTGGTCGTTGTTCTCTCCCCGAAGGCTTTCCGTTTTGGAGCGTGGGGTTAAGGCAAAAGAGGGATTTAAACAACAACAACAACAAAAATCACAACACACTTGAGATTAAAAAATCCCCGGCGCTCCAGATGTGACACGGGAACTGCATGTCAGACTGCATGAAGGAGAAAGGCAGGGTAGGAAATGTTTCACCAAGGTTAATCGTTGTCGTCTTCGGAAAAGACGGCACGACATCTGGAGAGCAAGGAAAGGTTTGCCACATCTGAAGGACCACAGCTTCCAAAGGAATAGAAAATAGAATAGGGATAGGGATAGGGATAGGGATAGGGATAGGGATAGGGATAGGGATAGGGATAGGGATAGGGATAGGGATAGGGATAGGGATAGGGATAGGGATAGGGATAGGATGGGATGGGATGGGATGGGACGGGACGGAATGGGACAGGACAGGACAGGACAGAACAGAATAGAAATTAGAACTGGAATGGAATGGAATGGAATGGAATGGAATGGAATGGAATGGAATGGAATGGAATGGAATGGAATGGAATGGAATGGAATGGAATAGAATAGAATAGAATAGAATAGAATAGAATAGAATAGAATAGAATAGAACAGAATAAACTGGAAGGGACCTTGGAGGTCTTCTAGTCCAGCCCCCTACTTAGGCAAGAAACCTTACACCACTTCAGACAAAATCGTTTTCCAATCTCTCCTTAAAAACTTCCAGTGTTGGAGCATTTACCACTTCTGGAGGCAATTCGTTCCACTGATTAATTTTTCTTGCAACCCTCGATTTATGACCGCAATTGAGCCCAGCGCTCCCGTCGCTAAGAAAAACAAGGGATTTAAGGGAGTTTAGCCCCATTTTGCGAGCATCGTCAGTAAGTGAATCACTGCAGTTGTTCAGTTAGAGACACGGCTGCCGAGCGAATCCGGCTTCCCTGTTGACTTTGCTTGTCAGAAGGTTACAAAACCGGGGGGGGGGGGGGGGGGAGTGAGTCACGTGACCCCGGGACTCTGCAACCGTCATAAATATGAACCCATCGCCAAGCGTCCGAATTTTGATCACTTGACCGTGGGATTGTTGGTACGGTCGCAGGTGTGAAAAAATGGTTATAAGTCACTTTTTTCAGTGCCATTTGTAGCTTCGAACGGCCATTAAAGCAAAGTTTGTAAATTGAGGACTACCTGAAAACCCAATTAAAAGAGGGTTGAACTCTAGTGAACGAGGCTAGTATCACTTAGACCTGATCCACTAAATCTGGTTGGTTTGTGAGCATCATAAATCTAAATTAAACCCAAAACTCTGTGTGTGTGTGTGGGGAGGGGTGTCTTCCTGTCTCAGCAAATGTCTGTAGAGATTCTCAGTCATCCAGGTCATGGTTTATTGAGCCTTGGTGGCGCAGCAGAGTAAAGAGCTGTTAAGTAGCACCAGCTGCCTGTAATTACTGCGAGTTCAAATCTCACCAGGCTCAAGGTTGACTCAGCCTTCCATCCTTCCGAGGTAGGTAAAATGAGGACCCAGATTGTGGGGGCAATAAGATGACTTTGTATTAAAAAAAGAACACCGCTTAGGGGGGGCCGAAAGCCCTACTAAGCAGGTATATACAAAAGTATGAAGGCTATTGCTTAACGCATTGTAAGCCGCCCTGAGTCTCCAGAGAAAGGGCGGCATATAAATTGAACCAATCAATCAATCAATGGTTGTCTCAAAGGTGCTTTTTCAGGGGGCAACTGGAGTTTTCTTGTCCAGTTGCCTCCTGTGCTTCAACGACCCTCCAAAAGGATGCAAATGACCAGCTGTCTGCAAGGAATGTAAATCCTTCCCTTCCCCACCATCCAGACAGAGCAGGAGAAACTTCTTGGATGAGAAGCAAAACCTCTTCAAAGAAAAACGAGAAGTGCAGTCGCCTCCTGAAAAAAAGCCCCTTTGGGACAACCATGACTTGGATGACTGAGAATCTCTACAGACTTTTAGCTATGCAATTTGGGATGAAGACCCTTGGAATGGGGTGGGAGTAGGAATGGATTTCCAGAAGGAAAAATTGCAGACTACAGAAACTATTTGCATTGCTCAGGTGACCCTGAGGACACAGAGAAACCTCCAAGTGGCCTCAAGGACCCTCTAAAAGGATGCAAAGGACCAGCTGTCTGCAAGGTTTATAAACCCTTCCATTCTCAACCATCCTGTCAGAGCTGAAGAAGCTTCTTGGATGAGAAGGGAAACGTCTTGAAAGAAAAAACAAGAAAGTCCAGTTGCCTCCTGAAAAAAGCACCTTTGGGATTCCCAAGCAACTTTTCCGTTCCAAGATCCCCATGATCTTGAATCATCAACATGATTTCGAGACCTTCCGTTCTGCGCGTCCTTGGCCCAGCCGGTTGTGTGTGCACACAGAGTAGCAAATGTTTAGGAAAAGGGGATGTTAGATTAACCGCAAGCTTTTTGTTCCCTTCTCTCTCTCTCTCTCTCTCTCTCTCTCTTCAGATTTATGACATCTGTTGTTGCCGGCAAACAATAGCGTGGGTTGTGTTTCCCCCCTCCCCCTTTTTTTTTTAAGAAAAAAGGAAAGAAGAATGGCAACGCAAACCAGCTGAGCGTTCATTGTTCTTTTGCCAAAAAGAAAGAAAGGGAAAAAAAAGAAAGAAAGAAAGGAAGAGAAACTCCAAAAAAACCGGCTGCTCTGAAGTAAATGATCAAGTCAGGCGAATGACATCAATTGGGAAGACGCAGAGAATAGAGACAAGACCATCAACAGCTAGTCCTCGACATAGAGCAGCCGTTAATGGTGCCGGACCCGTTACGGTTGTAAATCACGAAGGTCGTAAAACAAGTCAGTCATGTGACCTGAGGACCCGATGTTCAAACGCACCATGAGTTTGGAGGGTCTACATCCCTGTAAGAGACCCCAGTCTAGCTCTCCCTGAAGTCCGTTGACTCTTATTTGGTCACCCTGCCTGTTGGTAGCTCGGATTTTTTCTGGTGAATGGCTAGTCTAGTGAAGAGAAGGACCAGGGGAAACAGGATAGCGATCTTCCAATACTTGAGAGGCGGCCACAGAGAGGAGGAAGGGGGTCAAGCTATTTTCCAAAGCACCCGAAGACCAGAGAAGGAACAATGGATGGAAACTGAACAAGGAGAGATTCAACCTGGAAATAAGGAGAAGTTTTCTGACAGGGAAAGCAATCAACCAATGGAACAGAAGTTGCCTTCGGAAATTGTGGGAGCTTCATCCCTGGAAGCTTTCAAGAAGAGACTGGACTGCCATCTGTCAGAAATAGTGTAGGGTCTCCTGCTTGGGTGGGGGGTTGGAATAGATGACCTACAAGGTCCCTTCGAGCTCTGTTAATTTGAATCTATCTAAAATGATCAAACGCCTGGAGACTAAAACATATGAAGAACAGTTGCAGGAACTGGGCCTGGCTAGTCTAGTGAAGAGAAGGACTAGAGGAGACTTGATAGCAGTCTTCCAATATTTGAGGGGCTGTCACAGAGAAGAGGGGGGTCAAGCTATTCTCCAAAGCATATGAAGGCCAGACAAGGAACAATGGATGGAAACTGATCAAGGAGAGATTCAATCTGGAAATAAGGAGGAATTTTCTGACAGTGAGAACAATCAACCGATGGAACAGAAGTTGTTTTTGGAAGTTGTGGGAGCTTCATCACTGGAGGCTTTCAAGAAGAGACTGGACTGCCTTCTGTCAGAAATGGTGTAGGGTCTCCTGCTTGGGCGGGGGGTTGGACTAGATGACCTACAAGGTCCCTTCCAACTCTGTTAATCTGAACCTCCTGTGTATAGGTAGCATGAAATAAACTTGTAATGCAGGTAGTCCTTGACTTAAAACCATTCACTTAGTGACCATTCAGAGTTCCAATGGCCCTGACAAAAGGGACGTTCATTTAACACACTTACGGCCGTTGTGGCATCCACGTGGTCAAAATTTGGATGCTTGGCAACTGGCTCGTATTTATAATGGTTGCCGTCATCTTGGAGGATCACGTGATTCCCTGTTTGCGGCCAACTGACAATCAAAGTCAAGGTGGAATCCAGATTTGTTTAGCAACCACGGCAAGGAAGGTCGTATAATGGGAGTCAAAAACTCCTTGAACAAATACCTTGCTTAGCAACAGAAATTCTGGGCTCAATTGTGGTCGTAAGTCAAGGACTACCTGTATAGGTAAAGGTAAAGGTTCCCCTCGCACATATGTGCTAGTCGTTCCCAACTCTAGGGGGCGGTGCTCATCTCCGTTTCAAAGCCGAAGAGCCAGCGCTGTCCGAAGACGTCTCCGTGGTCATGTGGCCGGCACGACTCAACGCCAAAGGCGCACGGAACTCTGTTCCCTTCCCACCAAAGGGGGTCCCTAGTTTTCTACTTGCATTTTTTTACGTGCTTTTGAACAGCTAGGTTGGCAGAAGCTGGGACAAGTCACGGGAGCTCCCCCCGTTACGCGGCACTAGGGATTCGAACCGCTGAACTGCCGACCTTTTGATCGACAAGCTCAGCGTCTTAGCCACTGAGCCACCGTGTCCCATACCTGTATAGGTAACATAAAATAAGATCTGTAATACTTTTGAACTCTATCCTGGTTCCTGGCTTCTTGCACCTAACAGTTTAATTGGGATTTGCTGTGAGATCACCAGCCTCAGAAGGGAATGAATGGACAAATGGAATCGAAACGGGAAGAGCAGTTTAAAGGAGCACTGTCCCAATATCTCAGGGGGTGCCCCAAAGAAGAGGGAGTCAAGCTATTCTCCAAAGCACCAGAAGGCAGGACAAGAAGCAACGGGTGGAAACTAAGCAAGGAGAGAAGCAATTTAGAACTAAGGACAAACTTCATGACAGTGAGAACAATTAATCAGTGGAACAACTGGCCTCCAGAAGTTGTGAATGCTCCAACACTGGAGGCTTTTAAGAAGAGACGGGACAGACATTTCGTCTGGAATGGTAGAGAGTTTCCTGCCTGAGCAGGAGGCTGGACTAGAAGACCTTCAAGGTCCCTTCCTTCCAACTCCTTTATTCTGTTATTCAGTGGAAGGGTTTGCCTCCAAGAGTTATGGGTGCTCCAACACCAGAGGCGTTTAAGAAGAGACTGGACCGCCAGTGGTCTGGAATGGTAGAGGGTTTCTGACTCCATTATCCCGAAAAGCACATTTTTTTTTTTTTTTTTTTTTGCAGAGCTGGAAAGAGGCAGAATTTAAATCCTCCCCTTCATTCCTCCCTTGAACCTTGACATTGAGTGCTCAGCCTGTTTCCATTTGAGTTTCAAAACTCAAGAGGAGGCTATTCAAATCCCCAGGAGGCTAACAAGTCAAAAAAATAAAAAGCTGTTTTTTGGGGGGTGGGGGGGTGGGGGTTGCCGTCATCACAACCCTCTGGTGCGATGCTGGCATTCAGCTGCATTTTGTGAGGACTGCAGAGGACTGGGCAAAGCCGAAGAAATTCAATTAGCCGATTTCCCGGGGATGCCCGTACGGTTTTCCAAATGAAGGACTCGTCCCCCGCGGTGACTCAGTCATTCCGACGCAGCCAGCCGAGTCTCCGAAAAGGACCGCTGGGACTTGGTGACTCCTCGCACACAAACCGAGAGCAGCATCTTTTGTGTCGTTGTGCGTCAGTTCTCCTTGGCGGCAAAAAGACAAGGCGGAGGCTGGAACGACACATTGCAACGGATGTCCAGGCAAGCCCTCGACTCACGACCACAATCTCTGTTGCTGAGGAAGACACTACTGGAAGTGAGTTTGGCCCCCTTTTACGACCTTCCTTGACACCGCTGTTAACTGAATCCCCGCAGTTGTTAAGTTGGCAACACGGTTGTTCAGTGAATCTGGCTTTGCTCGTCAGGAGGTCGCAAAAGGGGATCATATGACACCCCCCCCCCGGGCATGGCAACCGTCATAAATACGAGTCAGTTGCCAAGTGTCTGAATTTTGATCACGTGACCACGGAGAGGCCGCAACGGTCGTTAAGTGTGAAAAACGGTGCTAAGTCACTTTTTTTTCAGTGCCATTGTAACTTCGAACAGTCACTAAAGGAACTGTTTTAAGTCGAGGACCACCTAAATTCAGATGGTTTGGCAAGTGGTTTATACTTACGACGGTCACAGTTTAACTATTCAAAGTGACAACAGCACGGAAAAAAAGTAACTTGGGACCATTTTTCACACTTACGACCGTTGCAACATCCCCGTGATCACATGATTCGAAATTCAGAATGCTTGGCAACTGGCATGTACTTACGACGGTTGCAGTGTCCTGAGGACACGCGACTCCCCTTTGACGACTTTCTGACCAGCATAGTCAATAAGGAAGCCAGATTCACTTAATAACCTTGCTACAAACATAACACCTGCATTGATTCGCTTAACAACTGTGGCAAGAAAGGTTGTAAAATGAGGCCAAAAAGCTCAATTCACAATGGTCCCGCTTAGCAGCCAAAATGTTCGGCTTGATTGTGGTCGTAAGTCAAGGACTACCTGTAAAGTTAAATCTGGCTTCACAGCCAGGGGTGGGTTTCACGTTTTGTTACTACCGGTTCTCTGTGCGTGGGCGCCCAGTCCATGCACACGCCTGCCTTCCGTGCATGCGCCCAGCCTACTGCGCATGTGCTTTGCTCATGCGGACGCCTTCCTTGCATCCACTCGGCCTCAAAAATGTGTCTAAATAGAACAGCATAGAGCCAGGGCAGGTGGGCAGGCAATTTCCGCTACCGGTTCGCACGAACCGACTGAATTCCACCTCTGTTCACAGCCCTCTCTGCCATCTGCTGCCTCCTTCTCTGCTGATTTGTACAACTGCTCGTTTCTCTGCAAATTCCACGCTTATTGCTACGTTTTCATAGATACATATTTTTTTTATTCTCTCCCTCGCTTACTCCTACTCTGCTTGGCCCTGTCTGATGCTCTGGATAAGATCAGGCGGGGGGGGGGGAGAAACACAACAGCTGTTGTTGCTGCTGAACCTCTCTGCTGTGTTACTTTTTAGCCAATGGATAGGTGCGTAAACACAACGGACACACTCACCGTTCCTAAGCCATACTACTCAACTCCACGCCACCAATACGGTGTTTTTTTGGTGTGTTTTTTTTTTTGAATTTGGGGTTTTTAATTTTCTGCAAAGACGATTCAAGATACCAAACACAGGTTGGAAAGCGAAAAAAAAGAAAAGAGAAGGAAGAGAAGAAAAAAGCACAAAGTGGAAAAGAGAGAAGAGTACGGGGATTTTTTAAATCTTATGTATCAAATTCAGTTGAACCAAACCATCATGTATGGCAGCGATGGCTAAACTTTTTGCCGTCGTGTGCCAAAAGCGGGGGTAGGGGGGGATTGCACACATGCGTGCCCACACCCATAATTCAATGCGCCCCATTCCCACACGCATGTGTGTGTGATCTCCCCCGCTCTCCCCCCGCTTTTGGCATGCGATGGCCCGGTGGGCCCAGTAGGCCCATTTTTTTTGCCCTCCCCAGGCTCCAGAGTCTTTCTAGGAGCCTGGGGAGGGCAAAAACAGCCTTCCCCACTCCCCCGGAGGCCCTCTGGCGGCCCAGAAACAGCCCATTTCCTGACTTCCGGTGGGCCCAGAGGGTCGAAAAATCAGCTGGCCCACGCACGCATGCGTGCTGGATTGAGGTAGGGCAATGTTTGCATGCCCACAGATATGGCTCCATGTGCCAACTGTGACACCCGTTGTTGTGGCTCCGACCCCCGAGGCCGACTTATCGGAGGGAGAAGGCTCTGAACATGAAGGAGAGGAATTGGCCAGGCCTCTCTCTCCAGGACCCTCCTCTCTGGCAATGCCTCAGATGTCTCCCGTAGGAGAAGAGATTGGCCAGGAGCCAGGTATCTCCTCGCAGTCGGACAGTGACGGAGATAAGTCTTGGCTGGATCCACGCCAGCGTCGGAGAGACAGGCGCGTGCAGCAGAAAAGGAGGCGTGCCAGAGATTAGGCTGAGTCACTGGACCACACCCCACAGGGTATAAAAGGGGGTGAGGTGGCCATTCAGACTCTGTCACGGACAAAACGAACTACTATCGAGTCACATTGCATCTTTGGAAACAACATTATCGGCCTTGGATTTAATTACGGACTGGACTTGACAATTCTTAACTGTGTGTATCTTGTTTATGAGTAAAGTTCTTGGCAAGCAACTACTGGGTTGCTGCCAATCCTCTTATCGAAAAAATTGGTTGTCTGCCAGTTTATTTAACCCCCGGCTGTCTGTTTGTGTGCGTGTGTGAGACGGGGACAGAACACCCCTGCCATAGGTTCGCCATCACGGATATATGGCTTAATGGTGGTTGGCTTAGTGATGGTTTGCCATACAATAGCCGCCTTCCTCCCATCTATTCCAGCTTGACTCCCTTGGCCTCTTCCAAAAAATAGGGATTCGCAGCCATTCGTTTAGCGAAGGTTACAATGGCACTGAAAAAGGTGGCTGATAACCGGTCCTTGCACTTATGACCGCCAAGCATCTCCACATTCAAGTAACCAAAATTCAGAACCTGGGCAAGCGGCATGTGTTATATGACAGTTTCAACGTCCCCCCTGGACACGTGATGGCCATTTATGACTTTCTCAGCTGGTTTCCAACAAGCAAAATGAACAGGGGAAGCTGGATTTGCTTAATGACCACATGATTTACTTAACAACTTCAAAAAAAGGCTTGCAAAATCAGGCGCGACTCATTTAACAACCGCCTTGCTTAACAACGGAAATTCTGCTTCCAATTTTGGTTGCAAATCGAGGCCTCTTTCCCCCAAAATTTGTTCTTTTTCACCTGTTTTGCTTTTAAGCTTTTACAAGCCTTCCATTTTTTCTTCTTCTGCCATAATATCTTAGAGAGAACTTTCATCCTAAAACATCCAAGGCCTTCAGCCCCTACTGCCTTGGGACCCAAAGACGATTTTAATTCATGTTTTGTTATTTAAAAAAACAACAACGGTGGTTTTATTTGCGCTGTTTTAGATTTGATTTACACGCCTTCCTTTATGCTTTTATTGAACACGCTCAGCTGCAGCCCTTCGCTGGAAGGCAAGAGATAAATCTTTGGGATAATAATTATGAAAAAGGGGGGAGATTTGGCCGCAGAAAAGTGGTATGAAGTAGATGGAGTCAACGTGATATCTAAAGAGCTGGCTGCCTTGAAATACACTCTATAAAGCCTTAGTAAAACCACACCTAGAATCCTGCATCCAGTTAGTGGTCACCACACTATAAAAAAGAGGTTGAGACTCTAGAAAGAGTGCAGAGAAGATCAACCAGGATGATGAGGGGACTGGAGGCTAAAACATATGATGAACGGTTGTAGGAACTGGGCCTGGCTAGTCTAGTGAAGAGAAGGACCAGGGGAGACAGGATAGCAGTCTTCCAATATTTGAGGGGCTGCCACAGAGAGGAGGGGGTCAATCTATTTTCCAAAGCACCTGAAGGCCAGAGAAGGAAGAATGGATGGAAACTGATCAAAGAGAGATTCAACCTGGAAATAAGGAGAAATTTTCTGACAGTGAGAACCATCAACCAGTGGAACAGAAGTTGCCTTCAGAAGTTGTGGGAACTTCATCCCTGGAGGCTTTCAAGAAGAGATTGGACTGCCATCTGTCAGAAATGGTCTAGGGTCTCCTGCTTGGGCGGGGGGTTGGACTAGATGACCCACAAGGTCCTTTACATCTCTGTTAATCTGAATCTATCTAAGATGATCAAACGCCTGGAGGCTAAAACATACAATGAACGGTTGCAGGAACTGGGCATGGTTAGTCTAGTAAAGAGAAGGACCAGGGGAGACATGATAGCAGTCTTCCAATATTTGAGGGGCTGCCACAGAGAGGAGGAAGGGGGTCAAGCTATTTTCCAAGGCACCTGAAGGGCAGATAAGGAATAATGGATGGAAACTGATCAAGGAGAGATTCAACCTGGAAATAAGGAGAAATTTCCTGACAGTGAGAACAATCAACCCATGGAACAGAAGTTGCCTTAGGAAGTTGTGAATGCTCCAACACTGGAGGCTTTCAAGAAGAGACTGGACTGCCATTTGTCAGAAATGGTGTGGGGTCTCCTGCTTGGGCAGTTGGGGGTTGGAGTAGAAGACCTACAGTACAAGTTCCCTTCCAACTCTGTTAATCTGCTAAAATGGCCGCGGGCGCTTACAAATAGCCACATCTGTCATCCCAAGCTCATTTTCCCCATCTGAGCAAACTGAGGCTAAGGAGGAAAGCTTTCCGAACAACAACCCAAGATCACTGCTGCTTTTACTACACAAAACCAGTGAGAAATATCTCAGAAACTCACCTGCAGTGTATACAGGTAGTCCTTGACTTACGACCCTAACTGGGAGCAGAATTTCCCTCGCGAAGAAAGGCGGGTTGTTAAGTGAGCCAGGCTCAATTTGACGACCTTTTTGGCCATGGTTAAGCGAATCACTGCACAGTCGTTAAACGAATCGCAGACATTAAGCGAATCTGGCTTCCCCCACTGACTCTGCTTGTTTAGAAGTCAGCCGGGGGGAAGTTGCAAATGGTGATCATGTGACCCCGGGATATTGTAACCGTCAGGCGCCTGAAATTTTGATCGTTTGATCTTGGGGGATGCTGTGATAGTCATAAGTGCAAAGACCGGTCATAAGTGTGAGGACTGGTCATAAGTGTGACGACCTGTTCTAAGTTACTTTTTTTCAGGGCTGTCATAACTTGAAACAGCCACTAAACGGATTGTTGTAAATCAAGGACCACCTGTATGAATGTGTACATCTCCCATAAACCACAACTTGGCAAATATTTTTTTCTCCGGACTCAAAACATTGGGCCCTGAAGCTGGGGTTGGAGAGGTTGTGAGACGCATACACACCCCATTTTAGCGCTTACTGCCAGCCCGGCCGGAAGGGTAAACACCGAATCCACCAAGAAAATAATTCCAAGCCACAAGGCTTGGCTGACGTGAAGACAATTCGCCAGCGCTTACCATTTTCAATTTGTGCTGCTGCAGAATCTCATCCAGGTTTTGCCTTTTCTTGTAGTTGAAGTAGAAGTTTTTACACTGCGAGACGCTCTTCGACCCCACCATGCGGGCAATGGCGGACCAGTTGCGTCCATGTTCAAGGAGACCTGGGTGGACAAGGCAGAAAAGCAGAAAGTTAAAAAAAGGCTTTGGAAAAGACAGAAAGTTAAAAAAGGCAGAAAGGTTAAAAAGCAGATAACAGGAAGATGGTTAAAGGCAGAAAGGCAGAAGGTTAAAAAAAAAAGGCAGAAAGGTTAAAAAAGCAGATAATAGGAAGATGGTTAAAGGCAGAAAGGCAGAAGATTTTAAAAAAGGCAGAAAGGCAAATTAAAAAAGGCAGAAAGACAGAAGGTTAAAAAAAAAAGGCAGAAAGACAAAAAGTTTAAAAAGGCAGAAAAGTTAAAAAAACAAAACCTGATACAGGAAGATGGTTAAAGGCAGAAAGGCAGAAGGTTAAAAAAAGGCAGAAAGGTTAAAAAACAGATTCTCGGCTTACAACTACAATTGAGCCCAAAATTTCCGCTGATAAGCTAGATGGTTGTTCCGTGAGTTTTGCCCCATTTTATGACCTTTCTTGCCACCGTTGTTAAATGAACCATGGCAGTTGAAAAGTTAGTAACCCGGTTGTTAAGTGAATCTGGCCTTTCCCCACTGACTTTGCTTGTCAGAAGGTCGCAAAAGGGGATCACGTGGCCTCCCCACCCCACCCCCCGGGGACACTGCGACCGTCATAACTACGAGTCAGTTGCCAAGCGTCTGAAGTTTGATCATGTGACCGTGGGGAATGCTGCAACGGTCATAAGTGTGAAAAAAGATCGTGACCTTTTTCAGTGCCATGGTAACTTCGAACGGTCACTAAACAATACTGTTATAAGTCAAGGACTTCCTATATTTATCGATTTGATTGACACTCTGCTTTTCGGGCCTTGCCAGTTATCTATCTTCCCACGGATCTACAGAATGGGTTTGATTTCAAATCTAGTCTTTTTTTTCCCAAATAGCCGCGTTCATTTCCGTGGGCCTAATAACGAAAGATAGATCCGGTCCATCATTTGGACCGATGCTGGGAAGATATTCAGAGCATCCACCAAGCTTTAGCCCAAACCCTCCAAAAGTCAAAAGATCCTCAAAGCCATTCAGGTCATCATCAGGGATAAATTCCAGAATAGTAAAGGTAAAGGTTTCCCTCGCACGTATGTGCTAGTCGTTCCCAACTCTAGGGGGCAGTGCTCATCTCCGTTTCAAAGCCGAAGAGCCGGCGCTGTCCGAAGACGTCTCCGTGGTCCTGTGGCCGGCATGACTCAACGCTAAAGGCACACGGAACGCTGTTCCCTTCCCACCAAAGGTGGTACCTATTTTTCTACTTGCATTTTTTACGTGCTTTCAAACTGCTAAGTTGACAGAAGCTGGGACAAGTCACGGGAGCTCATCCGTTATGCGGCACTCGGGATTCGAACCCCCGAACAAGCTCAGCGTCTTAGCCACTGAGTCACCACGTTCCTTTTAAATTCCAGAATAAGACACGATAAAAAACCCCAAAAATGTTAGCCAAGGAGGAAAGTAGCAAAAATTCAGACCAAATCTCAGCGGGAGACCCATCGATTGGTTTTCCCCCTTAAAAACTCCCATACAGGGCCAAACCCCACTCGCTCGGGGTTGTGTGTAAAATGAAAGCACGCTAACTCCGCCAAAGGAAAAACCCTTCTCTCGCTCTCACTCTCGCTCTCTCTAGAAAGGAGAGAGAGGGGCATAAAACAACCGTTAATCTTCTCCAGATTAAAAAAATAATAAAATAAAAGGCGAGGATAAAAATAGACATCGGAATAGCGCCTGAGAACTTTTGCCTGCGTTTGAGGATGGGATAAAAAGCAAAATCGCTTCATCTGCTCGGGGATCGGGAAGGTGCAACTCTGTTTGTCTTGGCACCTGTTGAGAACTTGAAACTTGGGTTTTTTTCCCCCCTTCTTTGCTCCAGCCCGCTGGATTTGCACCACCTCCAACATTCCCGCGAAGTTTCTGAGAAACACCCCTTGTAAACAGCTCCTTTTAGCTTTCGTTTAAAAACAAGAACAGAAAAAAGAAAACGAAAGGAAACTGTCAACCCGGAATGGATTTCCCAGAGGTCTTTTGAATCACTCCCCAGAATCGTAAACTTTGGGGAAGTCACTTCTCTTTTCCCCTTTTGCTTCCTCCTTTGAATAAAGTGGCCTGCTTTGCAGGGCTGTTGTAAAGCCGTCGGTCTGGGTAGGAGACTGGATTGCAAGACAGCTAGCGGGCAGGCTCTGTGCCATCTGTTCTGTGGTCAGATCTGAACTCGTGGCCGCTCCTAATCTGCGTTTTTCTCCACCGCTGTTTAGCTAAAGTTGAGTCTCACCGATGTCTTGAAACTTTTGAGGGCTGTTAGAATCCCCAGGGAAAGGTGGGGCGAGATTGCTCTTTGCAAATGCCGACCGTCCTTGCCAAGTTTTTTATAAACTACCTTGAAAGATAATTAAAATCACATTCCCTATTAACGGGCAGAGTTCAAGCGGCTGGCATGAAAAATGCAGAATTGTGCCCATCAGAAAGATGCCCCCGGGTGGGGGAGGGAGGTGGCTTTGGAGCCTTTAAAGAGCCTTCAGCCCAGGCTGGCATCACACCTGCCCGACCCTGTGCGGTCGTACCCCGTGGGTAATACATCGCCCACAATCATCCCCGCCCGCCCATCTTCCCTGCAGCAGCCGATGCTCGCGCACACACAGCTGCTCTTATCTTTCCAGCACCTCCGATTTAAAAAAAAAAAACACACACCAACACCTGCTTTCCAAAACTATAATTACACACACACACACACACACACATACACTCACACGCCTGGGGAAAGACGTGTCAGCAGCTACCTTTGGCTCCTGCCAGGAAACACCCAGTGTGTCCCACAGCTGGGAAAAGGCCCCCCAGTAAGTTAGGCTTCCTACAAACTCCACGCCTGCCTGCCTTCCCTTCCCCGCTTGCTCTAAAAAGTCCCTGCGAAAATTTCAAACTTTTAGGAAGAAAAACTGGAGGTTTCCCATCCCCAGTCAGATCTGGGCGTTGGGAGGTCCGGCGCAGAGGGCACGGTGCATTGGGACCTTTCCACCAGGAACCACGCCAGTGGGACACTCCCTCCTCCTCTTCCCTCCCTCCCTCCCTCTCTTCCACATCTCGCACACTCAAAACGGCTCAGATTTTCCACTTATCCTCCCGTGTCCCGTCCCTCCCTCTTACAAGCCCCCACTTACATCCTGGTCCACATTCATCTGCTGGCTGCTCGACCGAAACCATACGCGGGGAAGGAGGCAGGCAAATTCTCCGGAGTTTGGGGAAGGAGGAGGAGGAGGAGGTCAGACCAAACAAAGCAACCTCCCCCCCACCTCTTCTCCTCCAGATTAAAATAATCCAAGAAAGGAAAAAGAAGGAAAAGAAGAAGAGACCAGGCTGGCTCCAATGCTCTCTTCTTCTTCCTCCTCCTCCTCTTTGCTGGCTCGTATCTCACGTTCTTCCTCACCGCGGACTCTCCCCGGGCAGTCCCGGAGAAGAGGCATGTGCGCCCAGTCGCCTGCTACTCCGGGGAGGGTTTTCTGCAGCCGGTGCCAACTGCAAACTGGGGGAAAGGTCAGCCGATCCCGGAAGGCTTCCTCCTCCTCCTTCTTTCCTGGCAGTGCCAATCCTCCAACTCGGTGGGCGCCTCCTCTTCTTCCTCCGAGCGAGCGCAGACTCCCACCTGCTCGGTCCCTGGGCGCTGCTTCCCAGCCGTGTGTCTCTTTTACAGTGGTGGAGGAGAAGGAGGAGGAGGAGGAGGAGGATTCGCTTCCCTTCCCCTCCCAAGCCTCTACAAACTCCCTTGCCAGCCTTCGCCTGCCTTTCCCCAAGCGGCTCCGGGTGCCAGGAGGGGCAGGAAGAGAGGGGGAGGAGAAGGAGGAGGAGGAAGAGGAGGAGGAAGCAACCCAAAGAGACAGATTTTGGGAGAGGGTCCAGGTCGCGGCCGAAACGTGCAGACGGGTGCAGCCTTCGGCGGAGAGAGGAGGAGGAGGAGGAGGAGGAGGAGGAGGAGGAGGAGGAGGGGAGGGCTGGCTTGTAAGGGAGGAGGAGATAGGAAGCACCGTGGGGAGCTAGCCCCCTCTGCTTCCCCGCCCTCCCGCCCTGCCCCTATGTGACCCAGAAGTTTGCTCCGTCTGAATGTGACCTCTAGACAGCGTCCACAAGCCGCGTGGCATCGGCCCAAGACGACAAGGGTGCGGCCAACTTGGCAAGCCTTCCCCCCCCTTCTCTCTCTCTCTCTCTCTCTCTCTCTCTCTCTCTCTCTCTCTCTCTCTCTCTCTCCTCTGAATGTCAACAGCAGGGGAAAAGAAACCCAGGAAAACAAAACGTTTCTTAATCACTTCCTTCTCTCTGATCTCAATCAAAGGGGTTGTTCTTGGCAGCCGCTCCCACGCAAGCGGGGACCCCCTCCTGCCGGGCCTCTGTTTCTCTCTTCTCGCCCCCCCCCCCCCGCCTCCACACACACACACACACACACACACACACTTCCCGGAGGGTGGATTTGGTCCCAAACGTTTTGGCTTGCAGGGCACGCCAGTCAGATCAGGATTCTGGAAAGGCAGGGGATGGGGGTGGGCAGCAAGGGGGAGCCCCTTTCCCCAGGGGAATGAGTGGGGAGCCTCCAAGTCCCCCCCACTCAAAGGCAGGAAATTGAGGGATGCACACTCCCCCCCCCCCTTCACCATGGAAGGAGGTGTGTCTCTCCTCTTCCCCAAATATAGAAAGCTTTGGATTAGCAGAAAGGGGGGATTCCCCCTCCCAGCAACTGAATCCACCAAGAATCCCATTTATTGGGGAGACTCAAAGTCCCCCTCCCAGGGCAGAAAACTCAGGGAAGCATGCTTTCCCCCCCACCCGACCCCACCCCACCCATGCAAGAATCTGCATCTTTCCTGCCCCTCAAAATGCAGTGAACTTTGGAGTGGCCAGAAAGGGGGACTCCCTCCCCAGGAATGGACCCACCAAGAGCCCCATTATTGGGGAGACCCAAAGCGTCCCCCCCCCGCTTCCAAGGCAAGAAGTTGAGGGATGCACGCTTCTCTTCCACCACCACCACCATGCAAGGAGTTCCATTTTTCCTGCCCCCCCACCCCCCCCAAAAAAGCAGGAGTGTGCAAAACCGCTCGTTCGAATCTTAGCTCTGACACCCAACTTAGTTCACTTACAAAAGGGGCAACTTAAAAGAGTCTCCAGCTTTGGGCAGGACAACAAGACCAGACCGTCTTCTCCCCACTCTCTTCCCCTCTAAGAAAATACCCCCTTCCTTTTTGCATCCCCACCCACCCACAGCACCAAGAACGGACAGCCCAGGGGTCAAAACCAAACTTCAAAGGCTGGGCAGAACCCCGATGTTCTGAATTAAGCCACCAACGTTCAAAAAAAAAAAAGCCAAAAACTCATCACAGAGGCCAGAAGAAAAGAAAGACGAGGGAGGCGGTAAGCAAGCGGGGGGGGGGGTGCGCGGTTCAGGGGGGGAGCTGAATTCTGCAGCTGGTATAAATTATGCAAATTGGGTTCATTTGCATACAGCCTCGATTAGACGGGGGTTTTTTTTGAGTCAGCTCCTGGAGATGGAGAAGCTTGGAAGAGGTAGATAAAGAGATTGAAAAGGTGGGGTTGCACCTCAGTCTAAAACGCCTCTTCATGCAAGCGTTAACGGAATAACAAAGAGCTGGAAGGGACCTTGGAGGTCTTCTAGTCCAACCCCCTGCAAAAGCAGGAACGCCTATATACCATTTTAAACAAATGGCTGTCCAATCTCTTCTTAAAAACCTCCAGTGTTGGAGCACCCACGACTTCTGGAGGGAAGTTGTTCCACCGGTTAATTGTTCTGTTAGGAAAGTTCTCCTCAATTCTAGGTTGCTTTTCTCCTTGGTTAGTTTCCATCCATTGCTTCTTGTCCTGCCTTCAGGTGCTTTGGAGAATAGCTTGACTCCCTCTTCTTTGGGGCAGCCCCTCGAATATTGGAAGACTGCTATCATGTCACCCCTGGTCCTTCTTTTCATTAAACTAAAGGTAAAGTTTCACCTTGAACATATGTGCTAGTCGTTCCCGACTCTAGGGGGCGGTGCTCATCTCCGTTTCAAAGCCGAAGAGCCAGCGCTGTCCGAAGACGTCTCCGTGGTCATGTGGCCAGCATGACTCAATGCCAAAGGCGCACGGAACGCTGTTCCCTTCCCACCAAAGTGGTCCCTATTTTTCTACTTGCATTTTTTACCTGCTTTCGAACTGCTAGGTTGGCAGAAGTTGGGACAAGTCACGGGAGCTCACCCCGTTACGCGGCACTAGGGATTCGAACTGCTCAACTCCCAACCTTTCGATCGACAAGCTCAGCGTCTTAGCCACTGAGCCACCGCATCATGTCAACTAGGCATACCCAATTCCTGCAACTATTCTTCGTATGTTTTAGCCTCCAGTCCCCTAATCAACTTTTATTGGTTCAATTTATTTATTGGTTCGATTTATATGCCTCCCTTCTCCGGAGACTCAGGGCAGCTTACAATGCGTTAAGCAATAGCCTTCATACTTTTGTATATACCTGCTTAGTAGGACTTTCGGGGCTCCCTAAGCGGTGTTCTTTTTTATACAAAGTCAGCTTATTGCCCCCACAATCTGGGTCCTCACTTTGTGACCCTTCTCTGCACTCAACATCTTTTTTGTGTCATGGTGACCAAAATTGGATGCAATATTCCAAGTGTGATTTTACCAAGGCATTATAAAGTATGACCAGCTACACCAGGATAAATATTTATAGAAATATATAACAGGTTAGAACAGGCTCTTCTGGAGCTCTTCAACTTTCTGAAGGTCATCAAAGGAGTAGAAAAGAGTTGGAAAAGTAGAACAGAGTTGGAAGGGACATTAAAGGTCTTCTAGTCCAACCCCCTGCTCAAGAGCCTTGGTAGTACAGTGGTCTAAGGCACCCTGTTATTAAGCTGGTTATTAAAAAAAAAGAAAGAAAAAAAAAGCAGGAAATCCTATACCGTTCCATGATTTATAATCAACAGACTTCCATAATTCCATAATTTCCAAGATGCACAGTTGAATAAGTCTGGGATAACCGAATCATCCATTAACAGGTTTCTACATTCCACCAAGCAACGATCTGGATGAGTTTGGAGAAATTTATATTTCTTACAAAAATATCGAACAGGCAAAGTCCACTCCACTAAATGTTATTTAACAATTGACGCCAATAATGTTATTTATTTAGCATGGAGATTCGCCAAAATTTTAAAGGATTCTCTTCCAAAAGGCATCTAAGGACGCTTGAGGTGAGTGTTTGTGATAACGGTGGTAGAGAAAGGTTCCCAGGTTGGATTTGGTCTACAAGAAGACCCTTAAACCAATGATGGGATTCAAATAATTTAACAACCGGTTCTCTGCCCTAATGATTTCTTCCAACAACCAGTTTGCCAAACTGCTCAGAAAAGTTAACAACCGGTTCTCCTGAAGTGGTGCGAACCGGCTGAATTGTACCACTGCCTTAAACCTGTTGACCCAGGAGTCAAGAGTCAATAAAACAGAACAAATCAACACAAGAAGACCCTCATTTCTCCCTGTGTGCCATAGTACAGATGGATCTTGACAGACTTGAACCCTGGGCCCTATCTAACAAAATGAAATTCAATGTAAAGAAAAGTAAAGTCTTACACTTGGGAAAGAAAAACCAAAGGTACACATATAGACTAGGTGAAACCAGGCTTAATAACAGTAACTGGGAGAGGGATCTTGGAGTCATAGTGGACAACCAATTAAATATGAGCCAAAAGGAGGAATTTCCTGATAGTGAGAACAATTCATCAGTAGAACAACTTGCCTCCAGAAGTTGTGAATGCTCCAACACCGGAAGTTTTAAAGAAGAGATTGGTCAACCATTCTGTCTGAAGTGGTGTAGGGTTTCCTGCCTAAGCAGGGGGTTGGACTAGAAGACCTCCAAGGTCCCTTCCAACACTCTACTCTACTCTACTCTACTCTACTCTACTCTACTCTACTCTACTCTACTCTATTCTTCTCTACTCTCCTCCCTTCCCTTTCTCATCTATTTATTTCTCTTCTCCTCTCCTCTCCTCTCCTCTCTTTCCCATCTATTTATTTCTCTTCTCTTCTCTTCTCCCTTCCCCATCTATTTCTTTCTCTTCTCTTCTCTCCTTTCCTCCCTTCCCTTTCCCATCTATTTATTTCTCTTCTCTCCTCTCCTCCCTTCCCTTTCCCATCTATTTATTTCTCTTCTCTTCTCTTCTCTTCTCTTCTCTCCTCCCTTCCCTTTCCCATCTATTTATTTCTCTTCTCTTCTCTCCTCTCCTCCCTTCCCTTTCCCATCTATTTATTTCTCTTCTCTTCTCTCTTCTTCTCTTCTATTGAATTGAAGAACCTAGCAGTTCTTTAACAAACACTCATGTCCTTCTCCCACAGAACCTAAACATACTCTGTAAAGCACATTGTGAGAAGTAGCCAGGTGTACAGGTGGGAGAGCCACGGGGCAGGTGAGGCACTCAACTTCCTTGCTCGCTGAGGCACGACTCCAGAAATGGCAAGTGTGAGAAAAATGCTGGGTGGGCGGGTAGAGTGCCAATCCCATCGAATCGCGAGCCAAGTCATCCCTGGTTCTCCAAAACAGAGAACAGCCAGGTATAGTCCTTGACTTACGGCCAACCAAGGGACCCCTAAATTTACATGTCGCTAAGCGAGGTGTCTATTAAGTTTTGTCCCATGTTATGGCTTTTTTTGCCACGTTTGTTAAGTTGAATTGTGGCGGACGATTCAGTTAGTGACGCGGTTCTTAAGTGAATCTGGCTTCCTCATTTGACTTTGCATGTCAGAAGGTCGCCAAAGGGGGAATCCATGACTTTGGGACACGGCAACCGTCATAAATATGAGTCAGTTGCCAAGGGCCTGAATTTTGATCACGTGACCATGGGGATGCTACAATGGTCGTAAGTGTGAAGAACGGTCATAAGTCACTTTTTTCCATGCCGTCGTAACTTTGAATGGTTGGTAAATGAACTGTTGTAGGTCTGAGGACTAGCTCTAGTCACTTCTAATACACATGGCTGGTGAAAATACTCTGTTCTTATAGCGACAGCTGAAGGATTTACCAACCGGATGATCATACACAAAGACCAACCGAGTTCAAGGTAGATACCATGTGGGAGATAACAGAGATAGAAGGGACTTTCTAGTCCCTTTTGGTCTTTTAGTCCAACCCCCTGCTTGATCAGAAATCCTAAACCCAGTGGTGGGTTCCTCCCGGTTCGGCCCAGTTTGGCCGAGCCGGTAGTGGTGACGATATGACGTCACCAAACTGGTTCTCTTTGTTTGGGAGCCCCCCACCCCCGTGTTATTCTTACCTTTTATTTGGCCCCACCCCTAATCTATTACTGCCTCCCGAGTCCCAGCTGATCGGCTAGAAGGAAAAAAAACTGTTTAAACTCTTGCCGTGGGGCTTCAAAGGGCCGCCCTACAACTGATCAGTGTTAAAAGGCAGTGTGGTGGTAGACCGGGGCCTCCAAAAACAAATGAGTAGACCAGTACAGCACTGCAAGCAGTTAAAAACCTGGTAGACCAGTACTTCTGCTAAATCCTAAAGAACTGTCACATGACTATCAAGCCACGCTCACAAAATAAGCCACGCCCACAGAACCAGTAGTAAAAAAAATTAGACCCACCCCTGCCTAAACCATTTCAGACAAAGGGTTGTCCAGTCTCTTCTTAAAAACCTCCAGTGTTGCAGCATTCACAACTTCTGGTGGCAAGTTGTTCCACTGATGAATTGTTCTCACTGTCAGGAAATTCCTCCTTAGTTCTAGGTTGCTTCTCTTCTGGATTAGTTTCCACCCATTGCTTCTTGTCCTGCCCTCAGGTGCTTTGGAGAACAGAACAGAATAACAGAGTTGGAAGGGACCTTGGAGGTCTTCTAGTCCAACCCCCTGCTCAAGCAGGAAACCCTACACCACTTCAGACAAAGGGTTATCCAACATCGTCTTAAAAAATTCCAGTGTTGGAGCATTCACAACTTCTGGTGGCAAGTTGTTCCACGGATTAATTGTTCTCACTGTCAGGAAATTTCTCCTTAGCATTAAGTTGTTTTTCTCCTTGATTAGTTTCCATCCATTGTTTCTTGCCTTGCCTTCAGGTGCTTTGGAGAATAGCTTGACTCCCTCTTCTTTGGGGCAGCCCCTGAGAGATTGGAAGACTGTTCTCCTGTCTCCCCTGGTCCTTCTCTTCACTAGACCAGCCAGGCCCACCCAGTTCCTGCAACCGTTCTTCATATGTTTTAGCCTCCAGTCTCGTCATCATCTTTGTTTCTCTTCTCTGCACTCTTTCTAGAGTCTCAGCATCTTTTTTTAGATCCTGGTGACCAAAACTGGATACAAAAGACCCTCCTATCTGGACCTCAACCAGATCTGACAGGCGCCAAACTCCCGGACTTTTAAGCAACCTGGTGCAAGCTGAAAAATGAAGTTCCCTCCTGTTGGAGGCTGCCCAGATTACGGAAGATCATTTTAAATCCGTGCCAGGGTATGTCAACTCTCCAAGGAACTTCATTCTCCTTCTGGGCCAAGAATTGATCTGGCTTCCTATAATTGAGTTTGGAAGAAAGAAAAAACACAGACACACAAAAAAAACCAAAAAGAAGATTTCCAAGCTTAGGACCTCGGCCCACAATCATATACTCTGCTGAATGTTTAGGCAGCCTGTGGGATTGTGGGTTTACTACACCATAAAAGTGTCACTGAGCACTGGGTCTGTTTTGTCTCTCCTTGCTTTGGCGTTAATTGTAGGGTGTGTCCTGCTTTTGTCTCCCCCAGCCGTGCAAAATCCCCTCCTCCTTCGCGTAGAACCTCCTGCTGACGGCCCAGATCCGATGTCTACTCGTTTCTTGCAAGGAAACAGACAAACCAATGCCACCTGCCAAGCCGTTTCGGCGCCATCTGCAGAGTCACAATGAGCCACCCTAAAGCATTACGTGGGCGCTAAGCTAAAAAACCCTGTTCAGATAGCAATAAGAGGAAGATATTTGTCGCTCGGGGCTGAATTGTGGGGTCCTTGGGGTTCTCTGAGCTTGGTGGCTTTCTTGCAAGACATTTCACGACCCAACTAGGGAACATCATCAGTGTTAGAAGGGTTTGCAGAAGGGTTTGCAGAGAAGAACAAGAGGAGGAGGAAGGTGGGAAGAAGGAGTATTGTGGGGTCTTTGGGGCTCTCTGAGCTTGATGCTTTTCTTCCAGACGTTTCATGACCCAACTAGGGAATGTTATCAGTGCTAGAAGGTTGTGGGGTTTGTTTCTCTGTTTATATAGGATGGTTTGCCCTGTCTGTGTTGGTGGGAGTATTCTAGGTGGTTCCTCGACAGAGCTGTTCTTGAACTGTTTGTTTGGTTGTCTGAGTTGGTCGTTTCTTGATTTGGGATATTGTTTACTTCTCGACTGTTGCTGTAGTGTTAGTCTCGGTGTTAACCTCTGCTGACATTTGGTATTGATTGCTGGGGAGGAAGGGTTTATGCCTTTTCGTTTCCTTTTTGGTTAGGCAAGCCACCAGTCACAGTGATGACTAACCTTTTTGCCATTACATGCCAAAAGTGGGGGGGAACGGGGCAGGTCGCGTGCATGTATGCCCACACACATTCAATGCGCCCCACATGTGCGTGCACCCCCCACATTCCCCCCACTTTTGGCACGTGATGGCCCGGTAGGCCCGTTTTTTGCCCTCCCCAGGCTCCAGAGCCTTTCTAGGAGCCTGGGGAGGGCGAAAATGACCTTCCCCACTCCCCGGAGGCCCTCTGCAGGTCCCGACTTCCAGTGGGCCCAGAAGGCCTGAAAATCAGCTGGCCGGCGCACGCATGCGCACCAGAGATGAGCTATGGCAAGACTCGCGTGCCCACCGATATGGCTCCGCGTGCCACCTGCTGCACGCGTGCCATAGTTTTGCCATCACAGCACTGGTGTACAAAAAGCAAGCAAGCCCTACTCCCTACTAGCACTGATGATGTTACCTAGTTTGGTAATGAAATGTCTGCGAGAAAACATCTAAGCTCAAAGAGCACCAAGGACCCTGGTTCAGACACCCAGCCAGTCACTACTTCCTCCCTGTTGTTGTCTCAACTGCACAACAGAGAATATCAGACGTTTCCTAAGCTGGGTCAGAGTCTCACACACCACGGCAAACCTTTACACTGTCTTAGCAACTCCTGAATTTGTCTGAAACAAAATACACGCTTTGATCTTAATAGTCGAACGCTTGCAAGCAAAATCTGGGAGGTTTCCATCCGTCACGCAAAGTGTTGTGACCCAGGCCTAAATCGTTAGTATTAAATACAAAGAGTTTGAAAACAAACAGACTTTATTCGAACAGCTGAGAATGAACTCATTCTCAGCGTAGCCCAAACTAAATTAAAGCAAATTCTTCAAAACACCATTCCTCAGTTTATCACCGACCTTGGGATAATTAGGCAACCTGCCAAAGGCTTTTCTTGGCAAAAGTTCAGAAGCAGAAGATGCCAATAAGAAAGAGATGCAGCAAGACAAGAAACAAATCTATCAACGTTGTTTTCCGGCAAAGAGGCCAAGAGCCGTTGCTGGTCTTTTAAGCCTTATGGGAGGGGCCAATCATCTCTTGGCCTTACTCCTGAGTTGTCCTCTCTGCTTTAGCTGCTCCTACCTTCTGGCAGCTCTTCTCATACGTGCACTAGGAACAGGCTCCTCCTCTTCCTCTGCCTCTCTACTGTCAGCCTCTGGAGGCTCTGGAGTCCGCACCCCACTCCCCGATGGCCCTGGCCCCATCTCTGCCTCCGACGCAGAGCCCTCGTCCGGGCCTTCCCCAGCCTCCAGGACTGGCCCCTGTTCTTCCTCAGCCTCATCGCTGCCCGACTCCGCTGCCAGCTCCGCAGGCTGCTGGTGGGCCACAACACGAAGCACCTTCAATGTCATGCTGGCCAGCGATGGGTGTCACCCCATCAAGCTCCACAGCTGGAGCAACCAACACATTCATTCACAATGGGGTGTCTTGCAAAGAAAAAGAAAGCCAAAGCTTACCTTTCTTGGCCGTTTCCATCTCTTCCTCGGTCCAGCGAGAACTTTCGTTCATCTCCAGAGAAGCTGGTGGAAAAGAAAAGAAGAGATTACAAGAAGAAAAACAAAATTCTTGGTGTGTGGGTGTGGGTGTGTTTGTGTAAAACTTAGTGACATGCAGTTTGCAATGACCTTCCTATTGAACCTGACTTTTTTCAGCTTAGGCACAAAAGTCGGCTAGCTGACTTTGGGCCGATCACCAGGAGATGGTGAGTTCTAGTACCTGCCTTAGGATTGAAAACCAGCTGGGTGACTTTGGGCAAAATCACCAAGAGACAGAGCGTTCTAGTCCCGCCTTAGGCATGAAATTTTTGGAGACAGTCCAAAAAAGAGCCACTCTGGTGTAATGGTTAAGGTGCTGGCCTAGAAACCAGGAAACTGGGAGTACTAGTCCTGCCTTAGCCAGGAAAACCAGGTGGATGACTTTGGGCCAATCACCAGGAAACAGGGAGTTCTAGTTCCTGCTTAGGTTTGAAAGCCGGCTGGGTGATTTTGGGCTAATCACCAGGAGACAAGGAGTTCTAGTTTCTTCTTTGGCTTGAAAGTTGGCTAGGTGACTTTGGGCCAATCACCAGGGGACGTGAGTTCTAGTTCTGCCTTAATCATATAAACCAGCTGGGTGACTTTAGGCTACCCAACCGGTTTTATATCTCTCTCAGCCCAACCCACCTCACAGGGTTGTTTTCGTTGGGGGGGAAAAAAACAGAACGAGGAAGGGGCATTAGGTATGTTCTCCACTTTGAGTTATTTATAAAAAATAATAAAGTAGGAATAAAATAAAAATAAAAAGAGGAAAAGCTACTATTGTGAATCGTCTTTATCTTGATGATTCTGGTTTTCGGATCTAGAATCAAACCACAAGAGTAAAACAAAAGGGCCTGGTGGCTCAGCAGACTGATAGCATTGTGATTAACACCAACTGTCTGCCATTACTTTAAATTCGAATCTCCCCAGGCTCAAGGTTGACTCAGCCTTTCATCCTTTCTAAAGTAGGTTAAATGAGGACCCAGTTTGTGGGGGCAATAAACTGACTTTGTATAAAATATACAAAAGTATGAAGGCTATTGCTTAACGCATTGTAAGCCGCCCTGAGTCTCCGGAGAAGGGCGGCATATAAATCAATTTAAAAAAAAAAAAGTGCAGCTCAAATCAGCCCCAAGGGCTAAATTCAGCTCTCCACCAGTTCATCAACTGAAGCTCTACCAGTTGAATCATCTACCAGGTCTTCCCATTCAAGCTAAGCCTAACTAAGCCCAGATCCCGGGATCCACCCCGTCAAATTTCCAAAATAAGATTTCTCAGTTCTCCACAGCCCTCAAGTGGCCAAGAGAAGCAACTTCTCACAAGATCTAAGCAGAAGACTGCTGGTCTGTCGAGAAGGAAGTGGATTTCCAGAGGATTTTAATCCAAAATTTGTCATCTCCTGTCCTACTTCTTCACTCTGGCTCCGCCCGTGTTTTGGAACAAATCTCTCGGCACGCCCTTTCAGGTTGTCCTAGAAAAACCAGGGCCATTTCTGACTTCCCTACCTATACCGTCTGTTGCTTCCAAAGCAAAAGAGAATTACATTTGTTTTATTCTTACTTGCCTGTTTGCGAAAGCAGTGCTTTGAATTATGTTTAGTATTATACAGATTTTATATATATTTTGACTCAATTGTGGGTCATAAGTCGAGGACTCCTTGTACACCACAGTGGGCTGGTAGGTAGGTAGGTAGGTAGGTGGATGGAGAGAGAGAGAGAGATGAGAGAGAGAGAGGATAGAGAGCCATATAGGTAGGTAGGTCGGTATGTAGATGGATAGATAGATGGATGATAGATGAGAGAGAGAGAGAGAGAGACACAGAGACACAGAGAGAGAGAGAGTGACAGAGAGAGAGATGATAAAGAGACAGAGAGGTAGATAGGTTGGCAGGTAGGTAGATGGATAGATGGATGATAGATGATAGAGAGACAGAGAGAGAGACAGAGAGATGATAGAGAGACAGAGGAAGGTAGGTAGGTAGATGGATAGATAGATGGATGATAGATGATAGAGAGAGACAGTGAGAGAGAGCAACAGAGAGAGAGATAATAAAGAGACAGAGAGGTAGGTAGGTAAGCAGGTAGGTAGGTAGATGGATAGATAGAAAGATGGATAGATAGATGATAGAGAGACAGAGAGGTAGGTAGGTAGGTAGGTAGGTAGGCAGGTAGGTAAATGGATGGATAGATGGATAGATAGATGGATGATAAATGATAGAGAGAGAGAGATGGTAGAGAAACAGAGAGGTAGGTAGGTAGGTAGATAGATAAATAGATGGATGATAGACGAGAGAGAGAGAGAGATATGAGAGGGGGGAAGGAGACAGAATCAACCACCTCACTGTGTGTACAGGGAGTCCTCGAATTACGACCGAAAATTTCTCTTGCAAAGCCAGACGCTCGTTAAGAGGTAGAGCTCTCGCCTCACAATCAGGAGGCTGTGAGTTCGATCCCACGTAGAGGCAGATATTTCCCATTCTGGACACCGATGAGAATATATCTGATGAATATAACTCCGCACTGGCAACAGGAAGAGCATCCGGCCAATAAACACCCTGCTAGCTCCATCCAGTTGCCCAGACTCCACCCCGCAAGGGATTATGGGGTCGTTAAAAGGAGATGATGATGACCAGGGACATGACCTGCAACAGTCGTTAAGGGTGGAAAACGGTTATAAGTACCTTTTTTCAGTGGTCACTAAATGAACTACCTGTATTCTTCTTCCTAGTTTAGGTCGAAAACTAACATAATGGTCTCTGTTTAGAATTCCAGTCCCTCGTTGGAAGAAAATTAGAATTGATAATGCACCGTTTTCTAATGACTTCTGTTCTTTCCCTCTTTAGGCTCCTGCTTGGAAGAGGTTGGGCTGTGTGTGCGTGTGTGTCTTTATGTGTGTGCATTCTTTCCCAGCACAGTCATCAACATATTTTAACGTCCCCATAATCCCTTGCGGGGTGGAGTCTGGGCAACTGAATGGGGGCTAGCAGTGTGTTTTAATGGCCGGATGCCCTTCCTGTCACCAATACAGAGTTATATTCGGCAGATACATTTTCAATGTGCCCAGAGAGAGAAATATCTGCCTCTACCTAGGATCGAACTCACAGCCACCTGATTGTGAGGCGAGAGCTCCATCTCTAGGCCACTCTTCTTTTCCAGCGCAATGCCATTAAAGAAAAAAAGAAAAAGAAAGAAATTCACACACCCTACCACATACACTCGTCTTGTTCTTTCAGCCCTTGTTTTGAGAGGTTCCCCCCCTCCTCACTTCACCAGCGGGAATCCCTTCTCGATCCCTGAATCTGTCCATCCGTGCTACGGAGACCTACCTAGCTCAGAATTCTGCTGGGGCACAGCCACCTCCTCGTGGTTGGCCTCGTTGGCCATGGATCGAGTGATGCGTCCTTTCCTCCAGCCCTGGCTATTGGCCGTCTTGCGCCCTTTGGAGGTGACGGCTTCCTTCTCGTCATTGTCCTCGCCGGACGTGTCCTCGTTCTTCTCCCTGATAGAACCAGAGCAAGAGAGAGAGAGAGACAATCAGGTTGGGTTTTATGCAGAAAGTGGAACACTGCCACAGCCAATTTACATCAGTTTTAATTTTTTTTTTTAAATTTTTAAAACAAAACTTTGCTTCCAGTTTGGCTTCCGTCGCTGTCAGACGGTCCCTTGGGACCACCAGCCCCGTCGCCCGTAAAGAGCCGCCTTTACAGCTGAAAGGCGGCTCGAAAAACTCCATTTCCATAAGGAAATGTGAGATAGAGCAGGCGAGGGCAGGTAGAGCCCTCTGCGAAGTCCCCAGAGTTTTTCTTTTACTCTTGGGGACGAAGCAGGATGAGGCTCCCTATTTCCTTCGCCACTGTTCCAGGCTTCGGGAGAACTCTGCCTTTTGCAGAGCTAGGCGATGAGACCAAGCCTTTCAATGAAAATCAACAGACTGTTTAGTTAAAGAGGATGAGATTTGGACTTGGGACCCTAAATCGCAAGTATTCTTAATGATTTTTTAAGCGATCTTAAGTGAAGGAAAAAAAAAAGTTTAAAATGGCGACCGCTGAGGCTTGAGAAGAAGAAAGCCGAAAGCTAAAGTCCTTCCGTAACAAGCTACAAAGTAGCAGAATAAACAGTGCTGGCTAGAATTGAGAAGAAAAATTTCTATTTTAAGTTTCTTTCTTCTTGGAGATTTGATATTGACTTCGTTTGGAGAGAAGTTTTCTTTCTTTAAAAAGAGTTTGTCTGTGTGGCAGGATGGCGTTAAAACTAACAAAGCCAGACAAACAAGCAGCGGGGGGGGGGGGGTTCCCCCATTTACAATTATGTGAACAAGTTTCGAACTTGCAGACTCAGAAGAATGGCTTTAATTTAAAAGAATTTGTTCTGGAGGAGATGGCAAGATTGTGAACCAAAATTTTGAAAAATTTAGGCAGGAAATTAAAGAATTGATACAACTAAAGTATGATAATTTGCAATGAAAGATTGTAACAGTGACTAATGCTTTTTCAGAAATAGTTATAAAGATGGATACAAATATTAAGTTATTAGAGTCTAAAATGGAGGAAGTTGATGATAAGATTCATAATTTGGATAATAAAATACAAAGAATTGAAAATGACTTGATAAATATTCAAGACAATAGCTTAGAAGTAAAGTCTAAAAAGGAAGCTGATCACGAGACTTACAATGCAGAAGATATAAAGCAAGGGATTGAAAAAGAAGTTACAATGATGCAATACAGGCTCACGGAATTTGCAGTTAGAATGAGAGGGTTACAGGAAAATAATAGAGATGATTTAAGAAAAATATCTGCTGAAGTTCTGGCTGGGGTTTTAAAGGTTCATCCTGAGGAGGTATCTTGTAAGATTGACAAGGCTTATAGAGTAAATTCTTGGATTGCAAAGCAAAGGCAACTGCCTAGAGATGTGGTGATTTACTTTACAGATAAAGGAATAAGAAATGATATTGTGCAAAAATCCTTTAATTCTACTCTACAATTGTATGGAAGAAAGATCTGGATATATAAAGAGTTGCCGCCCAAGATGTTAAAAGACAGAAAGAAATTTGGATTTTTGGTGACTGAGCTAAAGAAACAAAACATCTCATTCAGGTGGGATGCTCCAGTTGGAATAATATTGAGATATCAAGAAGAAAGATATCAATTAAATACTGTTGAAAAAGCAGAAGAATTTTATTATAAGGTTCTCAAAATAGGTTCAACATCTCCATGTATAATACATGAGTGGAATAAAGAAAAGCAAAATCAACAAGAGATAGAAATTCAGGATAAACAGATGGAGGTGGAAGTAATGGAAAAACAACAAGTTACAGAGGTTTTTGTAGATGAGCCGCTTCTGGATTCTCCTTCAGAGGTCTCAGCTGGATTATTTATAAATACAGGAGAGGCGGCTCTGGATTCTAATGTGATGACTTATCAAGTTACAGACCAGCATGGAAATCAATCAGTTGATATACAACTCATAGAAAAGAAATCAGAACGGAGATTTAAGCCACAAAAGCAAAACCAATAAGATCAAGTTATAGATCAGTATGAAAACCAAACAGTTGATATACAACTTATAGAAAGGAAATCAGGATGGAGATCTAACCCACAAAAAGTCAAGAAAAGAAGAAGCAGGTCTTACAAAAATAAAAACTTTTAAACTAAACAACAGTATAATGCCAGTTACCTAAGAGACGATTGAATACATGAAAAGATAGCTGAGGCAAAGTATTGGTTTATATTATCTTGAGGAGAATGACAGACCTCTGCAGTGCTGTACTTTTGGGATGTGAAAATGGCCTTAAACTGAATGGATTGGAACTATCTATTTTGGATTCTTTGATAAATGTATTACGTTTATGCTGAGCTACAAGGCAAGAGAGTTATGGATTGGGGCACGCAGAAGATCTGGTTGTTACCCTATTACGGTGGTTGGAATTAATAATTTAGATGAAAGACACTACAATAGTCACTATATGGAATATAAATATAAAGTCACTCGAGTGGTTGTTTTTTATATATGAAGACATCTACTATTGATGGGGGCAGATGGTAATTGAAGATACCAAACATACTATTGGAATTAGGATGTGATGTTACCCTAACATGGGTGATGGAGTTAACAATCCAGCTGAAAGACATTACAGAAGATATCATATGGATTACAAGCTTAAAGTCATTTGAGGATTTTATTTACATAAGGGAATATTTCTTAGTGGTATGGGCAGAAGAATAAAGATATTAAGAATTATTATGTATGGTAGTCCTGTAAGAAAGTGGGTGGAGACAGATTAGCTTATTGATTGTTTAGTTTAAGAAAAGGGATATTATGTTTAGATATGAATATATGTAAAAGATTTGAGTTAAGAGATATATGTATGGGGGTGGAGGAAATGGGCAGACTATGAGTTGAATAAATGTTAAATTAGGATTTATTATATAGTTTTATAGTGGAAGATTGCTTTGAAATGTTGTATTAATATATATAAAAGATTTGAATTAAGAGATATATGTATGGGGAGGAGAAAAAGGGTAGATTATGAGTAGAAATTGCTAAACTGGGGGATATAATAATAATATTATGTTAAACTAGGAGTTATTATATAATGTTATAGTTGAATGTTATTTTGAAATGTATAGTATAAGGGGGATATAATAATACTATTAGAAAGAAAGGGTAAGCGTATGGGGAGTGGAGCAAGGGGATGGTGAAGTATTATATAATCAGTTATGAATTTGGGTTTTATTTTGGAGAAGCCACAGGGGGAGGGGAGGGGGAGGGGGGGTTAGGGAGGAGGGGGGAAAAGGGGGGGGATTTGTATTTGAAAAACTTTTTCAATAAAAAAACTTTATTAAATCTTAAAAACATTTAAAATATACAAGTTTCTCCTAATCAACACAATTAAAAACAGCACTGTCAGATGGATAGAATAGGCAATAAGTCACTGTGTGTATGTATCTGTATATATAATAATAGAAATTAGTCAGTAGGTGAAGTTGTGTACTGTATATGTAAATTTGTTTTTGATTTAAGTTTTGATTTTTTCTAAGTTTTCCAAAAGTGGGAAGGAGGAGAGATCTGGCTGAGGGTGTCAGGTGCAAGCAACCAGAGTCGCCGTTGCAAAGAGCTAAACTCAACTTTATTGATTCCTGCCTATGTTACAAGAATCTGCCCAGATTGCTAAATAAGAGCCTTGATGGTACAGTGGTTTAATGCACCCTGTTATTAACCCAGCTGCCTGCAATTTCTGCTGGTTCGAATCTCTCCAAGGCTCAAGGTTGACTCAGCCTTCCATCCTTTCTAAGGTAGGTGAAATGAGGACCCAGTTTGTGGGGGCAATAAGCTGACTTTGTATAAAATATACAAAAGAATGAAGGCTATTGCTTAACGCATTGTAAGCCGCCCTGAGTCTCCGGAGAAGGGCGGCATATAAATCAAATTAAAAAAAAAAAAAATCCATCAGGAACGGCCAGATAAGGCTTCGTGGATCTTGGAAGTGCAGCTTATGCCTCTTGTGGCTATGCAAGGACTCCAACCTAGGCCCTTGATCGACTCCTCCTTCCATCCAAACTGGCAGTTTCCCAACAGAGCAACACCGACGCAACCCAGTCAAATGTTCCTTCCAGCCAAGGCTTAAGTCGGCCAACTGTTCCATCAGAGTCTAAAAATGCTTATTTCCCCCTCCTGGGCACGGCGTTTCCAAGTCAATTTTTTTTTTTTTTGCAACCTTCGATGACCAACAAGCATTTTGCTACTCTTAGAAGCAGGAAGGGTCTTTGCGTTTCCTTCAGCGTGCTTTAGGAAGACCTCGAGATACATCACCGTTGCAACCACACGGAGCATCATGAGGTATCCTGGGATCAAATTTGTACCGGGAATCAGCAGGTGTGACCCTCTGACAGAATCAAAATCAGACCATTGATAGAAGCCAACCGGTTTCCACTGAACATCCAGCCAGATGCTAAAATTGATAACCAGCCCTTGCTTATCAATGGGAACTAAGTGGAGCAAATGGACAGTTTTAAGTTTCTGGGTGTTATCATAAAAAGAGGACCTGACCTGGGGGGGCTCACATTGCAGCCTTGGTCAAAAGGGCCCACCAGATATTCTATTACCTGAGACTTCTCAGGAAACAACAACTGAATGAAAAACTGCTGGTGACCTTCTACCGCTGCACCATAGAGAGTATTTTAACTGACTGCACCTGTGTGTGATTTGCCAATTGCACAGTGGCAGGTAGGACAGCGCTTCAGAGGGTCAACGTCATTGCCCAGAGGATCATTGGTTGCCCTCCCCCTTCTTTGGAAGAGCTTTATAGCTCCTGCTGTCTTAAGAAAGTTCAAAACATTCTTAAAGATCCATCTCATCCTGGATACCCCTTTTTTTTGAACTATTACCATCTGGCAGACGGTACAGGGCAATAAAAACAAGGACAAATAGGCTGAAAAACAGCTTCTATCCCAGAGCAGTAACTATATTGAATTCTACTGTATAGTGCAATATTAATGCAATATCAGGGGTTTTCAATTCAACTGTATAAAATGCGAAGGATGGGTGTTTGTGTTTTATTTTTATAGTTTTCTTATGTATGATATACACCGAAGATGGCATTTAATTTCATTGTAGGAGGTGCAATGACAATAAAGTAAAATCCCTTGCAAGATCTTAGAATTTAAATCTGCCCCAAGCGACTTTAATTGAAGTGATTTCCTTGGATGGTACTAGGACATTCACTGAGTCCTGCCTCTGAATAGGGACATTCCATCAATGTTGTCCCTTAGAATTGCCTTCCTCAATTTCCAGATCTGCTGATTTCCTTTCCCAGAATTCCCCAGCCTGTGGGATTGTAACTAACCACTCTGGGAATAAAAACAGATGCAGCCAATGTAGCATTTTATGGATTTATTTAGGAGGTCCTCACCCCAAATGGCCCCAGGAGGCAATTGTATTATCAGCTGCACGAAGGCAGCAGGGAAAGACCAAGTTGGGTTTTTGAGCAAAGTTTGAAGAAGAGAAAAACATCACTCGTTTCCCCCCTTCCCTTTGTTCTTCTTTCTCTTTCCAGACTTTTGTTTCTATTTGCATTTGGCCCTATTACAAACTTTAATAAAATATATATAAACTCCTGCGTCTGCGCACACCTCCCCCTCCTCCCCCCAAAGGAAAGCATTGCTCAGTGAGTCACAAAAATCGAGAAACGAATGCAACACTAAGACTTTTTTTCTTGGAAAGCAAACGCCTTCCCTCCCAGACTTACTTTGTCAGTTCCTCTTTGTCGTTTTCAGATTCTGGCTTCTCCTCTTCCTTCTCTGCATCTTTCTCTTTTTCCTCTTTTTCTTCTTGGTTATTCCGGGGCATCTGTTGCTGCTGTTGTTGCTGCTGCTGTTGCTGCGAGGCAGGGAAGGAGTATCAAAAATAGGGAAATTGAACATCTGGAGGAGACTAAACCATCCGAACTCTCGCTTTCAAACTTTAGGAGATGCTAGACTTGGTCTACCCTTTCTCCTCTCTTTCCCACACGATGATTTCTGATCGTTCCTCTTTTTTAACAGGTTTATGGGAAAGAAATTGCGTACGACACGGTTCTAGCCTGACACACGCTCCAACAGGGGTCCAAAGCATGGGAGAATACATCATACAGGCAAACATGACTCTTATAGTTTCAGCCTCCTCATGTGTTGCAAAACAGCCCAGCAAAGAAAAAAATATTGAATGAAAAATCTGTGAGAAAGTGACCAAATTGCTGTCACCCTGCTACAGCCATCTTATCTATCTATCTATCTATCTATCTATCTATCTATCTATCTATCTATCTATCTATCTATAGATATCAGTTTATATCTATCTATCTATCTATCTATCTATCTTCTCTTAATCATCTATCTATCTATCTATCTATTTATCTATCTTCTCTTAATCATCTATCTATCTATCTACAGATAACAGTTTATCTATCTATCCATCCATCCATCCATCTGTCTGTCTAGCTATCTAGCGATCCCATCCACTTTTCCATCCCATCCATTCATATCTAGCCACATCCATCCATCCATCATCTCTCTGTTCATCCCATTCATCAATCCATATCCCTTCATATCCCTCCATCCGTCCATCAATCCATATATGTAGCCATATTCATCCCTCACCATCCATCCATCTATTCATCTCTCTGTCATCTATCTGTTCATCCAATTCATCCATCCATATCCCCCCACATCCATCCATCCATCCGTCAATATCTATCTATCTATCTATCTATCTGTCTGTCTGTCTGTCTCTCTCTCTCTTTATCTATCTATCCATCTTCATTCTGCTTTTATTATTTTATAAGTAACTCAAGGCAGCAAACATACTTCCTCGTCCTATTTTCCCAACAACAATCCTGTGAGGTGAGCCTTGGTGGAGCAGTGGACTAAAGCGCTGTTAAGTAGCACTTAAGTAGCACTTAGCTGCCAGCTGCCTGCAATTACTGCAAGTTCGAATCTCACTAGGCTCAAGGTTGACTCAGCCTTCCATCCTTCCGAGGTAGGTAAAATGAGGACCCGGTTTGTGGGGGCAATAAGCTGACTTTGTATAAAAAAAAAACACCACTTAGGGGGTGCGAAAGCCCTACTAAGCAGGTATATACAAAACTATGAAGGCTATTGCTTAACGCATTGTAAGCCGCCCTGAGTCTCTGGAGAAGGGCGGCATATAAATCGAACCAATAAACAATAATAATAAACACGCTGTCCCGTTTTCAATCCGGATGACCAATCCGGAATGTCAATGTTGCAAAGAGGCTACAAGACGCCCGATAAAAAAAACAGGCGGGGCTTCGGCTACACCGTTGCCGCCGTCATCTCGACTTCTTTGACTTTCCAATGTGCCACCCCAGGCAGTTTTACCCGTGAGTAAAACCAGGGCCACATCTCCCAGCCCCATCATGGACCTGTTTGCATCGCTTCTGAATCTATTTCAAAAGTGAAACGGCGCTCTGCGCGTGAAACTCGGCTCAGCGGCACTTTTAGTACCTTCGCCTGCAAGACGTCAGCCTCCCCCTGGGGCTGTGCAGGGAGACAAGGTGGTGGAGTGGTTAGCGTGCTGGATGAGAAACCATAAGACACATCCTGTAAGTCTGGAGACACTGAACCAGTCCCTCTCTGGGCCCAACTGAATTTGCAAAGTTGTTCTTAGGAGAGGAAAAAAAAACTAAGAGGAGGGGAGCATTGCAGACAGGGGTGAAATGCTCCCGGTTTGGACCGGATCGCCTGATCCGGTAGCGATGGAGGCGGGTGGTTCGGAGAACCGGTAGCAAAAATCCCTCCCCCCCATGCCCAGCTGAGCCGCACAATCATCAGAGGCTTTTTTTAAAATACTTTTTAAATCATTTTTTCTACAACCTCTTCCGACGAAAAAATGCTTTTAAAAGTAAAAAACAAAAAGCCTCTGATGATCGTGCGGCTCAGCTGGGATCATCAGAGGCTTTTAAAAGCATTTTTTCTACAACCTCTTCAGCCAAAGAGGTTAGAGAAAAAATGCTTTTAAAAGTAAAAAAAAAAAAATGGTTGGCCATGCCCACTCAGTCATATTACCCCCACACAAAGACACCAAGCCACATCCACAGAACCAGTAGTAACAAATTTTACATTTCACCACTGATTGCAGACCCTGTTCCACAAATAAAGGCTGAGTCACGATCCAGTCAATCAAGAACCAAATACAAATGCAAATCCAAGCTTGCAACCATGCTACCTGTGTCATGCAGATTAACAGAGTTGGAAGGGACCTTGTAGGTCATCTAGTCCAACCCCGCTCAAGCAGGAAACCCTACACCATTTTTGACAAATCGCAGTCCAGTCTTTTCTTGAAAGCTTCCAGTGATGAAGCTCCCACAACTTCTGAAGGCAACTTCTGTTCCATTGGTTGATTGTTCTCACTGTCAGAAAATCCCTCCTTATTTCCAGGTTGAATCTCTCCTTGCTCAGTTTCCATGCACGCCGATTTCACCTTCTGTTTGGTGCAGCTAAAGGGCCCGTCCGAATTATTTATCTGCCCATATAGGACAAAGTTGCTACTATCAATTCAATTTAGACCCAGCCTTTTTCCCCCCCAAGGAATCTGGAACACTCCTATCTATGTTATCCCCATAACACCCCTGCGAGGTAGGCCAGTGAGCCACCACAGCAGAAGGTGAAGCTCTCCCCTGCTCTCCCTAATCCTATTCCAACTCTGTATAGATAGTCCTCGATTTACAACAGTTCATTGAGTGACCGTTCAAAGTTACAACAGCACTGAAAGAAGTGAGTTACGACCATTTTTCACACTTATGACCGTTGCAGAATCCCTATGGTCACATGATCAAAATTGCAGATGCTTGGGTTTCTGACTCATATTTATGACGGTTGCAATGTCCCGGGGTCACGTGATCCTCCTTTGTGACCGTCTGGCAAGCAAAGTCCACGGGAAAGCCAGATTCACTTAACAACCGTGTTACTCACTTAACAACTTCCAGTGATTCACTTAACAACCATGGCAAGGAAGGTCGTGAAATGGGGCAAAGCTCACTTAACAAATGTCTCACTTAGCCACAGAAATTTTGGACTCCATTTGTGGTCGTAAGTCAGAGGAATCAAACAAGGACCAGTTTTCTGTTTCTCGAATCCCTGAGGACCAGGATTGTCTGGGTTGGGTTTGGCAAGCTGGGAGCAGGCTGTCCCTAAGCCACCATGACAAATCTCTTCATGAGCCTGGTGAACTTCTGCCTAAATGAGTCAGGCAGCCCACAGATGGCCCTCCTCCAAACCCACACAGGGAAATTTGCAACAGACAACAAGGATGCTCCAATTAGGATTTCTGCCCCGAGCCAAGGGGGATGGGATGGATGGCCTTCCGGGACCCTTTCCAAGGTGAGACGCCCACCATGGTAGCTGCAATTGGTGCCGTGCAGAAGAAGAAGAAGAAGAAGAGGAGGAGAATCAGCTTCGACCCACCACCGCATTCCTCCTCTGGACCCATGTCTTGGTTTTACTCCTCCCGACTCAAATCATCCGGCAGGTTGCAAACAATCCTGCTTGCGTAACCACCCCTCCCCTGTTCCTGGGTTGCTGCCGCAGGGCTCCCCCACCCTCCCTTCCCTCCCAGGCCAAAAATCCTCCTCCCCAACTTTGAATGCCTGGCAGCCGCTGGCACCGTGCCTCCCTCTCTCCTCCGCTGCTGCGGCGCAGCATAAATTATAAACAACGCCTGACCTTTGCTCTGATTTCTTGCGGCATCCCGTGCGTGGCGCAGCTCTACTTCCCCCGCCCCGGGGCATTCAGCATCCCAGCAGCGTTCTTTCCCCCCCTCCTCTCCCCCCCCCACACCATTGTGCAAGCTCACACCAGGGCACCCGCAGGCAACACTCCCCCCCCATCACCAAGGCAACCCCAGCCCAGCGCGATAACTTATATCCCCCAGAGCACAGGGGCGCCTGTAAACAGTGCGTGGAGCGTGCGGCCAGGGCTGTGCTTCAAAGCGCTGTGCCTCGGCTGTTTTGTTTCCCCCTTCTTGGGACCTGTTCTTGGCATGGCTCTCCGACACACTTCGAGCGTACAAACAGCACAAGCGCTTCCAAGCTCCCTTGGCTGGCCCAGAGGGATGGGGAAGGGAGGGGAGGGGAAGGGAGGTGTACATCTTTATAGGGCCCCCCCATCCCACCTTCTGCTTAGTTCTGCTTTTGGGGGGGGAAACAAAGGACGGGTGAATTGGGGACGAGACGAAGACTTTTCCTGGGGTTCTTTCCCGCGCCTTCGGAGAGGTTTCCGTACGTACCCCGTGAAGCTGCCCCCTTTCCATCATGGGGGGGGGGAGGGGGTGGTTCAACCAGTCCTTTTCAGAAATAATCCCCTCCCACTTCTCTGGGTCAGGAAAGGACAGGAGAGAGGGGTGTCCCTTGGGCTCCGGTGGAAGATAACAAGTAGGGCGGAGGGAATTTGTTTTTTCTTTTTTTGTTTTTTTCCTTTCCCGGCCAAATGTTTCGTGCGCCTCTCCTTTCGTTCTCGGGAACCCGGCTCACCTCCCAGGCCTG
The DNA here is from genome assembly GCA_022577455.1 of Arizona elegans. Taxonomy (NCBI): domain Eukaryota; kingdom Metazoa; phylum Chordata; class Lepidosauria; order Squamata; family Colubridae; genus Arizona; species Arizona elegans. The sequence goes on along the minus strand of JAKOOJ010000074.1, from coordinate 1,062,150 downwards.
TTCTCCCCGGGACTTCAGCACTACCAGTGTCCCTTCTGCCTGCAGCGCCCGAGGCCTCTTCATCGCTCGGCCATCCCCGTGTGGCGTGCTTCACGCTCTCCGGCTCAAATGGCTTCCTGGGGATTTGCATAGTTGAGCCATGGACTCGCCACGACATTCCTGTTATGATTTTGCAATCTACTGGAATAACACGGCCCCGCTCTGCGCCCGTCAACGAGCCGAGATGAGTCATGAGCTATAAAACCACCGCTCTCGTCACCGGGAACCTTCGGGGCTGGCTACAGCCTTGGCGTGATTCATCTCCGCCGAGGCCAACGTTAACCCTCCAGCGCAACGCTCTCCACACCATCGAGCGCCCGGCTTTTGAGGTCACAGAGTCCTCCCTGGGGGCATGTGCGTAGTACACAAGCACACACATACACACGTGTGCAGTTGTGTTATGCACAGCGCGCCCCACCACGTAACAATAAAGCCCTTTTATACACTGCGGATATTTCTGGCCCCGGGTTCTTTTTTAAAACCTTTAGAGGGGGTGGGGGTGCAAAGGAAACACACAACAACGTTTTTGTCCTGGGTCAAAACAGCCTCCTGTTCAAACCACAAATGCAGGTTTTCTTCAACCGTAAAATGAGTCATCACACTAGTGGTGCATGTGTGTTTGTGTATCTGTCTCTGCCTAATTGTCAGTTTGTGGAAGTGGGCAAAGGGGGTCGTTTGCTTTGCAAATTTGCAATTCGCTCTAGAGGGATACAACCGTTTGCATTCACACAACACTGTCCGATCCTAAACCGCCCTCGTTTGAGATCCGCCGACCGACCGACCGACCATCCTACCTAACTTCATCTGGCTTAAGGAGTAGGCCCAGGTCACACAATCTGCTATTGCAATGTGGTGTGTCTGCGCGCAGTAGTAACAAAGCTAAACCGCCGAAAAACCCAAGTAGACTCCAGACCCTCAATGCAAACTCTACCCCCAAAAGCCTGCTGCCTAAACCAAAACTTTATTAAAACTAACTGAACCCCTAACTTAAGTATTCATCTAAAGCCAGGGGTGTCAAACTGGATTTCTTCGAGGGACGGATCACTATTGTAGTTCTCCTCCTAGGGCCGGGCCAGGGGTGGGGGGGGCACCTTCAGCAGCATCTTGCTGGCCAAAACGGGGCGTGGGGGGGCACACGAGCCCCCCCCATGCCCAGTTTTTTTTTTTTTATTTGATTTATATGCCGCCCTTCTCCGGAGACTCAGGGCGGCTTACAATGCATTAAGCAATAGCCTTCATCCTTTTGTATATTTTATACAAAGTCAGCTTATTGGCCCCACAAACTGGGTCCTCAATTTACCTACCTTAGAAAGGATGGAAGACTGAGTCAACCTTGAGCCTGGCGAGACTCGAACCTGCAGTAATTGCAGGCAGCTGGTCTTAATAACAGGGTGCTTTAGACCATTGTACTACCAAGGCTCAGTTTTCGGGCTGAACGGCCAAAATGGTTATCCTCCAGCTCTCCCTGCCTTTAATTTTTCAAAAAAATATATTCCCCTGCCTCCCAGAAGGTCCGCCGGCCATTTGGGTTCAATAAAATCCACAGAGAAGACATGCAGCAAAAATAACACTAAGGCAGGTAGTCCTCGACTTACGACCTCAATTCAGCCCAACATTTATCTTGCTAAGTGAGACATCTGCTAAGTGAATTTTGCCCCATTCTAGGACCTTTCTTGTCATAGTTGATAAGTGAATCGCTGCAGTGGTTAAGTTAGTAACACGGTCGTTAAGTGAATCTGACTTTCCCATTGATTCTGCCTGTCAGAAGGTCGCAAAAAGGAATCACATGACCCTGGAACCAGGGGTGAAATCTAGCAGGTTCTGACAGGTTCGGGAGAACCGGTAGCGGAAATTTTGAGTAGTTTGGAGAACTGGCAAATGCCACCTCTGGCTGGCCCCAGAGTGGGGTGGGAATGGGGATTTTGCAGCATCCTTCCCCTGGAGTGGGGAGGGAATGGGGATTTTGCAGCATCCTTCTCCCAGGAGTGGGGAGGGAATGGGGATTTTGTAGCATCTTTCCCCTGGAGTGGGGTGGGAATGGAGATTTTGCAGCATCCTTCCCCTGGAGTGGGGGGAATGGGGATTTTGTAGCATCCTTCCCCTGGAGTGGGGAGGGAATAGGGATTTTGCAGCATCCTTCCCCAGGAGTGGGGAGGGAATGGGGATTTTGCAGCATCCTTCCCCCGGAGTGGGGGGAATGGGGATTTTGTAGCATCCTTCCCCTGGAGTGGGGAGGGAATGGGGATTTTGCAGCATCCTTCCCCCGGAGTGGGGAGGGAATGGGGATTTTGCAGCATCCTTCCCCTTCCACGCCCATCAAGCCATGCCCACAGAACCGGTAGTAAAAAAAAATTGGATTTCACCACTGCCTAGGATGCTGCAACTGTCATAAATATGAGTCAGTTGCCAAGCTTCCGAATTTTGATCACGTGACTGCTGCACCGGTCCGTAAGGGTGGAAAAACAGTCATAAATCACTTTTTTTCCCAGTGCCGTTTAAACAGTCACTAAATCAACTGTTGTACATTGAGGACTGTCTGTATAATCTCCAGGGATCTACCCACTCAGATCTTGACTACTTTTTTAAAACCAGCAGAGAAGAACCCATCCAAATCTCTGGTGTCAGGCCGATTCCATCTCATGCCTGGTGTCAGGGTTCCAATGGATGCCTGGTGGGACTCTTAATGTTGATTAGTTCTGGACCAGTGTTTCTCAACCTTGGAAGCTTGAAGATGGGTGGACTTCAACTCCCAGAAAGTTGCCAAGGTTGGAGACCCTGGCTGGGGAATTCTGGGAGTTGAAGTCCTCTAGGCTTAAAGCTGCCAAGGTTGGAGACTCTGGCTGGGGAACTCTGGGAGTTGAAGTCCTCCAGCTTTACAGTTGCCAAGGTTGGAGACCCTGGCTGGAGAATTCTGGGAGTTGAAGTCCTCCAGGCTTAAAGCTGCCAAGGTTGGAGACCCTGGCTGGGGAATTCTGGGAGTTGAAGTCCTCCAGGCTTAAAGCTGCCAAGATTGGAGACCCTGACTGGGGAATTCTGGGAGTTGAAGTTCTCCAGCTTTACAGTTGCCAAGGTTGGAGACCCTGACTGGGGAATTCTGGGAGTTGAAGTCCTCCAGGCTTAAAGTTGCCAAGGTTGGAGACCCTGACTGGGGAACTCTGGGAGTTGAAGTCCACCCATCTTCAAGCTTCCAAGGTTGAGAAACACTGTTCTGGACCTTTTCAAGGCCCTCCATCTTTCATGATTGACCCTTTGAGTAGTTGGGCAGTTCTGGACCCTTTCGAAGAGACAGTCCCCCATCTTTCATGATTGACAGCTCCTCCTGTCCCTCGCTCCTGGCCATGTTGACTAAGACAGGAAGGAAATGGGAGGATAAACCTAGAAGAATGCTTGTCTTGCCAGCTCTCCATTAGTCATCCAATAGTATTTGTGGGTTAATCCAAGGCACACAGCAACACCCATCCATTTTTCACTGGGCTTTTTTTCCCCCCTCTCTCTCTCTCTCTCGCTTCCATCTTGGTTTGGTGCAAGTTTCCTCATAGAAAGGCTGTTTCCAATTCATCCAGCCTCTACAGTCATCCAGAAAGTCTCTGCAAGCCATTGTCCTTCCGTTATTTTTAAATCACTAAATCGGGGGGTGGAGGAAACCAATATAGTTTAAGGCGGAACTTTGGATGCTCTCTGAGCTTGGTGATTTTCTGGCAGACGTCTCGTGACCCAACTAGGTAACATCATCAGTGCTAGAAGGGAGTGGAGATTGGGAGGAGGAGGAGGAGGAAGAGGAGGATTATTATTGTGGGGTCCTCGGTGCTCTCTGAGCTCGGTGCTTTTCTGGCAGACGTTTCATGACCACACTAGCTGACATCATCAGTGCTAGAAGGGAGCAGGGTTTGCGGAGTGGAGGAGGAGGAGGACTGGGGGGTCCTTGGTGCTCTCTGACCTTGATGGCTTTCTTCCGGACATTTCATAACCCAAACAGGTCATAACTGTCAGCCATTCCAACGGGGACGGCAACCAATGGAAAATTGTGCCAGCCACCCCACATACTGCCCAGAAAGCCTCGCCCTGCCTCCTGTTCTCATCGCCGGCTTGCTCTATTCATCCTGCCGCTTCCGGCACTGCCGACGTGGCCGCCATCTTCTCAGTCACCGCTGGGACTGCCGCCACCTCTCAGGAAACAGCAGGTATTCGGGCCTGAAGTGGCCGGCTCCACGCCTGCGCGGAGGCCCCATGCCTGCTCGATATCAAGAGAACCGCCCAGGCCGCCCAGGATTGATCAGGGTTTGCCCAGGTGTAATCAAGGCTCGATAGCCAGATTGCCATCTAGGATGCTCAGGAGTAATCAGGATTTGCTAGCTCAGATGGGGTCCAGCTGGGGATGTGAGGCGTTGCATGGCTGGGGGCGTAGAGCTAAAGGGGTAGAGACGCGGGGTGGAGCGTGGCAGTTTTAAAAAGGTGGTGGGAGCACAGAGCAACTATCGTGTTGCCCCCAAAATAAGACATCCCCTGATAATAAGCCCAATCAGGCTTTTAAGCGCACGGCAATAAGGCCAAGCATTTATTTCAGGGTTCAAAAAAATATAAGACAGGGTCTTATTTTCGGGGAAACACGGTAGAGCTGACAATATTTCACTGAGACTGCACTGGGTGATTGTTGGAACATGCCGGAGCGCGAAGGAAATGACATTGCAACAACCTTCACACTGTTGTCTGGAGTTTTCCCTTACCGCGCCGTTCCGGAACCTGACAGTAACATTATCAAGGGCTGATGATATTACCTAGTATGTATATCACTAGATATTATCTAGTGATGATGTAACCTAGTTGGGTCATGAAACGTCTGTAAGCAAACCTCGAAGCTCAGGGAGCACCAAGGACCCCAGTCCTCCTCCTCCTCCTCCTCTTCCTCCTCCCTGGAAACCTCACCCCTTTCTAACATTGATGATGTAACCTAGTTGGGTCATGCAACGTCTGCAAGAAAACCGCCAAGCTCAGGGAGCACCAAGGACCCCACAGTCTTGAGGAGGGTGGGCCAATTCCTCCCACCCTCTTGAACGATGAAGCCCACCTGCTCAAATGGTCTAATGATGCTTTCTGAGAAATGTCTGGGATGAACCTTTGGAGAGCGGGAGAGTTTTCCATAACTACGAGCCACCAAAAGGAGACAACTTGAGGATCCAATAATAAAGGGTAATTGAGAGATACAAAAATTCAGAGGCAAACAAAGTCTTCCCCCCCGCCAAAAAAAAAAAAAATCAGGAAAACAAAATCTCCAAATAATTAAAGTATCTGACGGATGCCCTAATTAAATCGAGCCAAGCTTCAAAAGAAATCCAGTTGTTTATTAGGAGCTTCATGTTGGCATGTTCCCAAGTGAAGCCAGCTCTGATCCTACGTAATTTACGCTCCAATTATGACCCTGTTTTCCCCCTCCCTCCAAGGTGTGTCATCAATCACATTCTCCAACGGAACACTCCCCTCAGGCCGCTGTGGGTAACCCTGGGAGACAGCCTTGAGAGAGATAAATCTGGAATGTGCATCTATCTTTGGCTGTCGTGCTGTTTCATCGGTTTCCCATCCCCCTTGATTATGTCAACTCGAGAGCAGACCAGGGATGCTTTGCGAGTTGACATAAAGATTTTTATTTTCTACCCAAAAACGGCAGTCCACGCCATCTCTGCTTGCAAGCCTCCCACCCACACAGACCACAAACGAGCATGAAAAGATCCTTTAAAAGCCACCTCAGCTCCTTTTCCAGGTAAAAGCAGAAACTATAAAGCCAACGAGACGTTTCATCACCACTTGAAGAGCTTCCAAGTCTCCTCCGCGCGGTGAAACATTTTACAATATTTTCACCCGCAGCTCCAGTTTCTCCTAGCGTGCATTTTGCAAACTCAGGCTGTCCTCGACTTACAGCCGTTTGTTGAGTGACCGCTCGAAGCTATAACAGCACTCGAAAAAGCGACCGATGACCGTTTTTCGTGCTTAGGGCCATTGCGGCACACACATACACCCCCGCGGGATCAAAATTCACACCCTCGGCAACTGGTTCGTATTTATGACAGTTGCAGTGTCCTGGGATCACGTAATCCCTTTTTGTGACGTTCTAACAATTGGGAAGCCAGACTCACTTAACAACCGCAGTCATACAAAGAGGTAGTATTCAGCCGGTTCAGACCGGTTTCACCCGAATCGGTAGCAGAAATTGTGGGTGCCGACTCGCCCCGGCTCTATGCCATCCTATTTAGGCACATTTTTGATCTCAGGCACATGTGCGGAAGGGGCGCATGAGAGTAAAGAGAATGCGTGGAATGCGGGGTGCACTCACGGAAGGCAGGCATTATGCTGCTATGTGCAAACCAGTAGTAGCATAATGTAAAACCCACCTCTGGCCATATACTGAACAACTGTGGCCAGAAAGGACATAAAACAGGTCAAAACTCGCTTAACATATATTCTCACTTAGCAACGTGGATTTTGGCCTCAATTGTGGTCATAAATCAAGGATTACCTGTAGTACAGGGGTCTATCTCTTCCCCCACCCCGCCTCCGCTAATTCCTGGTTTTTCTTCTCTGTTCTCCAAGCAAAGCTACAATCTCTCGCTTAAGTCTCGTTGCTGTCTTACGTCCAAATGGCTAAAAGTGAACTAGCAAAGTTTGGCACCCTAACAAACATCTCAGACTAAATAAACCAGCTCTGGAGCTCCGAAAATAACAAGGCAGTTCCAGGAATAAACAGGAAGAATCACAAATCTGGATTCCCTGGCTGTTTTTTCTGCTAAACAGGGATTTCCCCTTAATATTGATTTTTTTAACACTCAACAAATTCATCCTCCGCCATGTTAAACAAATACACTGGAGGTATCATTCAGTCATGTCCAGGAGGGAATTTTTCCATCTTTTTTTTAAAACAGAAGCAGAACTCCTGATCAAGAGTAAACGAGGTTGTCCTGAAGGCTGTATTTTTTGTGGCGGGGGCTGACACGGGGGGGGGAGGGCTGCGGGAGCCAAAACTTTGCCCAAACTTTAGTTTCTTCAGGAATAATGGAGGTTTGTGGAGTTCTACAGAGCACACACGGAAAAATCTTGATTTAGAGATTTGGTCTCTGGAGAAAACAGGGCAAATCAGTGGCAAAACATTTGCTGTGGATTCTTAAAGGAGGACTGAGAAAGATTTGGGGCACCGCTGATGAAAAGATCTCACAGACCAAGGTGGAGAAGACAAGGGAAGGGAAGGGAAGGGAAGGGAAGGGAAGGGAAGGGAAGGGAAGGGAAGGGAAGGGATGGGATGGGATGGGATGGAATGGAATGGAATGGAATGGAATGGAATGGAATGGAATGGAATAGAATAGAATAGAATAGAATAGAATAGAATAGAATAGAATAGAATAGAATAGAATAGAATAGAATAGAATAGAATGAGCTGGACGGATAGAATTAGAATTAGAATTAGAATTAGAATTAGAATTAGAATTAGAATTAGAATTAGAATTAGAATTAGAATAGAATAGAATAGAATAGAATAGAACAGAACAGAACAGAATAGAATGAGCTGGACGGATAGAATTAGAATTAGAATAGAATAGAATAGAATAGAATAGAATAGAATAGAATAGAATGAGCTGGACGGATAGAATAAATAGAATAGAATGAGCTGGACGGATAGAATAGAATAGAATAGAATAGAATAGAATAGAATAGAATAGAATAGAATAGAATAGAATAGAATAGAATAGAATAGAATAGAATAGAATAGAGCTTGGAGGTCTTCTATTCCAGCCCCATGCTCAAGCAGGAGACGGAGAACCCATACTATTTCAGATCAGTAACTGTCCCGTCTTTTCTTAAATTCCTCCAGTGATGAAGCACCCACAACTTCTGGTGGCAAGCTGTTCCACTGGCTAACTTGTCCTCACTGTTAGGAAGTTTCTCCTTAATTCCAGACTGCTTCTCCCTTCGATTAGTTTCCAACCATTCTTTCTTGTCCTGCCCTCCGGTGCTTTGGAGAATAATTTGACTCCCTGGTCTTTGTGGCAGTCTCTCTAGAACCCTAGAACCAAGGCCTAGTACAGCCCTACAAGATGTTGCTGCTTGATCTCACCGAGTCCTTAAGATGCTTTCCATCTTCCAGCTGGGTTTCCTTACCTGGTTCTTCCCTCGCCTGCGGTAATTCCTTCTCACCAAGTTCTTGTAGTTCTCGTTCTTCTTTGTCAAATAGTAGTAGAGGACACAATCCGCCACTGTCTAGAAAAAGAAAAACAACAGAGACACACGTTGGTGATACTTGGTAACAGGGTTGTGGGAGGGAAGCAGATTTTGGATAATATAATATGGACACTGGTGGGATTCAAATAATTTAACAACCGGTTCTCTGCTCTAATGAGCGGCTGGGTGGGCATGGCCAGGGTGGGTGTGGCCAGGGTGTGTGACAGGCAGCTCTCGGCCTCCTGTACCCCCAGGAGCAAAAACTGGCCACGCGGGAGGATGCGCCCCCCCCCCGTTTTGAGCTTAGGCGGTCTCCCTGCAGCCTCCTGAGAGCAAAAACGGGCCACAGAGGGAGCACTGTCCTCCCCTCGCCCCATTTTGGGCCTAGGAGGTCTCCCTGAAGCCTCCTGGAAGTGAAAATAGGCCGCGGGTGGGTGCCGCACCCCCTCTGTGCCCCCTTTTGGGCTTAGTAGGTCTCCCTGCAGCCTCCTGAGAGCGAAAACAGGCCACAGGGGGATCACTGCCCTCCCCTCGCCCCATTTTGGGCCTAGGAGGCCTCCCTGAAGCCTCCTGGAAGTGAAAACAGGCCGCGGGTGGGTGCCACACCCCCCATGTGCCCTGTTTTGGGTTTAGTAGGTCTCCCTGCAGCCTCCTGAGAACGAAAACAGTCCACAGGGGGAGCACTGTCCCCCGCGCCCCATTTTTGGCCTAGGAAGCCTCCCTGAAGCCTCCTGGAAGTGAAAACAGGCCTCGGGGGCGCCGCACCCCCTCCCGCACACTGTTTTGGGCCTAGTAGGCCTCCCTGCACTTGCCTGGGAGCCAAAATGGGGCCCGTGGGAACTCCTGGAAGGGGTGGGGCCAGCCAGCAATTTAACTACCAGTTTGCCCGAACCGGCTGAATCCCATCACTGAATATGGACCTTCTGATGCCACTTTGGTGTTCCTTTTCAAAGCATCACAACCCACAAGAGGATTGGCAACCAAGATGGCCGACTCTTAGAAGAGGGTGGACGGCTTTCCTCAGTGGTTCCTTGGAAATAGCTGTCCCGGGCAAGGTTTATGGTTTTGGAAGGGGACCTTGGGAAGAAATGCCTCCTTGAAATTTGCAGTTGGGTTACTATTTTAATAAGTGCAACTTGGGGAGGCCACCGAGAAGGCCCCAACAGCTTCTTCACAGAAGGTCCAGCTTGTAGGATGAGCGTGCCTTGATAAAAGGGAGTTGTGAGAAAAAATTAAAAGAAATGACCACTTACTTTCCTGTCCAGGAAAGAGGCGATAAGACCGAAATTCTTTGGGTGTTGCATGAACCTGCAAGAAGAAGAACCAAAGGAACGATTAAGAAACTGACCATGAAGATAACTTGGTTGCAGCAACCAACTGTTGCTTCGTTCGACATAACCATCAGAAGCAAGAGCTTGGGAGTGGTGTGGTGGCCTAGAGATGGAGCTCTTGCCTCACAATCAGGAGCCTGTGAGTTTGATCCTAGGTAGAGGCAGATATTTCTCTCTCTGTGCACAATGAGAATATATCTGCTGGACAAAACTCCGCACTGGCAACAGGAAGCGCATCCGGCCATTCAAACACTCTGCTAGCTCCATTCAGTTGTCCAGACTCCACCTCATAAGGGATTATGGGGTTGTTAAATGATGGTGATTGATCAGAAGCAAGAGCTGGGCTGGAACAATACCCAGCAGAGGGGGTCCTACAGATACTCTGTGCAGGTAATCCTCGATTTATGACATAATGGAGGCCAGAATTTCCAACCTGTAATGATGCTTGCAGTTTAGAGTCACACATATGACTGGACCTGATTTTTACAAGTTCTTTTTTATGGTGGTCATTAAGTGAATGCTGTGGTCACTAAGTGAAAATAGTGGTCATTAAGTGAAACCATGAATTTCTATGGGTGTTTTTCTGTCCGAAACTAGTGGAAAAGCTAAAAAAACGGCAAAAAAACTGTTCTAAATTGCAGTTATGGGACCGTGGATTGCTGCAAGTGGTCATAATGGTTAGGGGGTCATGTGACCATGTGGGGAGCTGTTCGAACTCCAGAACTGGGTCACAAGTAGCTTTTGGGAGGTCCATTGTAACTTTCAATGGTTGCTAAGTGAGGACTACCGGTATTCTACAGATACAATTGTGCTGTTATGACCACAATTGAGCCTAAAATTCCTGCCGTTAAGTGAAACATTCCTTAAATGAGTTTTGCCTCGTTTTACGACCTTTCTTGCCACAGTGATTAAGGGAATCACTGCGGTGGATAAGTTAGTAACCCGGTTGCTAAGTGATTCTGGCTTCCCCCTTGATTTTGCTTGTTGGGAGGCCGCAAAAGGGGATCGCATGACTCCCATGAAACAGAAGCCGTCATAAGTATGAACCAGTTGCCAGGCATCTGAATTTCGATCGTGCGACCATGGGGACGCTACAAAGGTCGTAACTGTGAAAAACGGCCCTAAGTCACTTTCTTCAACGCCGTTGTAACTTGGAACGGTCACTAAATGATCTGTTGTAAATTGAGGAGTACCTATATAATCATCTCCAGAGATCTACCCAATCAGAGATGAAAAGTAGGGTCTCCTGCTTGGGCAGGGGGTTGGACTAGATAATCTACAAGATCCCTTCCAAATCTGTTAATCTGATGACTTCCAAACTAGGAAGGGACGTGTTGTGGTCCATACACGGCCTGTGCGGCTGGTGGCTGATTCGGACAGCGAGGAGGCTGGTGTGGTGCTGCACCAGCAGCCTGTGCAGCTAGCACTTGAGTCAGACAATAAGGAGGCTGGAGAAGATGTGGTGCCAGAGGCAGGGATTCAGCCAGGGCCTTCAGAACCTCCAGAAGCTCCCATAAGTGAAGAGGATGAAGAGGAGGAGCCTCTTCTCGATGCACGAGCATGCAGAGCTGCCAAAAGGCAGGAGTGGCTCCTCAGGAGGAGGTCTCCTCGAGAGTAAGGCTTGGGGCTAATTGGCCGCTCCCTTAGCCTATTTAAGGAGGAACGCCGACTGAAGCAATTTGCAGGGAACAACTTCGTTCACTCTCCTTCGTGCCTTGATCTTAGTTCTCTGCAAATTGCTTCTGGGCTTTCTGCCAACCATAGTAAGATTAAGATTATTTATTCTTTGGATTCTTGCAGGCTCTTAAGAAAGTTAATTAACAGCCTTTGTTTGGGAAAAAAAAACCTTATCTAATTTAGTAAACTAATGTTTGTACAGACTTTTGTGTGTTCTGCGTTCTTTGGGGTCTGTAGCTGGGGCAGAACAGGATGTGAGGTTGCCCACAGATGTCCCCCCAACTCCTCCTCGGAGTGAAGACCTCCCCCACTCCCCCTTAGCCTGCCTCCTCAAGGACCACCGAGGCATTGTGCTCCACTCACTTCTCTCGGAAGGTCTCCTTCTCCTGCTCACTCCACATATTCATCACTTGCCGGTCTTTGTAGACCTTCATGGGGTCGTCCATCAACCCGTTCATGTTGATGAACTTGATGCGTTGCTGCTCCGCGTCGTACAGCATCGGCGGGATGACGGCAAGCTGGCGCATCTGTTTCTCCAGATTCTGGCAGGGAAAAGAGGAAAGGGCCTTGGGAGGAAGCAGACCACTGGGGTGGGGAGTAGGGGGAGGAACAACCGGAGACTTTGACAAGAGGACAAATTGGGCAACGAGGTCTCTGGGATTGCAAGGAGGTGGACTTTCATCCATCTGCTGTTAAGTCTCACCCAGGGATGGGCTGCTGGGGGTTCGCAGGGATTCTGGAGAACCTCTCGCTAAAATTCTTTGCAGTTCAGAGAACCCCCAAATCCCACTATTGGCTGGCCCACCCCACCCTGCCCCTCCCAGGAGTCCCCACATGGCCCGTTTTGGATGCAGGTAAATGCAGGGCGCGCGTGGAGGCTCGGGAAGGGCGAAAAAACGGGCCTACCGAAGTTTGGGGAGGCCTCTAGAGGGCCTCTGGAGCCTGGGGAGGCCATTTTCGCCCTCCCGGAAGCTCGAGGAAAGCCTCCAGAAGCCAGGGAAGGCAACCCCTCCCCCTTCCGTGGTGCAGGAGGCCGACTAGACCACACCCACCATGGCCATGTCCACCCAGCAACCCGGCAGAGAACTAAATTTTTTGCTAAAATTTTTGAAGCCTCCCCTGGTCTTATCCCACCTTTCGAGTAATTTCCGTTGCAAATTTCCTCCCAACCCCAAACAGAGCCTGAGAGTTTAAGCCCAGCTTAAAAAATAAATCAATCAGGCTTCATTTCATAAACCCATGAGATCCTGCTAGGACCGATGAAGAATGAAGGGTTAAATTAATGGTAAATTTCTGTTGATGATGTTGGTTTCACGGAGTACGATACAGAAATGCTGGAAAGCCAATATATGATTCTCATGACGTCTATGTGGAACCTCCATGGTCAGAGGTAGACTATCCTAGAATATGATTTTCTGGAGGGGACAAACAATGGGAGAACAGCTGCAGTCTTCAGGTCCAAGCTTGTGAGCTTCTCAAAGGTGTCATTTTAGGAAGTCCAGAGCTGGATGAGAAGGTTCTTGGACATGACCCAGCTTCTTTGTTTATGTTAGCTATGTACTTGAGACTTTCAAGAAGAGACATGGTGGAGGGTCTCCTTGCTTGGCTGGGGGGTTAGACTAAATGACCTACAAAGTCCCTTCCAATTCTGTTAATCTGTAAAGATGTAAGAATGATGGGAATCTCCAGATACTGAGGAAACCCACCTCGGAGAACTGAGGACTGTGGCAAAGGAGAGGACCACAGAGCTTATTTCCTGCTGGTGGACTTCTTGGAAACATCTGGCTGCCCATGAAAGAACAAAGGTGGGTTGGATTTGACAGACCTTTGGCTTCATCCAGCCAAATATTGATTATGCCAACAAGCAGTATTGAAACAGAAAACGTTGGAGAACGTAGCTCCACCTGAGTTTTCCCTAGGTCGGGAGAATCCATCTGGCTTCAGGCCTCCCTCTTACAAAGGCCAACCGGCAAATGAATGGGGAGGTTTTCCAAAAAATTAAATCAGAGGGTTGATGCCCATTGAATGCTCCTAGTTGGTGGCTAGTGGTGAGCCATGGTGGCGCAGTGGTTAGAGTGCGGTAGTGCAGGCTACTTCTGCTGACTGCCAGGTGCCTGCAATTTTGCAATTCGAATCTCACCAGGCTCAAGGTTGACTCAGCCTTCCATCCTTCCTTCCTTTCATAACTCTGCCCACTGCCAGGAGTTCAATCCTGACTGGCTCAGTTGACTCATCCTTCCATCCTTCCGAGGTGGGTAAAATGAGGGCCCAGATTGTTGGGGGCCAGAGGCTGACTCTGTAAAACCGCTTAGAGAGGGCTCTAAAAGCAGTATGAAGCGGTATATAAGTCTAAGTGCTGGTGCTAATAAGGTCTCCAAAGCAGGAGAGAAGAGCACCCAAAGGACAGTGCAGGAGAAGCTCTTGGTCCAACCCATCCAAGAGATCAGCTTCCCTCAGCACCAGGCAGGATTAGTGGGGCTGAAGTTAATGCAATTGTGAGAACAGCCTGAACCACCAGTTCCTGTCTCCAGATCTGTGGTGGAATCAACCCTTCCCCAGTGGAAAAGAGGGAGGAGAGATGAGAAGGAGAGGACTTCAACCACAGGAGAACGGCCAACCCAGCCTCACCTCTTGTTCTGAGAGCCCGTCAATAATCTCCGACACTTCGTGCTCGCTCCGCGCTGCCGACATGGAGAATCCACTGCCTCTTTGTCCTCCCCTGCTGAGAAACGGCAGAGAAAAATGCTGAAAGAGGGACCATTTCTTTCTCGCTGGCCATGGCCTCCAAACGACAACCGCCGGGTCCAAGAAAGAGGAAGAGAGATCAGTGCTGGGAAAGGCAAGAGGGTGGAGGGGGAAAGTAGACCAGAAGGAGGAGGAGGAGGTGTGGGAGCAGGACCCAATGAGTCAAAGGCGGACCTTCTAGGGATTCAGTTTGATCGGCCCTGCCAAGGAAAGGTTTAGCTGAGCATGACTGTGCCCCGAGTGTTTTGATCTTCATTGGCACCACACGTGTTTTGGTGGGCCGCTGGTTCTCTTGAGAAGCTACACACTCCAAAAGAAAGTTACTGGGAGGGTGTCCCAAAGGTGCTTTTTTTATCAAGAGGCAACTGGACTTTCTGGTTTTTCTCTGAAGAAGTTTCGCTTCTCCTCCAAGAAGCTTCTTCAGCTCTGACTGGATGGTGGGGAAGGGAAGGATTTCAATGGAAGGCTCTTTCCATCCCCCACCATCCAGTCAGAGCTGGAGAAACTTCTTGGAGGAGAAGCGAAACGTCTTCAAAAGAAAAAAAAATAAGAAAGTCCAGTTGCCTCCTTGGGACAACCATGACCTGGAGGACTGAGAATCTCTATAGACCACTGATGGCAAACCTATGGCACGTGGGCCACTGGTGGCACGTGACGATTTTTGGGCTTTCCAGGCTCACTGGAAGTCAGGAAACAGGCTGTTTCGGGCCTCCGGAGGGCCTCCGGGGGGTGTGGGTGAGGAAGGCCCGTTTTTTGCTCTCCCCAGGGTCCAGAGGCTTTCTAGGAGCCTGGGGAGGGTGAAAATAGCCTTACCCACCCTGCCGGAAGGCCTTCCAGAAGCTGGAAACAACCTGTTTGCCAACTTCTGGAAGTTGGGAAACGAGCCGTTTCCAGCCTCTGGAAGGTCTCCGGGGAGGGGAGGCCATTTTTGCCCTCCCCAGGCTCCTAGAAAGGCTCTAGAGTCTCGGGAGGGCAAAAAATGGGCCAACCGGGCCCACCGTGCCAAAAGCAGGGGAACCGGGGGGGGGGGGTGTCGCACATGCATGTGCAGGACACATTGAATTATGGGTGTGGGTACGCACATGCGTGACCCCCCTCCCCCGTGTGACCCCTGCTTTTGGCACACAACGGCAAAAAGGTTAGCCATCATTGCCATAGTCAGTTACTGGGAGGGGGCTCCTGTGTGAAGAAATGAGTGAATGACGACGAGACCCTCGCCTGACGGAACTCCAACTCAACTCCAATGCAAGCCAACCCATTAACGTTTCAGAGAGCTACTTCCCTGGGCATGTATTTACCAATTCTAAATGCATTAAAAACTGCAATTTGACAGCAACATCTGGGAGGGGAGCTTTGTGATTTATGTCACGGTCCTTTGCAAAGTCAACTGAGATGGTGTTGTGGCTCCGTTACCTGAGCCTGTGTTATCGGAGGGAGAAGGCTCCAAACATGAAGGAGAGGAGTTGGCCAGGCCTCCCTCTCCAGGACCTTCCTCTCTGGCAATGCCTCAGGTGTCTCCTGAAGGAGAAGAGATTGGCCAGGAGCCAGATATCTCCTCGCAGTCGGACAGTGACGGAGCTAAATCTTGGCTGGATCCATGCCAGCGTCGGAGAGACAGGCGCACGCAGCAGAAGAGGAGGCGTGCCAGAGATTAGGCTGAGTCACTGGACCACACCCCACAGGGGATAAAAGGGGATGTGGTGGCCATTCAGACTCTGTGACGGACAAAACAAACTACTCGCGAGTCACATTGTATCTTTGAAACAACCTTATTTGCCTTGGATTTAATACGGACTGGATTTGACAATTCTTGAACTGTGTGTATCTTGTTTGGGTTTATCTGTCAGAGGAACAACCCCTCCCTCTATGAGTAAAGTTCTTGGCAAGCAGCTACTGGGTTGTTGCCAATTCTCTTATTGGAAGAATTTGTTGTCTGCCAGTTTTATTTAACCCCTGGCTATCTGTTTGTGTGCGTGTGTAAGACGGGGACAGAACAGATGGTTTGAGATGGTCCTACCCTGTTTCCCTGAAAATAAGACCTCCCCCGATAATAAACCCAATCAGGCTTTGGAGCGCATGCGTTAAAATAAGCCTCCCCCCCCCCGAAAATAAGCCCTCCCCGAAAATATTTAAACGCAGAGCTAGAAATCAGGTAAGATGGCAAGAGGAGCCCCATCTTGCTCCATGCACTGCAAAATAATAAGACCTCCCAAAAAATTAGGCCAAGCTCTTATTTTGGGGTTCAAAAAAATATACAAGACAGGGTCTTATTTTCGGGGAAACACGGTATCTTCTCGCTTCAAAGCTCCTAGTGGGCAGAAGAGAGGGTCGTGAACGAGATTGGGGTGGAGGGCTGGATTTTGGTCCCAGGGAAAGACCAAAGGTTTCCTGTAGGGAAGGCAGAAATGACCTCTGGGAATCTAAATATCCTGGCCACCATTTGTCCTACCTCGGAGACCATAAATGGAGCACCGGCTGACCTTTGCATCCGTTCCTGAAGTTCTCTCTGCTTTCTGATCTCGGGGAACTGTTTCTCATAATATTCACGGACTCTGCTCTCTTTGGCTCTGCGCCGTGGGTTATTCTCGATGCGTTCCACTTTCTTCTCCCAAGCTTCCATCAGCTGGTCATACCGCTGGCAGAACTTCTGCTCCTGAAGAAAGAGACAGGGAAAGCAGAAGCAGAGAAGTCATAAAAGCGGGGTTCCCACACCCCAAATCCATTTTGAACCTGGTTATCTAGGGGTTTTCAGGTCCAATTTACTTTTTCCTTTAATTTTCAGGTCCTTTACTTAGTTTACTTTATTGTCATTACACCTCGTACAACAAAATTAAGTGCCATCCTCAGTGTACATTATACATAAAAAAAATAAAACAAAAACACACATCCTTCACATTCTGTACAATTGAATTAAAACCCCCCGATATTGCATTAATATTGCACTATACAGTAGAATTCAATGTAGTTACTGCTCTGGGATAGAAGCTGTTTTTCAGCCTATTTGTCCTTGTTTTTATTGTCTGGTACCGTCTGCCAGATGATAATAGTTCAAAAAAAAAAAGGGGGGGTGCCCAGGATGAGATGGATCTTTAAGAACGTTTTGAAGTTTCTTAAGGCAATGGGGGCTATAAAGCTCTTCCAAAGAGGGGAGAGGGCAACCCATGATCCTCTGGGCAATGATGTTAACCCTCTGCCAATGCTACTGTGCAACTGGCAAAAACTGTGCAGTAAGTTAAAATACTCTCTATGATGTGGCGGTAGAAGGTCACCAGCAATTTTCCATTCAGTTGTTGTTTCCTGAGAAGTCTCAGGTCATATAAGCTCTGCTGGGCCCTTTTGACCAGGGCTGCAACGTGAGCTCCCCGCCCCCCCCCAGGTCAGGTCCTCTTTTAGGATAACGCCCAGAAACTTAAAACTGGCCACTTGCTCCACCCGGTCTCCATTGATAACCAAGGGCTGAAACACCTGGCGGAGAACCACAAACTGAATCCATTCAACCTGCAACCTCACCCTTTGATCTCGGTGGGGGAGGGGGGGAGGGTATTGTCCGAACGCAGCTACTGCAGACTGGCAACCACTGTGGGTTGAACCTGGCCCCATTATGATTTCATCAATAAATCATGGTTTTTAGGGATGGATTGAGTTCCACGAGAATCAAGAATTCTGCATAAACCGGCTGAGACACTTCTCACTTCCTTTTTGCAAGAAGCAAGATTTCCCTTGGCGTGCAACCAAGACTGGAAAACCGATAGCCAATGAAACGATCGGTTTTCCACTCTTAAAAAAAACCAAGGCCATTGAAATTCACACAAGACAAAAAAAAAGCGCCCACGCCAAGGAAAGCAAAAGCAAGGAAGATCAATTTATGGAGCTGTGCCATTTGCTTTAACCATTCTTCGGTTCACGTCCTCAGTTAAATAAATAAAGACCTGCAACCTGAAGGGGACAGGAAGGGAGGCTTTTCTAGAAATGTGTCTCCAAAACTCAAGATGTGTCTACTTCGAAATGGAAGCCCGAAGGACTAAAAGCATTAAACGCAGCGCGGTTGATTTAAAAGAGACAACCCTACCCTGATGAAAGAGGCTTTAGGAGACCAAAAGAGAAGGGTTTGAGAAAACGAAAGACGTCATCTTAGGAAGGGCATTTACAGAATAGAGAATGAAAGAGTTGGAAGGGACCTTGGTGGTCTTCTAGTCCAACCCCCTGCTCAACCAGAGACCTTATACCAGTGATGGCTAAACTTTTTGCCATCGCGTGCCAAAAGTGGGAGTCGCACGGGGGGGGGGTCGCACGTGTGTGTGCCCACCCCCATAATTCAATGCACCCTGCCCCCCCAGCACATGCGACACCCACTCACCCCCCGCGCTGCCCCTACTTTTGGCACGATGGCACAGTGGGCCCGTTTCTCACCCTCCCCAGGTTCCAGAGGCTTTCTAGGAGCCTGGGGAGGACAAAAACAGCCTTCCCTAACCCCCCCCTCCCCCGAGGCTAGAAATGGCCTGTTTCCTGACTTCCGGTGGGCCC
The DNA here is from genome assembly GCA_022577455.1 of Arizona elegans. Lineage (NCBI taxonomy): Eukaryota > Metazoa > Chordata > Lepidosauria > Squamata > Colubridae > Arizona > Arizona elegans. The sequence continues at coordinate 1,043,632 of JAKOOJ010000074.1, read as the reverse complement.
AGAAGGCCCGAAAACCAGCTGGCCAGCACACGCAGGCATGTGGAAATCAGCTGGTGCAATCCTCGCGTGCCCACTGATATGGCTATGCATGCCACAGGTGGCACACGTGCCATAGGTTTGTCATCACGGCCTTATACTATTCTGGACAAATGGTTGTCCAATCTCTTCTTAAAAAACCTCCAGCACCCACAAACGTCTGGAGGCAAGCCATTCCACTGATTAAAGGTTCTCATTGTCCATGAAAATTTTCCTCAGTTCTAGGTTGGTTCTCTCCTTGATTAGTTTCCATCCAATACTTTTTGTCCAGAAGAGAATACAGAATACAGAATAAAAGAGTTGGAAGGACATGACAGCAGCCTTCCAATATTTGAGGGGCTGCCACAGAGAGGAGGAAGGGGGTCAAGCTATTTTCCAAAGCACCCAAAGGCCAGACAAGGAATAACGGATGGAAGCTGACCAAGGACAGATTCAACCTGGAAATAAGGAGGAATTTTCTGACAGTAAGAACAATCAACCAATGGAACAGAAGTTGCCTTCAGAAGTTGTGGGAGCTTTATCCCTGGAGGCTTTCAAGAAGAGACGGGACTGCCATCTGTCAGAAATGGTATAGTGTCTCCTGCTTGGGCAGGGGGTTGGACTAGATGACCTACAAGGTCCCTTCCAACTCTGTTAATCTCAATCTATCGAAGATGATCAAAGGTCTGGAGACTAAAACATATGAAGAACAGTTGCAGGAAGTGGGCATGGCTGGTCTAGTGAAGAGAAGGACCAGGGGAGACAGGATAGAATCTTCCAATACTTGAGGGGCTTGCCACAGAAAGGAGGTGGACAACCTGTTTTCCAAAGCACCTGAAGGCCAGACAAGGAATAACGGATGGAAGCTGATCAAGGAGAGATTCAACCTGGAAATAAGGAGGAATTTTCTGACAGTGAGAACAATCAACCGATGGAACAGAAGTTGCCTTTGGAAGTTGTGGGAGCTTCATCCCTGGAGGCTTTCAGGAAGAGACGGGACTGGCATCTGTCAGAAATGGGCGGGGGGTTGGACTAGATGATCTACAAGGTCCCTTCCAACTCTGTTAATCTGTAAATGACCTTGGAGGTCTTTTAACCGAACCCCCTGCTAAATTAGAAGACCCAATCCCATTTCAGACAAATATTTGTCCAATCTTTTCTTAAAAACTTCCAGTATTGGAGCATTCACAACTTCTGGAGGTAAGTCGTTCCACTGGTTAATTGTTCCAACTATCGGGAAATTTCTCCTTAGTTCTAAGTTGGATCTTTCTCCTTGATTAATTTCCATCCATTACTCGTCCTGCTGCATCTCTGCCTCTGAACAGTTGCTGGCTTACAGCCTGCCTGCAATCCGATAAAAATACCGAACCCTGTTTGGGGGTTTCATAAAAGGAAAGAAAAATTTCTCACCCACTGTTTACGAGCATGATTTCTCCTCTTGAAGTATAAAATCAGCTTCTTCCGCATTGCCTGGTTTCTGCAAAAGAGACAAAAACTACAGGTGGGACCAAGGGAGACCCACTTTTCCTTCACACCCCGAATTGCTAGTGGCAATGAAGTGACAGCAGCAGCTGCAATGCACTCTCATGCCATCACATCTAGGTCTTTCATTTTGCTTTTATTTTTATTTATATTTCTCTGTTTTATTATTTTAACCTCAAGGCTGTGAGCATACCTACTCCTTTCTCCTCCTATTTTCCTGCAAGGTGGATTGGACTGAGAGGGAGGGATTGGCCCAGAGTTACCCAGCTGTCTTTCATGCTTAAGGCAGGATTAGAACTCACTGTCTCCTGGTGATTGATCCAAAGTAACCCAGCCAGCTTTAAGGTGGGACTAGAACTCACTGTCTCCTGGTGATTGGCCCAAAGTAACCCAGCCAGCTTTCATGCCTAAGGCAGGATTAGAATTCACCTGGGTTTTGGGGAAGTCGCCGATAAACTCTGATTTGGCTCATGATACCCTGGGCTGTATTCACCCAACCAGTTTAGCTCGGCCACTTCCAATCTTGCAATTTCATTCACACAATGCCCGCAAAGCTTCTTTTGTTGTCGTTTTCATAGATAATGTTGTTTATGGCCCAACGTAAAGCCTGAACATGGCCAATTTGGGAACTAAGCCAAATGGGATGCCTGCAAACACAATTTTTACTATCGTTTTCCCTTGGCAGGAAACGCAACATCTGTTTGCGATAGGAAAAAAAAAAACCAACCAGCTACTTAGGCACCCTGGATTGAAAACATCTGCATTTGTAAAAACAGGAACATCCCGTTTGCTTTTTTTGAAAGAAAATAAATAAGATAAACCAGCTTCTTGAATCGAAAGGCAGACGCTAATCGGTTCTCAAAAGAAAATCGAGAAACTGAATTCCTCTTTGGCTGGGAAAAAAAAGGATTCAGCTGTAAAAAACCAAATTTAATTTCTAAGGCAGCATTCGGCAGGTGGCAGCTACCTTCTTTTCAGCACAAAATAGCCCTTAATAAGAAACACCAGCAGCCAACTTTACAAATAAAGGTAAAAAGCAGACCGGAAAAAAAACTCTCTCTTTGTGTTCTGAGATGCAGAACAGTAACGGAATAAAGCTCGTATTGAAATTTAAGAGGCCAAATTGCTTTCAAAACCTCCTTTGCAGTGGTTAATTTAAAAAAAGAGAAAACCCTCCAATCGGCTCAGAATTAAATCCGATTTTTGCAGATGAATCCCATTTCTGTGGAAGCCAACTTCCCTTTTTCTAGATTTTCTAGATTTTATGATGGGACCACCACCTAAGGCTTAAACCCCTGGAAGGGGGATATTTGGGGCCTTTTCAAACTCACGACAATGCAGGATAAGTTTTAAATTCAGGAATCGGTATTCGTGGATCCATTTTTCTGGGGATGGAGGCAACTGGGAAAAACAAAACTTCTCTGAAGACAAAGAGGAAAAGCTGGGTGTGTTTAAGAGCAGCAGAAAGCATCTGGAACAGTGTTTCCTAACCTTGGCAATTTTAAGATGTGTGGACTTCAGCTCCCAGGATTCCTTAGCCAGGAGAATTCTGGGAGTTGCAGTTCACCTGTCTTAAAGCAAGCTGGCTAGGGAATTCTGGGAATTGAAGTCCACCTGTCTTAAAGCATGCTGGCTGGGGAATTCTGGGAGCTGAAGTCCACCTATCTTAAAGCAAGCTGGCTGGGGAATTCTGGGAGTTGAAGTCCACCTGTCTTAAAGCATGCTGGCTAGGGAATTCTGGGAGTTGGAAGTCCACATATCTTAAAGCATGCTGGCTGAGGAATTCTGGGAGTTGAAGTCCACCTGTCTTAAAGCATGCTGGCTGGGGAATTCTGGGAGTTGGAAGTCCACATATCTTAAAGCATGCTGGCTGGGGAATTCTGGGAGTTGGAAGTCCACATATCTTAAAGCAAGCTGGCTGGGGAACTCTGGGAGCTGAAGTCCACCTATCTTAAAGCAAGCTGGCTGGGGAATTCTGGGAGTTGAAGTCCACCTGTCTTAAAGCATGCTGGCTAGGGAATTCTGGGAGTTGGAAGTCCACATATCTTAAAGCATGCTGGCTGGGGAATTCTGGGAGTTGGAAGTCCACATATCTTAAAGCAAGCTGTCTGGGGAATTCTGGGAGTTGAAGTCCACCTGTCTTAAAGCAAGCTGGCTGGGGAATTCTGGGAGCTGAAGTCCACCTATCTTAAAGCAAGCTGGCTGGGGAATTCTGGGAGTTGAAGTCCACCTGTCTTAAAGCATGCTGGCTAGGGAATTCTGGGAGTTGGAAGTCCACATATCTTAAAGCATGCTGGCTGGGGAATTCTGGGAGTTGGAAGTCCACATATCTTAAAGCAAGCTGGCTGGGGAATTCTGGGAGTTGAAGTCCACCTGTCTTAAAGCAAGCTGGCTGGGGAATTCTGGGAGCTGAAGTCCACCTATCTTAAAGCAAGCTGGCTGGGGAATTCTGGGAGTTGGAAGTCCACATATCTTAAAGCATGCTGGCTGGGGAATTCTGGGAGTTGGAAGTCCACATATCTTAAAGCATGCTGGCTGGGGAATTCTGGGAGTTGGAAGTCCACATATCTTAAAGCATGCTGGCTAGGGAATTCTGGGAGTTGGAAGTCCACATATCTTAAAGCATGCTGGCTGGGGAATTCTGGGAGTTGAAGTCCACCTGTCTTAAAGCATGCTGGCTGGGGAATTCTGGGAGTTGAAGTCCACATATCTTAAAGCAAGCTGGCTGGGGAATTCTGGGAGTTGAAGTCCACTTGTCTTAAAGCAAGCTGGCTGGGGAATTCTGGGAGTTGAAGTCCACCTGTCTTAAAGCAAGCTGGCTGGGGAATTCTGGGAGTTGAAGTCCACCTGTCTTAAAGTTAATAAGGCTGAGAACCCCTGGTCATCAAACAGCCTTTAGAACTTGGGGCGGAAAATAAGGCAGCTGAATCTGACATTTTAAACTTTTGTGAAATCTTTTGACGAACTGCTCTGCATTTGGAAAGTCAGCAAAAAAATTCAGGGAGCAGTGCAGTGTCTGTCTTGCCTCCCCTTCTGGATGCTCTTTCATCTCTCCATCTTTTCCAAACCCTGCAGCTCCCTCTGCAAATCTCCTGGGAACGGCCCGTGAGAACCTCAAACGTGCAACAGAGTGCGGGCTGTTTGTCCGTGCAAATGTGCAGCTCGTCTGAGACGTAAGAAGCTGTTTGTGGAGAGGTTAAGCTGGGCCAGCTCCTGCAAGCATCATGTGCCTCGTTCCCAGGGGCAGAGCTGAAGCAAACACAGGTTTGGCTGTTGCAGCTGAGAAGCTAGAGAGAAAACACACACGCTTGGAGGAAGGAGGAGGCACGCTGTGTTTGCAAGCAGCCCTCGGGGAAAATCAGGCTTCCTGGCAGCAAACACCTCTAGCAGGGGATGCCAGGCCAAGAGAAGGAAAATTAGAAGCTTTAAAGCCACAAGGTAGGGGGTTACAAAACTCAAGTTCCTGTCCACGGAGGAATACATGCCTTGTGCCCCGGGCTTAAACACACAAAAAAGGACACACAGAGAGATAGATTAAATTACATTAGCGAGACAGACAGACAGACACAGACAGACAGAATATATAGAGAGTATAGAAAGATGGATGGATGGATGGATATAAATATGTAGGTATAGAGATATAGATAGCTGGGTAGAAATAGATAAAGGGATGGATGGATGGATGGATAGATAAGATAGATAGATAGATAGATAGATAGATAGATAGATAGATAGGCAGGCAGGCAGGCAGGCAGGCAGGCAGTAAGGCAGGCAGATAGGCAGATACAGACAGAGAGAGAGAGAGAAAGAGAGAGAGAGACAGAGAGAGATATAAATGGATAGACAGGCAGAAATAGTGAGAGGGATAAATAAAGGGATAAAGATAAATGAATGTATATAGCTAGGGAGGTAGATATAGATAAATGGATATATGGATAGAAATAGAGAGATAAATGGATAGATGTATGGATAGTTATAGAGATAGCTATAGCTATAGATAAATGGATAGACAGACAGACAGAAGGGTGGATAGTTATAGATAGACAGATAAAGGGGGAGCTGTCAAAAAAAAATTCCAATTTTTGACACACTGAGCCACGGTGGCTTTAATCTCCTCCCTGGCTGGACCTTTGAAAGCTAGAGGTCATGAAGGACCGAGATGGGAGATATTTTGCTTCTGGCTACTTACATTTTAATGTTTTCATGGTATTGCCTCGTGTCCGAAGGCTGGTTGTACAGGGGCTGAAAGAGACAAGACCATTTGAAACGTGAAAAGAGGGCAAGGGCAGAGCACGGGGGCACGCTGGAATTCAGAAGTTGACGACTTGGAAGTCTCCAGGTTTAGAGAACCAGGAGTGACATCCTTGAGTCTCCAAATTTGGTCAACTATCCAAATAACATCACTGCCTTGATGGCATCCTTCTGCCTTTTTTCATTCTTGCTTTTTCCCTCTCTGGATTCCCTTCATCTTCCACTCTTAGGTCCTCCTGGACCAAAACAGGGTTGAGCTAAGAAATTTCTTTCAAAAGGAAGAACTGCTCCGAAATAAAAGATGGGTCACCCAACACCTCTTACAAACCACAGCAGAACGTGATTAATTTGGAAGGACAAATGAAAGTTGGACACCTAGGAAGGCACACCGACCAGCAGCAGCCTCCAGAAGCTCCCCAAAAGATCCCAGGATCAACTAAGGCTGATAATGAAATCCAGCAGGGATAAAATGCTCTGAAGTTTGCTACTGGTTCGTTTCGTGCGCATATGCGCGGTGCCCACCAAATGTGCGTTTCACACGCATGTGCACCGCAGGCGCTAACATGCAGCGCTGAAAAAGAAGGATTAAGAAGCCTTTTCTGAGTCTGCAAAGGTAAGTAAAACAGTGAGGGGGGGAGGACAGCTGTCCCGCGCAATTTAGATTAATATAAATTGTGCGGCACAGCTGATCGTTGGAAATACAGATTCACCCGAACCGGTAGCATTTTTCACTACCGGTTCAGGCGAACCGGTCCGAACCGTTAGCATTTCCCCTCTGGAATCCAGACACTAAGGTGTGAGAACCAATTTTCTATCTTGGAAGAAAGGAAACTGAGATCAAAGGGCGAGAACACATCTTTCCTATATTCTGTTATCACAAAAATCAATAAAACTGTTGAGTTGGAAAGGACCATTTAACTCATCTCCTCCAGCCTTCAGCAATCTTCAGGAAAATCCATTAAACCATCTTCCAGAGGTGGTTGTCCAAGCTGTTTTGAAAAGCCTCCAGAGATAAGCCACAACCTCAATACCGTGTTTTCCCCCAAAATAAGACCCAACTGGGAAATAAGCCCTAGCATGATTTTTTTTTTCAGGATGCTTGTAATATAAGCCCCTCAAAAAATAAGGCCCAGTTAAGATTGACAGCCAGCCAGATGGACGCATTTAGTACCGTATTTCCCCGAAAATAAGACCTAACCAGGAAATAAGCCCTAATGCATCTTTTGGAGCAAAAAATTAATAAAAGACTCGGTCTTATTTCCGGAGAAATACGGTAAGTAGACCTTTCCAGTGCTAGATCCAGCAGAGCCCTGGTAGTACAGCAGACTAAAGAACTGTTATTAACATCAGCTGCCTGTAATTACTGCAAGTTCGAATCTCACCAGGCTCAAGGTCGACTCAGCCTTCCATCCTTTCTAAGGTAGGTGAAATGAGGACCCAGATTGTGGGGGCAATAAGCTGACTTTGTATAAATATACAAAAGGATGAAGGCTATTGCTTAATGCATTGTAAGCCGCCCTGAGTCTTCGGAGAAGGGCGACATATAAATCAAATAAAAAAAAAATACAAATGTACTTTTCAAGTAAACAGCTATTTGAAGTTACAACTACTAAAACATTTTAGGAAGATATTTACGCGAGCGAGATTCGAACAGCTTGACCCAATGGTCAGATATGAGAGATTCCATTCTATACCCTACAATGAGAGTCTCTGCATTTGCGGAGCAGCAGAGGTAGAAGATCTGGCTCACATCCTATTTGACCGTTGCTTGTATAAGGGGTTGAGAGAGAGGTATCTTGGTTCATATACCAAACGAAGGACCCATTGGGATCCCCATATCAAAACAATTTACTTTATGTGCGGCCAGAACCTGAAAATAACATCTAATACAGCACAGCACTTAAGCAAAATGGTTCGGTTGAGATCTGCATACATGGGACTGATTGGGGTAGATTGTAAGGGTGACACCGAAATATAATTTTAGGTCATTTTATTCTATTTTATATATTTATGTATCAAATTATATTGTATCTTATCCTATAACTATTATTTTTTACCCTACTTTTATTTTAAATTAATTTTTTATAGAAATAGAATAACAGAGTTGGAAGGGACCCTGGAGGTCTTCTAGTCCAACCCCCTGCCCAGGCAGGAAACCCTACACCACTTCAGACAAATGGTTACCCAACATCTTCTTAAAAACTTCCAGTGTTGTAGCATTTACAATGTCTGGAGGCAAGTTGTTACACTGATGAATTGTTCTAACTGTCAGGAAATTCCTCCTTAGTTCCAGGTTGCTTCTCTCCTTGATTAGTTTCCACCCATTGCTTCTTGTTCTACCCTCAGGTGCTTTGGAGAATAGCTTGACTCCCTCTTCTTTGTGGCAACCCCTGAGATATTGGAAGACTGCTATCATGTCTCCCCTGGTCCTTCTCTTCACTAGACTAGCCAGGCCCAGTTCCTGCAACCGTTCTTCGTATGTTTTAGCTTCCAGTCCCCTAATCATCTTTGTTGCTCTTCTCTGCACTCTTTCTAGAGTCTCAACATCTTTTTTACATCGTGGCGACCAAAACTGAATGCAATATTCCAAGTGTGGCCTTACCAAGGCATTACAAAGTGGTATTAACACTTCATGTGATAAATTGTTTGTATAAGATTTTATTGGTGATTATGTGTTTGCACCTTGTGCTTGGATATGGCCTATAGGCTAATCAATAAAGCTAACTGAAACTGGAGCAAAAATTAATATAAGACCTGGTCTTATTTCCAGGGAAATATGGTAAGTAGATCTTCCCAGTGCTAGATCCAGGCAGTTTCTCCCCATCTTTAAATGAAATTTAGGAAGCCACTACTTACACCCACTCTTTCTGATCTGTTTCAGTGGCTATAGAAAATAATTTCTACTCATTTTTTCCCTCTAGCCTCTTGTCAGGGACCGGAAAAAGGCTCTCATGTTTCCTATAAGCCTGCTTTTCTTCAGAACTGAACATCCCAAGTTCCTCTCCAGCCAACTTGGCTTTTTCTCCTTTGACCGTAAGACGAATTTCTACAGCTTCCTTCACCATTATTAACATTTAGACCAATTAATCATTCATTACAGTTATGACTCTTTGGGTTCTTTCCAGATGAGTCAGCCAGCCAAGGCACTCAAGAGCTGAGCCTTAACTCATGAGCTGGGAAGCTTCACAAGGGCTCCAATTCTACAGGGTCGGTCCCCGTCTTCTCCCCCCGTCTGCTGTTCAAGTAAGGACATGCCAGAGATGGGGAAGTCACTCCCCAAAAGTGCGAGGTGGAAAGGAGAGAAGGGGTTGTGAAGAAGGAAGAGACGCAGATGACTTCAACCAGACTGCAACTCTTAGGTCAACCATTCCTGACTGAGTCATTCAACCTCCAGCCTTTTCCTGTAGAAGGTCAGCAAGATAGGAAGGAGGATTTGAATGCTATCTTTTTCTTAAGTTTTTTTTTTTTAATCTAAAAGAAAATTTTAGGGGAAAAAAGGAAGAGAGAAATAAAGGCTGAGCGCCAAAGAATCGAGGCTTTTGAACTTTGTGCTGGAGAAGACTCCTGCCATTCCCTTGGACTGCAAGGCGATCAAACTGATCAGTCCTGGAGGAGATCAACCCTGACTGCTCTTTAGAAGGCCAGATCCTGAAGATGAAACTCAAATACTTTGGCCACCTAATGAGAAGGAAGGACTCACTGGAGAAGAACCTAATGCTGGGAAAGATTGAAGGGGATGGCAGAGAACGAGGTGGCTGGATGGAGTCACTGAAGCAGTCGACATGAGCTTAAATGGACTCCAGGGGATGGTAGAGGACAGGAAGGCCTGGAGGAACATGGTCCATGGGGTTACGATGGGTTGGACACAACTTTGCAACTAACAACAACAACAACATCTCAGTTCAGGCTCACTTCTAGGTAGACCAGGCAACCTTCACCCTACCCAGCTCCAACTGTTATGAAAACGGGGCCACAGGCACTGAGCACATTTCTGTAGACTGGAGATCCTTTCTTGAAGACTCGGAGGTCTTCAAGAATACTGAAATTAAAACTAAAGACTATGATTAGATTGCTCTCCGTTGGGTGGAACATCTGGAGGAAATTTGGGACTCCAGAGATGATGAGCAGAGCCAACGAGCAACCATGGGACTCTTGAGTGAATTTTTGTTGGTCTGGAAGGTCAAAATTGTCCTACAAGCTTCAAGAGGGGTCCCTCAGATTCCACCCTAAAAGATCTCCCAGGAGATCTGGAGGACCTGCTTGCTGATCAGAGATGATCAGCTCTCCACATCTTGTATGCTGTGACTGTATGACCTACGGGTGTGTGGGACAGACAATGGGAGCTGTGATTTAATATATCTGGTGGGTACGAAGTGATAATAGATAATTCTGGTTTGTCAAGAGGGTTCCTCTAGTAATTGGCTTTTTCTCCTCCAATACTTGGTCATCCTAGGACTGTGATGGCACACGTGCCACAGGTGGCCCACAGAGCCATATCGGTGGGCATGCGAACTCAGCTGATTTTCGGGCTTTCTTGGCCCACCAGAAGTAGGGAAACAAGCTGTTTCCTGCCTCCAGGTGGGCCTTCCCCACCCAGCTTGGGTGGGTGGGGAAGGCCCATTTTTTGCTCTCCCCAGGCTCCAGAGCCTCTCTAGGAGCCCGGGGAGAGCAAAAAACGGCCTTCCCCCCTCCCTCTGGAGGCCCTCCGGAGGCCGGAAACTGGACCAACTGTGCCATCTCGTGCAAAAGCGGGGGGGGGAGGGCAAGGGGGTGTCACACGCACATGCACGGGGGGGTGGGGTACATATAATTATGGGTGTGGGCACACACACGCATGACCCCCCCCGGCTCCCCCCGCTTTTGGCACGCGATGGCATAAAGGTTATCCATCACTACGCCCTATGATTTACTCAACCGGAAGTGTCATATGGAAATTAATCACAGCTGAACTGTGATTAATTGTTGACTGGAGAAGTTCACTGCCAGCGAACTGCCAGTGAAACTCCATTGCCAGTGAAGCTCTCCACTGAAACCTGTGACTTAAGACCAATCGGTTCTCACTCTTATGACCACTGCAGCATCCCCACCCATGGGTACGTGATCAAACTTCAAGGGGCCTGTCACGCATGTATTTATGATGCATCCCAGGGTCATGTGATCGCCATGTGCCACTTCCCCAGGTGGCTTCCAACCGGCGAAGTCGGTGAGGGAAAGTTGGATTCACTGAATGATCCTCCGATTCAGCCAAAAAGTGCAGTGATTCACTTAACAACCTTGTGTTCTGACCCAGCTCCCCAAACACAACAAATCCTCTGAAGTTAACTCAAAGATTCCTTTAATTAGGAGCACAAGCAGCCCCGGCAAAAAGTTTCTCTCTCAACGCCGGCTAAGTCCGTCCGTCCAGAAGATGAATAGTTGTCTACCACGTCTATTCATCTCCAACCCCTGCCTTTTATCCCCATAGTTAGGGTGGGGCTTCCCTAGCAGCGGTTGCTCTTCCATCCCAAGGACCGGCCCATAGATTTCCATTGCTCTCCTCTCCTCTGCCTTCTGCGCATCAGGCACTGGACCCAGCTGTTCCTCCTCTTCCTCATCAGCCACCTTCAGACCTGGGGGCTGTTGACTCTCCATCTGAGGGCTGATGGACAGCCCAGGCTCCGCCTCTGTCTCTCTCTCTCTCTCTGTGTGTGTGTCTCCCTCTCTCTCTTTCTCTCTCTCCCTCTCTCTCTCTCTCTCTCCCTCTCTGCCAGCTCCATTCCCTCTTCCCCCTTGGAGCTCTCAGGTTACCTTGATGCTGACCCTGACTCTCACGCCTCCTCCTCCTCCTCCGATTCGGCTGCTGGAGAAGCTGGTGGCCAACAAGCCACAACATCATGGCAAAAAAATAATAAAAAAATAAGCAGGTGTGATTCAGTTATCAGCCACCCTGCTTAACAATGGAAATTGTGGTTGGAAATCAAGGATTACCTGTAACATACCTGGCCGAGCCTGCTCTGGAGTAGTTCTCAACCTGGGTTTGAAAGTAAAAACCCTCCACAATGGTCCTCAATGTACAACCACAATGGAACCCAAATGTTGCTAAGTGACAGGGTTGTTAAATGAATTCCGCCCCATTTTACGACCTTCCTTGCCACCATTGTTGAATGAATCACCGTCGTTCTTAAATTCCTAACGCGGTTGCTAAGCGAATCTGGCTTCCCCGCTGACTTTTGCTTGCCAGAAGATCGCAAAACGAGATCAAGTGACCCTGGGACGCTGCAACTGTCAGAAGTACATGCCAGTTGCCAAGCATTCTGAATTTTGATCGTGTGACAACGGGGAAGGCTGAAAGTGTGAAAAAAAACGGTCCTAAGTCACTTTTTCCAATGCCGTTGTAACTTCGAATGGTCACGAAGGGAATGATTTGTAAGTTGAATACCACCTGTTAAAGGTAAAGGTTCCCCTCGCACATATGTGCTAGTCGTTCCCGACTCTAGGGGGCGGTGCTCATCTCCGTTTCAAAGCCAAAGAGCCAGCGTTGTCCGAAGACGTCTCTGTGGTCATGTGGCCGGCATGACTCAATGCCAAAGGCACACAGAACGCTGTTCCCTTCCCACCAAAGGTGGTCCCTATTTTTCTACTTGCATTTTTTTTTAACGTGCTTTCGAACTGCTAGGTTGGCAGAAGTTGGGACAAGTCACGGGAGGTCACCCCCGTTACGCGGCACTGGGGATTCGAACCGCCGAACTGCCGACCTTTCGATCGACAAGCTGAGCATCTTCATTCCTAATTCCCAGCAAATCCTACACTGGAAGTTTCCCGACATGAGTTACAGCTCAAAAACTATCAAGGGCCAAGTCCAAATCGACTCAACCCTGCAGTGACCCTGGCCCCTGCTCCGTTCACACATGCACCTTGCATGCCCTAAAGGCGATGCACGACACCCCTTCTGGATAAAGCTGGACCCAAGGATGCCCTTTTATAGCCAAATTCCCCCCCCCCCAAACACACACACACACACACACACAGGCATTCCAGCATCTCTTCCCCCTTGCTGCAAAGCCAGGCCGGGAGCGGGCAAAACCTTCATTTATTTTACAGTTTGCAAAGTTGAATGATCGGTCATCCAGCCAACCTTGCAAAAACAAAACAAAACAAAACAAAAAAAACACCAAAAAACAAGGATGATTTTATCCTTCTCCTTTGCTCCAATTTGCAATTCAAATCAGGAAGGGAAGGAAAAAAAATAAAACCCCAGGTGCCCAGCAGGTTGGCAAAACCCTTTTCCCAAGAAAAGGTGTTCTCAGGTGATCCCAGAGGAAGTGTGTAGCCGGCAGTTCAGCTTCCTGCTTTGGCAGCCGGCCAGCCAGATGATGATCAGCCGGAGGTTGGCTGGGGAGAGGATGGAGGGGGGGGGGAAGCTTCCTGGCTGCTGCCCTCTGTCCCAATTCATAAAATTCTCCTCCGAAACCCTTTGGCTGCCCTTCAAAGGCTTGGCAGCCGATCGGGAGGGACACCTGGAATTGCAACCCAGGACAAGAAGGGGGGGGGGAAAGGGGGGGGGTGCAGAAAAAAAAGGAAGAGGGAACATAAAACTCTACTTACCAACTCCACCTGGGGTCCCAATCCTTCCAGGATCCGGTGAGCGGCTTCTGCCTTTTTCTGCAATTGGAGGGGATGGAGACAAAAGTGTGGGCGGGAGGGGGGGGGGGAGAGAAAATGCACATATAATGAGAATTATTTTTTTTTTTTGCTATTTTTTTGCTGCAGAAAAAGTGGCCTGCTTGGCTTCCTTTCTCTCCTCCCACCCCCCCCCCCCCAACACCTCACTCCTCCTTCCACCAGCTTGCTCCAAAATTCCAGCTCCGATTTTTCTGTTGCAGGAGATGACAAATTAAAACACACTTCCTTCTCCGCCCTTCTCCTTCCCCAGGGCTGGAGAAAAAGTTAGCAGCGGGGAGAGAGAGAGAGAGAGGGGGGGGGGGGGGGGAGGGAGGGAGGGAGGGAGAAAGAGAAAGAGAGAGAGAGAGAGAGAGAGAGAGAGAGAGAGAGAGAGAGGAGGGAGAAGAAAATGCTTGTGTGTGGGTACACACTCCCCAGCCTCCCTCCCATCTGTCTCTCTCTCTCTCTATTTCTCTCTCTCTCTCTCTCTCTTCTTTCTCTCCTCTCTTTCTTTCTTTCTCTCTCCTCTCTCCCTCCTCTCCTCTTTCTCCCTCCTCTCTCTTCTTTCTCCCTCCTCATTCTCTTTCTCTCCCTCCTCTTTCTCTCTCCTCTTTCTTCCTCTCTCATCTCTCTCTCTTCTCTCTCTCCTCTCTCTTCTTTCTCTTCTCTCTCTTCTTTCTCTCTCCTCTCTTTCTTCTCTCTCTCCTCTCTTCTTTCTCTCTCCTCTCCTCTCTTCTTTCTCTTTCTCCTCTCCTCATTCTTTCTCTCTTCTTTCTCTACTCTTTCTCTTCCACTCTCCCTCCTCTCTCTCTCCTCTTTCCTCTCTCCTCTCTCTCTTTCTCTTCTTTCTCTCTTCTCTCTTCTTTCTCTCTCTTCTTTCTCTCTCCCTCTCTCCTCTTTCTCTTCTTTCTCTCTCTCTATCCTCTCTCTCCCCTCTCTCTCTCTCACTGTCACACACACACACAGAGACTGTGTCTCTGGGCCTGATGAGAAACCTTTCCTCCCAAAGGAAAAAGGAGAAGAGCCGCCTGGGCCGTGGGCATCCAATGGGTGAGGGGAAAGAGAAAGGATCGGGGAGTCCTCTCCTCAGGCTAGCCAAGGGGTCTTTGGCTCTTTCTCAATTTCTCTGCCAGAAATAAAAGCCCCCCCCCTTTTTTTCCCGCTTTCTTCTTTGGGATGCTCTTCCACAGTTTTGGAAGGGTGGAGAAGGGGGGTTACAAGGAAGAGAGATGGTTATTTTAGACCTTCTTTCTTTTTAGGGAACAGGAATGTTCTCTAAATGCACGAGGGTGGTGGGGCCGTGTCCACCCCAGGACACCCATTCCTCTTTCCCCCACCCTCTTGCTTTCCCTGCCAGTGGGCTCCTCCCCATCCTGGGAAAAAAAATCACCTTGTGCTCCTAAGAAAGGACCCTGCACAGCAAAAATGGCCCCCTTGCAAAGGGCTAGGAAAAATTAGAGGGATAAACACGAAGGGGATTTGCTGGGGGGAAAAAGCAGATTTTCCCAATGGAAGGCAGAGGGTGGGAGCCAAGGACCCCCAATTTAATTCTCAGCCTTTCCAGACCAACAGCTCTACAGGTACTTACCACCATTCATTTAGTCACCGTTCGAACTTACGACGGCACTGAAAAAAGCAACTTATGACTTGTTTTTTGCACTTGTGACCGTTGCAGGGTCCCTGTTTATTACGTGATCAAAATTTAAAAGATGCTTGGCAACTGGCATGTACTTATGACGGCTGCAGCGTCCCGGGGTTCCTGTGATTCCCCCTTTTGCAACCTTCTGAATCTGGGGAGGCCAGATTCTCTGAACAACCGTTGTCAATTGACTGCAATGGTTCACTTAACAATGGTGACAGGGAAGGCCATAAAATTTGTAACCAATCAGTACACTTTCTGTAATTGTAATGGATGATAATTGTTTTATGTTTTAAGTTTTGTTTAAAAATAAAAAAAAAAATTCCCCCCCCCCCAAAAAATGGGGCAAAACCTACTTCACAACTGTCTCATTTAGCAACAGAAATCTGGGGCTCCACTGTGGTCGTAAGTCGAGGACTCCCTATTACCACGACACACCTCCTTCCAATCCCTTTGTTTTTGTTTGTTTTGTGCCCTGCCTTTACTTTTACAAATAACTCAAGGCGACAAACATAACCAACTTGGCTTCCCTCCTCCTATTTTCCCCGGAACAACAACCCTGTGAGGGTTGGGCTGGGTTGGGCTGGGAAACAAAACGGACTGGCTCAAAGTGGTGTAGGGTTTCCTGCCTAAGCAGGGGGTTGGACTAGAAGACCTCCAAGGTCCCTTCCAACTCTTGTTATTCGATTCTATTCTAAAGACACCAGCCGGCTTCACACAATTCCACAAATTTCTAGGGGAAAACAACAACAACAGGAGGGTTTAACACACACACACACCCCAAATGGAAGAAAACCACAGGGATTTCGTGTGTCGTCCTCCGCCACCCCCCTCCCCGGCTGCGTCCGGATGCACAAAGAGTGTATAGTACCGTGATGGCGAACATATGGCACACGTGCCACAGGTGGCACATGAAGCCATATCGGTGGGCACATGAGTTCAGCTCTGGTATGCATGTGTGCGCCTGCCAGCTGATTTTCGGGCCTTTTGGGCCCACCGGAAGTCAGGAAAAAGGCTGTTTCCAGCCTCTGGAAGGCCTCCGGGGGGTGGGGGAGAAGACCATTTTCGCCCTCCCCAGCCTCCTAGAAAGGCTCTGGAGCCTGGGGAGAGTGAAAAACGGGCCTTCTGGTGGGACCGGAAGTTGGCAAACAGGCCTTTTCCAGCCTCCGGAGGGCCTTCAGTGGGGTGGGGAAGGCAATTTGCACCCTCCCCAACCTCCTAGAAAGGCTCTGGAGCCTGGGGAGAGTGAAAAACGGGCCTTCTGGTGGGACCGGAAGTTGGCAAACAGGCCTTTTCCGGCCTCTGGAGGGCCTTCAGTGGAGTGGGGAAGGCAGTTTGCATCCTCCCCAGCCTCCTAGAAAGGCTCTGGAGCCTGGGGAGAGCGAAAAAACAGTCCTATCACATGCCAAAAGTGGGGAGAGCGCAGGGGAGGTTGAGCACACATGCGCGGGGGGTGGGTCGCATAGAATTGTGGGTGTGGGCACACGCACGAGTGACCCTCCCGCACTGCCCCCCACTTTTGGCACACGATGGCAAAAAGGTTAGCCATCACTGGTATAGTAGTTTAGCAGCCAGAAAGGAAAAACACATTATACTCACTCAACAATACTAACCTCAGTTTGCAGGGAAAAAGAGTCTGGAAAAGAATGAATGGTTGGCCCCCATCGTGAAGGAGACAATCCGCCCCCTCAACACCACAAGGCAGAGCTCTAAAGGAGGAGCTTTACCTGGGGAACATTTACACAACGAGACATCCACCCAGTGGCCGGCTCTTGCATTACTGGACTGTGTCTTCTGCAGGTTGCAGTTTTGACACACGCACGCAAAACGAGCGAGGAGGAAGAGAAAACTCAAGAAGGGCAACCTGCCAGAGCTGCCTGCACGGAGCCACCTCGGAGGCATTCAGAGGGCATCTAGCTTATATAGACACAACAGACCAGGATCGGCTGGTATAAGCCGAGGTGGCACAGTGGTTAGAGTGCAGTACTGCAGCTACTTCAGCTGACTGCTAGTTCAGCAGGTCAGCAGATCAAATCTCACTGGCTCAAGGTTGACTCAGCCTTCCATTCTTCTGAGGTGGGTAAAATGAGGACCCAGATTGTTGGGGGCAATATGCTAATGCAATATGCTAATATGCAATATGCTAACTTTGTAAACCGCTTAGAGAGGGCTGTAAAGCACTATGAAGCGGTATAGAAGTCTAAATAATAATAATAATAATAATAATAATAATAATAATAATAATAATAATAATAATAATGTCCCACCTAGCTAGAAGGGGCTGGAAAGGAAGGGTTTTTTTCCCCCCCAGAGGTCTTAGGCCCATGATGGCGAACCTATGGCACGGGTGCCACAGGGAGCCATATCTGTGGGGACGCGAGCATTGCCCTAGCTCAGCTCCAGCATGCATCAGCTGATTTTCGGGCCTTCCGGTCCCACCATTGGGAAGCGGGCTGATTTTGACTTCCGAAGGGCCTCTGGGAGTGTGGGGAAGGCTGTTTTTGCCCTCCCCAGGCTCCAATAAAGCCTCTGGAGCCTCAGGAGGGTGAAAAACGGGCCTACTGGGCCCACCGTGCCATTGTGTGCCAAAAGCAGGGGGAGTGGGGGTGGTGTCACACACACATTGAATTATGGGTGTGGGCACACTCATGCATGGCCCCCCCTGTGCTCCCCCCACTTTTGGTACACGACGGCAAAAAGGTTAGCCATCACTGTCTTAGGCAAAGCTTTCCGGCCAGTAAAGGAGAGTTATTTGTAGCTCAGGGTTGAAATGAAGGATCCTTAGTGCTCTCTGAGGGTGTTTTCTTGTAGACATTTCATAACCTAACTAGGGAATATCATCAGTGCTAGAAGGGAGGAGGATTTTGCAGGGAGGAAGAGGAAGAGGAGGAGGAGGAGGAGGAGGAGGAAAAGAAGGAAGAGGAGGATGGGGGTCCTTGGTGGTCTCTGAGCTTGGTGGTCCAGATGTTTCATGACCCAACTACGTAATATCATCAGTGTTAGAAGGTAGGGGTTTTGTGGAGAGGAGGAGGAGGAAGAGGAAGAAGAGGATAAGGAGGAGGAAGGATGGAAGTGCTCTTGGTGCTCTCTGAGCTTGATGCTTTCCTTCCAGACGTTTCATAACCCAACTAGGGAACGTCATCAGTGTTAGAAGGGAGTGGGGTTTGCAGAGAAGAAGAGGACGAGGAGGAGGAAGGTGGGAAGGAGGAGTATCATGGGGTCCATGGAGCTCTCTGAGCTTGGTGGCTTTCTTGCAGACGTTTCACGATCCAACTAAGGAATGCCATCAGTGCTAGAAGGAATTTGCAGAAAGGAGGAGGAGGAGGTGGTGGTTTTTGGTGCTCTCTAGCTTTTATAGTTTTCTTGCAGACATTTAATCACCTAACTAGGTAACATCATTAGTGCTAGAAGGGACTGGGGTTTCTGAAGAGAAGGAAGAGGAGGAGGAGGAGAGAAGAAGGAGGAGGAGGAGGAGGAGGAGGGGGGGGGGAGAAGAAGAAGAGGAGGAGGAGGAGGAGGAGGGAAGAAGAAGAGGAGGAGGAGGAGGAGGAAGAGGAGGAGGAGGAGGAGGAGGAGGATGGCTGTGGGGTCCTTGCTGCTCTCTGAGCTTGGTGGTCTTCTTGCAGACGTTTCATGACCCAACTAGGGAACATCATCAGTGCTGCTGCTGCTGCTGTTGAGCAACCAATGACCTTACCTTATTTGGGCAATGAAGCATCTGCAAGAAAACCGCCAAGCTCGGAGAGCATCAAAGCTCCCCCACCTACCCAACGGCAGGAGGCAGAAGTGCCCAAACGCTCCAAACTCTCTCCGTGCAAAAGTAGCAAATTTTTCCTCCTCCAAGTTGCACTAAAAGCGAACCAGACTTTTAACACACCTCAACAGATGCTCAGCCAGTCCAGTCGCTACACAACCGGAAGGCAGGTGTGATTTCCCCCAGCTGGAGGTTTCAACTTTCATCTGCAGGTAATTATCCTGCTTGAGGTCAGCCTCCTTTGCAGGGAAATTTATGAGCCATTGAATGTGGGGAAGGGGCAAGGAGGATCCAGGTTTGGCACCGCTGGTCCCTCCCTCGAAAAGCAAGAAAGCTAAAGGACTCAAACAGCCTCTCTCCATCCCTGCTGGGCGCCCCTCCAGAAATCCACCCCACCCAACCCTGCTTAGCATTGGTGAAGGAGGTGCTGTCTGCCCCTTCATGTCCGGGTCCTCCAGACTTGTAACCTTATTTCCAGACCCACAAAAATGCATATTCGTAATCCTTGATTTACGACCACAATTGAGCCCAAAATTTCTGTCACTAAATTGTTCCTTTCTTTCTTCCTTCCTCTCATTCCAATTTCCTTCCTTCCCTGCCTCTCTCCTCCCTTCCTTCCTTCCTCTTTCTGATCTCCCTCCCTCCCTCCTTTCCTTCCTTTCTTCCTTGTCCCCATCTCCTTCCTTTCTCTTTCCTTCAATCCTTTCCTTACTTCCTTCCCTCTCATTCCAATCTCCCTCCCTCCCTCCTTCCCTTCCTTCCTCATCCCCATCTCCTTCCTTCCTCTTTCCCTCAATCCTTTCCTTCCTTCCTTCCCTCTCATTCCAATCTCCCTCCCTCCCTCCCTCCCTCCCTCCTTCCTTCCCTTCCTTCCTCATCCCCGTCTCCTTCCTGTTGTGACCCAGGCCCACGTAGTTAATATTAAATGCAAAACAGTTTCAAAAAACAAACAGATTTTATTAAAACAGCTGAGAATTAACTCATTCTCAGCATATTCCAAATGAAATGAAAGCAAAGTTCTCAAAACACCAGTTTAGTTCAGTTTAGTTTATCTCTGACCTTGGGATAATTAGGCAAACTGCCAAAGGCTTTTCTTGGCAACAGTTCAGGAACAGAAGAAATAACTACAGCCAAACATGAAGCAAATTCTCAACGGTTGTTTTCCAGCAAAGAGGCCAAGAGCCGTTGCTGGTCTTTTAAGCCTTATGGGAGGGGCCAGTCATCTCTTGGCCTTACTCCCGAGTCGTCCTCTCTGCTTTAGCTGTTCCTGCCTTCTGGCAACTCTTCTCATATGTACACTAGGAACAGGCTCCTCCTGTTCCTCTGCCTCTCTACTGTCAGCCTCAGGAGGCTCCGGAGTCCGCACCTCACTCCCCGATGGCCCTGGCCCCATCTCTGCCTCCGACGCAGAGCCCTCATCCGGGCCTTCCCCAGCCTCCAGGACTGGCCCATGTTCTTCCTCAGCCTCATCCCTGTCTGACTCTGCTGCCAGCTCCGCAGGCTGCTGGCGGACCACAACACTTCCTTCTTCTTTCTGATCTCCCTCCCTCCTTTCCTTCCTTCCTTCCTTCCTCTCATTCCAATCTCCCTCCCTCCTTTCCTTCCTTCCTCTCATCCCACCTCCTTCCTTCCTTCCTTCTTTCCTTCCTTCCCTTCCTCTCATCTCCATTTCCTCCCTCCCTCCCTCCCTCCCTTCCAATCTTGCATGCTTGCTTTTAGTACTGACTACATTCTCTTAACAAAAATTATTTTAAAAATTGGTCTCGCGCCAAACTCTGCCATGCTGCCTCTGTCTAGTCCGAGGATGTTTCCACAAATTATCAGCCAGGAGGGAGTGTAAATTCTCCTTGGCGCACTCTGGCCAGACTCTGGCAGACCTGAGGCTAGAGCCTAACATTTCTGTTGCTAAGCGAGACATTTCTGAAGTTGAGTTCTGTCCCCTTTTTTTACAACTGTTCGTGCCACATTTGTTAAGCGGACCACTGTGGTTATTACGTTACTAACACGGTTGTTCAGTGAATCGGGCGTCCCCATTGACTTTGCTCATCCAAAGGTTGCAAAAGAGGATCAGGTGACCCTGGAACACTGCAACCGTCATAAATATGAGTCAGTTTGCCGAGTGTCTGAATTTGGATCACGCAACGGTCATAAAATTAAAAATCGGTCCCTTGTTTCATTGGTGTCGTAACTTTGAAAGTCACTAAAGATACCATTGTAAGTTGAGAACTACCTGTAGGCATGCAAAAATGGTTCTGCAAGATTCTATAAGATGTGGAGACTCTAGAAAGAGTGCAGAGAAGAGCAACCAGGATGATGAGGGGACTGGAGGCTAAAACATATGATGAACGGTTGCAGGAACTGGGCATGGCTAGTCTGGTGAAGAGAAGGACCAGGGGAGACATGATAGCCATCTTCCAATATTTGAGGGGCTGCCACAGAGAGGAGGGAGGGGGTCAAGCTATTTTCCAAGGAACCAGAAGGCCAGACAAGGAATAATGGATGGAAACTGATCAAGGAGAGATTCAACCTGGAAATAAGGAGGAATTTTCTGACAGTGAGAACAATCAACCCATGGAACAGAAGTTGCCTTCGGAAGTTGTGGGAGCTTCATCACTGGAGGCTTTCAACAAGAGACTGGACTGCCATTGATCAGAAACGGTGTAGGGTCTCCTGCTTGGGCGGTGGGTTGGACTAGATGTCCTTCCAACTCTGTTAATCTGTCAATGTATAAATTGGCCAATGCAAATTGTATTCTGCAGCAATTAGGTTTTTTAAAAAAATGAGGAGTGGGGGGCTGCTCAACCCTCTGTTTTTCAGCCTACAGCGATATATTTATAGACAGTTCAGGAACAAAGAGGTACAAGGAAAGAGGCAGAAAACAAATTAAAATTCAGGTATATTGATTGTTATTGATAGTCCCAAGAGTCCAGCAAGAGACGCTGTCTGTTTTCTCTGGCTGACTGGCATCACATCAAGTTTTTCAATTCCTCTTAAGAAAAGAAAAGAAAAGAAAAGAAAAGAAAAGAAAAGAAAAGAAAAGAAAAGAAAAGAAAAGAAAGGAAAGGAAAGGAAAGGAAAGGAAAGGAAAGGAAAGGAAAGGAAAGGAAAGGAAAGGAAAGGAAAAGAAAAGAAAAGAAAAGAAAAGAGAAAGAAGGGAGGAGGGGAGGGGAGAGGAGAGGAGAGGAGAGGGGGAGGGGAGAGGAGAGGAGAGGAGAGGAGAGGAGAGGAGAGGAGAGGAAAGGAAAGGAAAGGAAAGGAAAGGAAAGGAAAGGAAAGGAAAGGAAAGGAAAGGAAAGGAAAGGAAAGGAAAGAAGAGGGGGTAGGAAGGTAGGTAGAGGAAGGAAGGAAGGAAGGAAGGAAGGAAGGAAGGAAAGGGAGGGGAGGGGATGGGGAGAGGAGGGGAAAGGAAAGGAAAGGAAAGGAAAGGAAGGGAGGGGAGGGGAGGGGAGGGGAGGGGAGGGGAGAGGAGAGGAGAGGAGAGGAGAGGAGAGGAGAGGAGAGGAGAGGAGAGGAGAGGAGAGGAGAGGAGAGAAAGGAAAGGAAAGGAAAGGAAAGGAAAATACAGGCAGTCCTTGACTTATGGCCTCAATAGAGCACAACTTGTTGGTTGTTAAGTGAGACATTTGTTCAGTAGGTTTTGCCCCCATTTTACAACCTTCCTTGCCATCGTTGTTAAGCGAATCACCGCAGTTTTTTAACCTAGTAACCCGGGTCGTTAAGTGAATCCGGCTTTCCCCATTGACCTTGCTCATCAGAAGGTCACAAAAGGGGATTGCGTGACCCGGGGACATAAGTGCGAGTCAGTTGCCAAGCGTCCTGAATTTTGATCACATGATCGCAGGGAAAGGTCATAAGTGTGAAAAACGGTCCTTAGTCGCGTTTTCCCCCCCCAGTGCCGTTGTAACTTTGAACAGTCACTAAATGAACTGTCGTAAATCGAGGACTACCTGAGTAGGTAGTTTTTGACTTATGACAACAGTTGGGATCAGAATTTCTATCGCTGATAAAGGAGATTGTTAAGGGAGTCGCACCCGGTTTTACAATCCCTTTTGTGTCGCCAATCACTGCTGTTGTTAAGAGAATCACGCGGTCATTAAATGAAACCCCATCAACTTGGCCACCGGCTGGGAAAATCCCGAATGGTGATGCCACGATCCCCGATTTGCCGCAACCATCAAAAATACATGCCGAGTGGCAAGAGTTCAGATTTTGTGCAGGTGGCCGTGGGGATGTTACGACGGCCGTAATGAGAGGACCGGTTACAAGACCCTTTTTTTGGTGGGGGCATGGTTAACTTCCAACCATCGCTAAACAAATGGTCGTAAGTCGAGGACTACCTGTGAAGCAGGCATTTTGAGCAGGAAATGGGCAGAGTCTGTCCTGCCTCCCCATTTCTCCCTTTGGTGGTGGGTGGCTCCGTCGCTGGAAGTTTTCAAGAAGAGACTGGACAGCCATTTTGTCAGAAATCTATAGGGTTTCCTGTAGTAGTGAAATCTAAAATTTGTTACTACCAGTTCTGTGGACGTGGCTTGGTGGGGGGAAGGGGATTAATGTGACTGGATACGTGTGGCCAATTTTTTTTTATTTTTATTTTTACTTTTAAAACCATTTTTTCTACAACCACTTCGCGGAAATGCTTTCAAAAGGCTCTGACGATCCAAGCTGAGTTGCCGATCAGCTGATCCGCGGCAATCATCAGAGGCTTTTTTTTTTTTTTTACTTTTAAAAGCATTTTTTCGGCCGAAGAGGTTGTAAAAAAAATGCTTTTAAAAGTAAACAAAAAACCTCTGATGATTGTGCAGCTCAGCTGGGCATTGGGGGGGGTGGTGGGGCAGGGATTTTTGCTACCGGTTCTCCGAACCAGCCGCCTCCATCACTACCGGATCAGGTGATCCGGTCCGAACCGGGAGCATTTCACCCCTGGTTTCCTGCCTAAGCAGGAGGTTGGACTAGAAGACCTCCAAAGTTCCTTCCAGCCCTCTTATTCTATGTTCTCAATGCAAACACTGCTTGTTTTCTCATCACCACAAACGCACCACAAGCACACCGAGAGCCTCCTGAGATCTGAACATCTGTAAAAAAAAAAAAAACTATTTACAATGGTACAGAGTCTTCTGCTTAAACGGAGGGCTGGACTAGAGGACCTCCAAGGTCCCTTCAACTCTTGTTAACTGCAAACTCCGGAGAGGGAACGACTGTGCCTCCGAAAACCGGCCAACCTGCCTTTTAATGGCCTCTTTCACTCCTTCCCTTTATTTTTCTTCACACAGCAGAAGTGCAGGAAAGGGAGGGGGAGCTGCAGAAAAGATGCGGCAGTGGCTGTCCTTGCATGAACTCGGCGACGGCTGCTGCGAGACAGCATATGCGAGCACCGGAGAGGGAAAAACTGGGAGGGGTGGGGGAAGAAGGAGAGACAGGACAGAAAAACAGAGAGGAGAGAGAGAGGCAGAGGGAGAGGGGGGAGAGAGAAAGGAGAGGTAAAGAGAGGAGAGAGAGAGAGAGGAGAGAAAGAGAAAAAAGAGAAAGAGAAAGAGAGGAGAGAGGAGACAGAGAGAAGAGAGAAAGAGTGAGAGAAAGAGAAAAAGAGAGAGAAAGAGAGAGAGAAAGAAAGAGAAAGAGAAGAGGGGGAGAGGAAGAGAGAGAGAACAAGAGAGAGAGAAGAGAAAGAAAGAGAAAGAGAGAGAGGAGAGAGAAAGAGAGACAGAAACAGAGAGAGGGAGAGAATGAGAGAGAGGAGAGAAAGAGAGAAAAAAGAGAGAGAAAAGAAAGAGAGAGGGAGAAGAGAGAGAGTGAGAAAGAGAGAGAGAAAGAAAGAGAGAGAAAAAGAAGAGGGGGAGGAAGAGAGAGAGGAGAGTGGAGAGAGAAAGGAGAAAAAGAGAGGAAGGGAGAAAGAGAGAGGACAGAGGAGAGAGAAAGAGTGAGAGGAGATAGACAGAAGAGAGAAAGAGCGAGAGAAAGAGAAAGAGAGAGAGCAAGAGAGAGAAAGAGAAAGAGAAAGAGAAGAGGGGGAGAGGAAGAGAAAGTGAAAGAGAGAGAGAAGAGAGGGAGAGGAAGAGAGAGAGAGAACAAGAGAGAAGAGAAAGAAAGAAAGAGAGAGAGGAGACAGAAACAGAGACAGAAACAGAGAGGGAGAGAATGAGAGAGAGGAGAGAAAGAAAAAAAAGAAGAGAAGAGAGGGAGAGGGAGAGGAGAGAGAGAGAGAGTGGAGAGAGAAAGGAGAGAAAGAGAAAGAGAGAAAAAGAAAGAGAGAGGACAGAGAGAAAGAGAGGAAGAGAAAAAAAAAGAGAGAGAGAGAGAGAGAAGTAACGGGGGAAGGATGAGGTCAACTCCCAAAAAGGAAGCTGACAGGCGTTCGCTCGAGTGAGCGAGGCCAGGAACAACTGCAGAGCTTTGGGGACAAATGAAAAATAATCTGCTGGTCTTCGCCAGGTTCATTTTGCAATGCTGAAGAACGCGTATTCAGAAGACAGAATAGCAGAAGACAGAATAACATCTTGGAGGTCTTCTAGTCCACCCCCCGTTCAAGCAAGAGACCCTCTACCATTCCAGACAACTGGCTGCCCAGTCTCTTCTTAAAAGCCTCCAGTGATGGAGCATCCACAACTTCTGAAGGCAATCTGGTTTCACTGGTTAATTGTTCTCACTCTCAGGAAATTCCTCCTCCTTAGTTCTAGGTTGAAAGTCTATGGAGATTCTCAATCATCCCAGTCATGATGGTCCCAAAGGTGCTTTTTTCCCAAGAGGCAACTGGACTTTCTGGTTTTTCTTTGAAGACGTTTCGCTTCTCGTCCAAGAAGCTTCTTCCGCTCTGACTTGGATGGTGGGAAATGGAAGGATTTATATTCCTTGCAGGCAGCTGGCTTAGGACCTGAGTACTTACGAGACCACTTGCTGCAACCGATAACCTCCCACCGACCAATACGCTCTCACAGAGTAGGCCTACTCATAGTACCATCATTAAAACAATGTCGTCTAGTAGTTCCAAGGGAGAGAGCCTTCTCTGTGGGGGCACCTACTCTTTGGAACAAAATACCCCCTGGAATACGAATAATCCCAGATCTTCGCACTTGCCGTGAAGACCTTTCTGTTGCAACAAGCAGGGCTAGCATAAACATCTAAATTCTATGCCAAGGTCTCAGCAGATACACCAAGTTGACACAATTTATTATTTACTGTTTATTAAAAAAAAATTATTATATGTATATGAAATCTTAATCTGTTCACCGCCCTGAGTCCTTCGGGAGAAGGGCGGTATAGAAATTAAATTAATTAATTAATTAATTAATTAATTAATTTGCATCCATTTAGAGGGTCGTTGAGGCCACTTGGAGGTTTGTCTGTGTCCTTAGGGTCACCTTCCAGATAAAAACATTGCAGACTACAGGAACCATTTGCACCACTCAGGTGACTCTGATGACACAGACAAACCTCCAAGTTGCCTCAAAGACCCTCTCAAAGGATGCAAAGGACCAGCTGTCTGCAAGGAATATCAATCCATCCATCCTCCACCATCCAGTCAGAGCTGAAGAAGCTTCTTGGATGAGAAGCAAAACATCTTCAAGGAAAAAGAAAGTCCAGTTTCCTCTTGAAAAAGCATCTTTGGGATAACCACGCTGGGGGGGGGGGGGGGGGACATCCAGGCCCTATTCACACAATCACAGCTGGCCCACTTCCCTATGTCTTCAGGGGAAAGGACCAGGATTAGGGGCACATACTCGACTCCAACCCGGTCAATGAGCAAGTGGCCATTTTTTTAAAGGCCCTCCAGTTATTCCCAGGGTGGGCTGGGGGTCTCTGGCATCCCCTCCGTCATGGGAACAAAGCTACATGTTTAAAGACTCTGTAATATCCCAGTTAGAGTCATCTTCCTTTCTAGTCTCCCGTCACCCCACTGATGGAGGAAGGGGTGAAAACCCCCAACAATGAGAAGTGAATTGATGGCTCTCTCAAAGGAGGAACTTTAGGTCCCTGAGAAATAGTTTGGACAACCCCACAAAGGAAAGGAATATAACAATAATTCGTTTAAGGTTATTTCTCTCTCGGTCTATGTCTATGCCCATCTCTTCCTCTCTTTCTCTCTCTCTCTCTCTCTCCATCTTTCGCTCTTTCTATCTCCATCCATCCACCCGTCCGTCTTCTGTCTATCTTTCAATCAATCCATCCATTTCTCCGTCCATCCATTCACCCTCCATCCACCCACCCACCCCTTCCTCCCTCTACCCACCCTCACATCCATCTATCCCTCCCTTCCTCCCTCCATCCTTCCCTCCATCACCCACCCACTCATGCCTCCATCCATCTATCCATCCATCCTTCCTTCCTTCATCCATCCTTCCCTCCACCCACCCCTTCCTCCCTCTATCCACCCACTCACATCCATCCTTCCCTCCCTCCCTCCCCCCCTCCCTCCATCCATCCACCCCATTTCTCCATCCACCCACCCCTCCCTTCCTTCCTCCACCCACCCACCCATGCCTCCATCCATCTATCGATCCATCCATCCATCGATCCATTCCTCCCTCCCTCCATCCTCCCTCCCTCCCTCCCTCCCTCCCTCTACCCACCCACTCACATCCACCCACCCACCCATCCAATCTCTCCCTCCCTCCCTCTTCTCCTGAGAAGTAGCTGGCTGGGATCTCCCAGTGCGAAGAGATGTCCGCTGCACCCTCCAGCTTTAACCAGGCAGGAGGCACCGCTTTCCAAACCGTAACCTGGGTTCAAGAGCACAGCTCACCCGATTCTCGTCGTAGATGATCTGGACCAGGCTGCGGTGCTTCGACTCCAGGGGTGGGGGAGAGATGGACTTCTCGGGCTCCAGCGGTTTGGCTGCTTCTTCCTCCAGCTGTTGCTGCAGAAGCAGAGGAGAAATCGAAAATAAGTCCCCCTCTCACAGAGACCAGCGCTCCCTGGAATGCCCCTGTCACCTCCCTACAAATTGCCATACAGGCAGTCCTCGAGTTACAACGGTTTGTTTCACGATGGTTCAAAGTTACGACAGCCTTGGGAGAAGCGACTTATAACCCACCCAAGTTAAAACCGTCGCAACAACCTGGCTCCCCTTTATGACGTTCGCGGCGTCCTAGGATTTGTGATTTGCAGACTTCCCTACCTGGGCTTCCTTCAAGCAGAGTTCTCCACTGGGAAAGGGTTTCATTTAACGACTGTGTGAATGGCCGTAAAATCAGAGCCAGTCATGTGATAACTCGCTTAACAACCAAAATTCTGGTCCCAATTGCCGCCGTAAGTCGAGGACTACCTGTATAGGTGTATCTGGACACTGCTGTCATTCAGCCCAATCCTGGGAAAATCTCGATTTTGTTGATGTTTTTTGCCTGATGCTCCTGAATCTCTAAAAACTGCCTTGTCTCCTCCCACCCTCGTGCTATGCTGCCTGCCCCCCCCCATCCCGTGTTCTACCTGGCCAAAAGGAAGCGATCTAGTCCACACCTAGAACCCGATCAAAATGGATTCATGCCTATGATTGACTCCACTCTAGACCTTCTCGGGGTTGAAATCTGGATGAAAAAGTTCTCGACCGATTTCCGTTAGCGCCTTGTTACCTGCTTTTTTTTCAACTTGGAGATCTGCTGTTCCACCATGGTGATCTCTCTGTCCACGCGGTCCATGTTCTGGATCAGCTCCTCCTTCGAGAGCCGGGATGGGAGTAGATCCAGTTCCAAGTCAGGGTGGGCAGAGGTGATGGGAGAAACGGGCTCCAGTTTCCCGGTAATGCCTCGGTCCTGCAGATGGCAAAAGTGGGAACGGAAGTTCATGAGAAGAAAGCTTCTTCTAAGGAACCTCTAGGAAAACTCAAGGGATGACCTTCTTGGAACCACCCAAAGCTTCCCGTCATCTGAATGCAGCCAATTTGGGCCTGTTGACTTGGCAACTGTCCTTCACTCCTCACCCAGACCCTCCCTTCTTCTCCAGATGACTCCACCTGTAACCTTAAACCAGGGAGAAGCTGCCTGGCTGGGCCCTCAAAACAGCTGCTTCCCACCAGGAGATCTCATCCAAGTTGGCCATCTCAATTTTCTAACGAGCAGAGAAGAGAGACAAGACCTTCATTGTTCCGTAACACCAACTGTCACTCCCTCTGTGTCCTCCAGAAGGACCCGAGCCATTATCCTCTCCTCACAATTCACAACTTCCTGTCTTTAGACAGCTGGCTGGTAGGGGTGGGGGATGGTTGCCTTCTTTGAAGCCACTAGGAGCCAAGTCTCTCCATCATCTTGGCAGGCCCCTGGATATCTCAGATGATCTAGTCATTCCCCCTGCCCCCCTCACCCCCACCCCCACGGCAGAGGATTTAGCGATCTCAGCTTCTGCCAAAGTTCAAGCATGACCCAACCTCCAACTCAGACAAACCATCAAACAGTCAACAACAGCTCTATCAAGGAACCACCAAGAAATACTCCCACATCACTGACAGGGCAAGCCACCTGTCTAGAAACAGAGAGCAAACCCCACGCCCTTCTAGCACTGATGATGTTCCCTAGTTTGGTCATGAAACATCTGCAAGAAAACAACCAAGCTCAGAGAGCACCAAGGACCCAACAGTTCTCCTCCTCCTCCTCCTCCTCCTCCTCCTCCTCCTCCTCCTCCTCCTCCTGCTATTACTTAGTTGGGTCATGAAATGTCTCCAAGAAGACCACCAAGCTCAGAGAACCCCAAGAACCCCACAGTCCTTGTCCTTGTCCTCCTCCTCCTCCTCTTCTGTCTCATTCTACTCCACAAACCCCACTCCCTCTTGGCGCTGATGGCATTCCCTAGTTGGGTCATGAAACGTCTACAAGAAACCCACCAAGCTCAAAGAGCCCCAAGGACCTCCCATCCTCCTTCTCCTCCTGTTATTACCTAGTTGGGTCATGAAATGTCTGCAAGAAAACCACCAAGCTCAGAGAACCCCAAGAACCCCACAGACCACCTCTTCCTCCTCCTCCTCCTCCTCCTCCTCCTCCACCACCACCACCACCCATCTCTTTCTCCTCCATTCCACAAACCCCACTCCCTTCTTACACTGATGATATTACCTAGTTGGGTCATGAAACATCTGCAAGAAAGCCACCAAGCTCAGAGAACCCTAAGAACCTCACAGTCATTGTCACCTTCCTCCTCCTCCCGTCTCCTTCTCCTCCACTTCACAAACCCCTCTTTCTTCTAGCACTGATGATGTTATATAGTTGGGTCATGAAATGTTTGTAAGAAAACCACCAACTACAGAGAGCACCAAGGACCCCACAGTCCTCTTCCTCCTCCTTTCTCCCTTCTGCAAACCCCATTACCTCCTAGCACTGATGATGTTACCTAGCTGGGTCATGAAACATCTGCAAGAAGACCACCAACCACCAAGGACCCCTCATTTCAACCCCGAGCTACAAACGTTCTCTTCTATCGATTTTAGGACTATAACGGGCGGGCTCTATTACAGTCGTAATTCGAGGACTCCCTGTGCACCTTCTCTTTCCAGCTTACCCTGGAGAAACCCTCCGTTCCGCCCTGGCTGAGCAGAGCCGGAGGCCTCAGCAGCGGCTCCTGTAACAGCTCCATCCGAGGCCGCTTGGTCTCAATAAACTCGATTTCCGACGCTTTGCTTAGATCCGAGAGATACGAATGAGACTCGGTCCGAGTGTGCGTCTCCTGGGATCTGCGGGGAAGTGAAAAGAGATTGGGTCAAGGAGCTCCAAGCCGATCAATTTTAAATAGTGTAGGGCAGGGGTGAAATCCAGCAGGTTCTGACAGGTTCTGCTGAACCGGTAGCGAAAATTTTGAGTAGTTTGGAGAACTGGCAAATACCACAATTGGCTGGCCCCAGACTGGGGTGGGAATGAGGATTTTGCAGTATCTTTCCCCTGGAATGGGGTGGGAATGGAGATTTTGCAGTATCCTTCCCCTGCCACGCCCACCAAGCCATGCCCACCAAGCCACACTATGCCCACCGAGCCACGCCCACAGAACCGGTAGTAAAAAAAATTGGATTTCATCCCTGGCGTGGGGTTTTTTTTAGACCGTTTCTCCCATTGCCAATTATCTTAGGACTCAGAAGCAAGGGAAGGGGAGAGAAGGAGAAAGGAAGGAGAAAGGGGGAAGGAAGGGAAATGAATTGATGGGGAAGGAGGAGGAAGAGGAGGAAGGAAGAGGAGGATAGAAGGAAGAATGGGGGAGAAGAATGAATGGGGAAACAAGAATGAAAGGAGAAGAAGGGGAAGGAAAAGGAGGAGGAGGAGAGGAGGAGGAAGTGGAGGAGGAAGAGGAGAATAGAAGGAAGAATGGGGGAGAAGAATGAATGGAGAAACAAGAATGAAAGGAGAAGAAGGGGAAGGAAAAGGAGGAGGAGGAGAGGAGGAGGAAAAGGAGGAGGAGATGGGAAGTGGAGGGAAGGGAAGAATGGGGAAACGAAGGAAAGGGTCCCATGACAATTCATAAAGCCGTCTTTATCATCTTAAAGAAAGCTTCACAAACCCAAAAAGACAAATTCCAAAGTCGAACTAAGAAAGCAACGAGAAAATTTTAAGAAAAAATGTCTTGTATCTTATGCTTATCAATAATGGCTGGTTCCATAAGGAATCCAACATCACAGTAGGAGCAATGCAAAATATTATTATTATTATCACGAATGGAGGCAGACATACGTGTCCGAGGATAATGATGCGAGATTAAAGGTGGGCCGGTCACCAAGACCAGATATTTATTCTTCCAAGCATTTGGACTTATGCCAAAAATTCAGGGAATTTCTTTCCACCGAAATATGTCCTTTTGGGCTGTTCTTTGAGTCGTGTTTCAGTAGCAAGAAATTCCCTGAAGATGGGCTCTGGCATAAGTCCGAAAGCTCGGAAGAGTAAATCTCCGCTCCCGGTGACCAACCCACCTTCTGTTGTGGCCTCTCGGCTACCAGCGCCTCCAGCAGCCGAATCAGAGGAGAAGGAGAAGAGGGAGGCGTGAGAGTCAGGGTCAGCATCAAGGCAACCTGAGAGCTCCGAGGGGGAAAAGGGAATGGAGCTGGCAGAGAGAGAGAGAGAGAGAGAGAGAGAGAGAGAGAGAGAGAGAGAGAGAGGGAGGGAGGGAGGGAGGGAGGGAGAGTCTGGGCCATCCATCATCCCTCAGAGGGAGAGTCAACAGTCCCCAGGTCTGGAGGTGGCTGATGAGGAAGAGGAGGAGCAGCTGGGGCCAGTGCCTGATGCGCGAAAGCGCAGAGGAGAGGAGAGTAGTGGAAATCTATGGGCCGGTCCTTGGGATGGAAGAGCCACCGCTGCTAGCGAGGCCCCACCCTAACTCTGGGGATAAAAGGCAGCGGGCAGAGACGAATAGATGTGACAGACAACTATTCATCTTCCGGCCAGACGGACTTGTTAGCCTGCGGTGAGAGAGAAATTTTTTGCCTGCTGGCGCTCCTAATAAAGGAAGCGTTGATTTAACTACAGAGGATTTGTCGTGTTTGGGAAGCTGGGTCAGAACATACGGTTGTTAAGTGAATCACTGCACTTGCTGGCTAAATCGCAGGGTCATTAAATGAATCCAACTTTCCCTCGCTGACTTCACAAACTCTTGCCGTACAGATAGTCCTCAATGTACGACTATAGTTGAGACTGGCAGTGACAACCCTTTTAAGTCGTAACCACGCGGATCATCGTGTCACCGGGGCCGTTGTGACGCGCACACTAGGGTTGTCGAGCGAATGCAACATGATGCTCCAATCAGAAGCAAGCCATCGTTTTGAGCAAAATTTGTGGTAGCTGCAGCCACGTGACCAGTTGTCCAGCACACAGAATATGGTCTCTGTCAAGGGTGGGTTCTAAATTTTTTTACTACCGGTTCTGTGGGCGTGGCTTATTTTGTGGGTGTGGCTTAGTGGGGGTAATGTGACTGGTGGGCGTGGCTAAGTTTTTTTTTTTAACTTTTAAAAGCATTTTTTCTACAACTTTAAGAGGATGCAGGAAAAAATGCTTTTAGAAGCCTCCGGCGATCAGGCAACTCAGCTGGGATCATCAGAGGCTTTTAAAGGCATTTTTTTTCCCAACCACTTCGGCTGAAGTGGTTGTAGAAAAAATGCTTTTAAAAGCCTCTGATGATCCCAGCTGAGCTGCGCGTACATCAGAGTCTTTTCCCCCCTTTTAAAAGCATTTTTTCGACCGAAGAGGTTGTAGAAAAATGCTTTTTAAAGTAAAAAAAAAAAGCCTCTGATGAGGTGGGCGGGGTAAGCGAGTGGCGACTGGTTCGGGGGCGTGGCCAGCCAATGTTATTACCGGTTCTCCGAACTACTACAGATTTTTACTACCGGTTCTTGCGAACCGGTGCGAACCAGGAGCAACCCACCACTGGTCTGTGTGTGTGTGTGTGTGTGTGTGTGTGTGTGTGTGTGTGTGTGTGTGCGCGTAAACTTTAAATCTGCGTCATAAGTATCTTTTGGGAAGAAAAAATATCTGTTGGAACCTCGAACGTGTCTCATCTCTTTAGTCTTACCTTTCATTTCCCGGCTGAAATTCGGATAACAGGGAGGGTCTGCGCCGTTGGGGGTGTAAGAGAGACCCTGGGGGCAGGTGGGAAGGGTATTCTCTGGGATGGTGCTGATATTCCAAGAGACTCACATCCTAAAACAGAAGAATAAACCTTCCGGTCAAAATCACATATAGGTATAGTCCTCTACTTACAACACTTCACTTAGCGACCGTTTGAAGTTACAATGGCACTGAAAAAAACTGACTTAGGGCCCTTTTTCACACTTTATGACCGTTGCAACCTCCCCGTGGTCACGGGATTACAATTCAGGTGCTCGACAAACTGGTTCGTATTTACGACAGCCGCAGTGTCACTGGAATCCCCTTTTGCGACCTTCTGACAAGCAAAATCCATGGGGAAGCCAAATTCATTTAACAACCATGTGACTAATTTAACAACCGCAATGATTCGCTTAACAAACATGGACGAAAGGTCATAAAACGAGGCGAAACTCACTTAACAAAGGTCTCACTTAGCAACCTATATTTTGGGGGTCAGTTGTGGTTGTAAGTTGAGGACTACCTGCAATCATTTCGAAGCTTTCCCTGTCTATGGAGTTTCTCCGTCATCCATAAGAGCCTTGGTGGCGCAGCAGACTAAAGTGCTGTTAAGTAGCACCAGCTGCCTGCAATTACTGTAAGTTCAAATCTCACCAGGCTCAAGGTTGACTCAGCTTCCATCCTTCCGAGGTAGGTAAAATGAGGACCCGGATTGTGGGGGCGATAAGCTGATTTTGTATATAAAAGAACACCGCTTGGGGGTGGGGGGTGAAAGCCCTACTAAGCAGGTATATACAAAAGTATGAAGGCTATTGCTTAATGCATTGTAAGCCGCCCTGAGTCTCCAGAGAAGAGCGGCATATAAATCGAACCAATAAATAAACAAATAAATAAATAAATAAATAAATCAATCAATCAATCCAGGTCCTACAGGTGCTTTGTTTTTAAGAGGGAACTGGACTTTCTGGTTTTTCTTTGAAGACGTTTTGCTTCTCATCCGAGAAGTTTCTTCAGCTCTGACTGGATGGTGGGGAAAGGAAGGATTTATATTCCTTGCAGACAGCTGGTCATTTGCATCCTTTAGAGGGCCGCTGAGGCCACTTGGTCTGTGTCATCAGGGTCACCTGAGTGGTGCAAATGGGTGTGGAGCCTTCTTGGAACTGCTGAAAGGACTGTGTTGCAGATTATCCCTCTCCCTTTTTCAGAGAGGGCTGTTCAATTTTGGCCTCTTTGAACCCTCTTTCAAACCAGCGGTCCTCTCTGTCCAAAATGTGGACTTTGCTGTCTTCAAAAGAGTGGCCTTTGTCTTTGAAATGCAGATGAACTGCTGAATCTACCTCTGATGGGTTTGTTCTCCTGTGTTGTGCCATGTGTTTATGAAGTGGTTGTTTTGTTTCCCCAAGGTACAGATCTGAAAATGGCTCACTGCATTGTACTGCATATACCTTCCATTCCCCACCGTCCAGTCAGAGCTGAAGAAGCTTCTTGGATCAGAAGAGAAACGTCTTCAAAGAAAAACCAGGAAGTCCAGTTGCCTCTTGAAAAAAGCACCTTTGGGAAGTTTTCCCTGCATTTTGGAAAATCATCTGGATTTGACCAGAGCCGTACGATACGGACAACATAGAACTGAATTCATACTAGCCATGGTTGATGCACAGATGCCCTCTATAAGTGGGACAAAAATGGGACGAAAACACGATGCGCAGAGGCCAAAAATGGGGCGTGCGGAGGCCAAAAGCGCAACATGCTGAGGCAGCGATGTGCTGTGGTGATCACGGCAGCCAGGAACAAGTCAAAAATGGAGCGTGCGGAGGCCAAAAACACGACGTGCAGAGCCGGCAATGGGCGACGGTGATCCCCGCAGCTTGGAACAGCTGATTGGCGGTATTCCAGGAGGCCGATCCAACCGCCAATCAGCTGCTCATGCTGAATCAGGCTGCGATAATGTGCTGAAGCTGACCAGGCTGTTTGCTGTTTGCTGCAAGGACGCTAGCCAGATGAATACCAATGGAAACTGGTAGGCAGAGGCAGAATTTTTTTCCCCTTGTTTTCCTCCCCACAACTAATGTGTGTCTTATACTCCGAAAAATATGGTTGTTTGGGTCCTGATACATCTGCAAGAAAGCAGCCAAGCTCAGAGACCACCAAGAACCTAACTGTTGAACCTTGAGTTGCAAATATTCTCTTCTCTTGGTATTGATGACATTGCCTAGCTGGGCAATGAAATGTCTACAAGCAACCATCCAAGATCAGAGGACACCAAGGATGCCATAGTTGAACCCTGAGCTCCAAATATTCTCTTCTGTTAGTTGGGTCATGAAATCGTCTTCACTTCACCCCATAATCCCTTGCGGGGTGGAGTCTGGGCAACTGAATGGAGCTAGGAAGTCCAGTTGCCTCTTGAAAAAAGCACCTTTGGGAAGTTTTCCCTGCATTTTGGAAAATCATCTGGATTTGACCAGAGCCGTACGATACGGACAACATAGAACTGAATTCATACTAGCCATGGTTGATGCACAGATGCCCTCTATAAGTGGGACAAAATACTATCAATGAACAACCTTTTGACAAGCTTTTTTTGCCACAATTGAATTCCCTGCCGTTGTTAAGTTAGTCACACGGTTGTTAAGCAGATCTGGCTTCCCCATCGACTTTACTTGCCAGAAGGTCGCAAAAGGGGATTGTGTGACCTCGGGATGGTGCATTGTCTATATGAGGGGTCTCCAACCTTGGCAACTTTAAGCCTGGAGGACTTCAACTCCCAGAATTCCCCAGCCAGCTTTGGGGAATTCTGGCTGGCTGGGGAACTCTGGGAGTTGAAGTCCTCCAGGCTTAAAGATGCCAAGGTTGGAGATCCCCTGCTGTATATCCCTTATCCTCGATCTTCTACCTTGGCTTTTGGGTTCTTCTGGAAAAACAAAGCCAGACAGGAAATTTTAATCCCCGGCTCGCTTATTCCCCAAAACTCTTCTCCTTCCGCAGGGCCAGAACTGGAAACCAAGCGGTTGGGTTTTCTGTAACCTCCTGACGAAGCCTCCGCAGTGAAAACTTAAAGAGTGATGCAACATGAGAAGAAACCCACAATTTGAGGAAACGTCTTCACTTTAGTTGCATGGGAGAGTCTAGAGTACTTTGAGGTACATCGAAGGCTCCATAATGTATACATCTAGGTCAAAAATACTCAGAAGAAGAAGAAAAAAAGGAGAAGTAAAGAAAACCCCTAGTTAACCACTCTTTGGTCAAAGCAGGAACTTCCTCAAAATTAACGGTCATCTTTAGAGTCAAAACCGCATCAACTGTACCGGAATATTCTCCAGAAGTTTAACATCTTGGTTAAGATTTCCTTCCTGATTCATCCCCCCCCCCCCCCCACAGTACTTGGGTATCCGTGTTCGGCCTTCATTTCAAGGCACTCTTATCTGTGTCTGGACCTCCTCCGCAGCCCCAGACTCCCACCCTGACTCCAGGTTTGGATTTTGCGCTTCAGGCCCAATCCCAGGTTGCAGTAACCACACTTCCTGACAGAAGCTACAACAGGTTGGCTTTGCAAAACATCAGGTTTTGCCCCGTGTCACAACTGACTAACCAAGGGGTCTGCAACCTTAAACACTCAAAAGAGCCGTTTAGACCCGTTTCCCACAGAAAAGAAAACATCGGGAGTCACAAAACCTGAGTGGGCGTGGCCAACTCGACATCACTTACTTCTACCAGTCACATGACCACCACCTAGCCACGCCTACCCAGCCAGTCATTAGGGCAGAGAACCGGTTGTTAAAAAATACCGGAAACCACAAAACCCTTTTGATATCTCTCTCTCCCTCCCTCCCCCATCTCTCTCTGTATCTCTCTATGTCTCTATTTCTCTCCCCCTCTCTCTGTATCTCTCTGTCTCTGCCCCAGCTACTTCTCCATCACCCGCCATCGCCCTTACCTTCTCAGGCCAGGCGAGGAGTGACTGGGAGGGGAGGGCAAGGGGCGGGGCCAGCCAGTGGTGGGATCACCCGACAGGGAGCCACAGCAGAGGGCCCAAAGAGCCACATGCGGCTCCGGAGCTGCAGGTTGCTGACACCTGGACTAACCCAATAAAGGCTGGATTCGCCCAATGTGCTAACCCAGGTCAAGTTGCAAATGGTAGCCCACTTTGCAACGCAATGAAGTCATTCCTTAATTCGTACATGAATAAGGTGATGTTACCTACCATATTTTTCGGAATATAAAACGCACTTCCCACCCCCAAAAAGTGGGTGGAAATGTCTGTGCATCTTACACAGCGAATGTTGCCGAAGCCCCACCCACCCGCCGGCCCCCCGTTTCCGGCCTCCACACCCCCCATTTTAGACCCATTCCAGGCTGTGGGGATCACCACAGCACATCGCCGCCGATCGCCGCCTCCTTGCGTCGCATTTTCAGCCTCCACAAATCCCATTTTCAGCCTCCACACGTCGAGTTTTCAGCCGGTTCCAGGTAGCGGGGATTGGCGGTGGCGGCAGGAATCCCTGCAGCCTGGAACGGGATGAAAACACGATGCGTAGAGGCCAAAAATGGGGCGTGCGGAGGCCAAAAGTGCAACATGCTGAGGCAGCGATGTGCTGTGGTGATCATGGCAGCCTGGAACGAGTCAAAAATGGAGCGTGCAGAGGCCAAAAACACGACACGCAGAGCCGGCAATGGGCGGTGGCGATCCCCGCAGCCTGGAACAGCTGATTGGCAGTATTCCAGGAGGCCGATCTAACCGGCAATCAGCTGCTCATGCTGAATCAGGCTGCGATAATGTGCTGAAGCTGACCAGGCTGTTTGCTGTTTGCTGCAAGATGAATACCAATGGAAACCGGTAGACAGAGGCAGAATTTTTTCCCCTTGTTTTCCTCCCCAAAACTAATGTGTGTCTTATACTCCGAAAAATACAGTAGTTTGGGTCCTGATACATCTGCAAGAAAGCAGCCAAGCTCAGAGACCACCAAGAACCTAACTGTTGAACCTTGAGCTACAAATATTCTCTTCTCTTCTCTTCTCTTCTCTTCTCTTCTCTTCTCTTCTCTTCTCTTCTCTTCTCTTCTCTTGGTACTGATGATGTTGCCTAGTTGGGCAATGAAATGTCTACAAGCAACCATCCAAGATCAGAGGACACCAAGGACGCCATAGTTGAACCCTGAGCTACAAATATTCTCTTCTGTTAGTTGGGCCATGAAATCATCTTCACTTAACGACCCCATAATCCCTTGCGGGGCTGGAGTCTGGGCAACTGAATGGAGCTAGCATAGTGTTTTAATGGCCAGATGCCCTTCCTTGTCACCGTATTCCTTCTCCATTGATGATATTACCTAGTTGGGTCATGAAAGGTCTGCAAGAAAACCTCCAAGCTCAGAAACACCTAGGATCCTACAGTTTAACCCTGAGCTATAAAGGTTCTCCTTTATCGGTTAATTCATACACTCTCCTAGAGCGATTCTAAATGCCTGGAGATGGCCACCTCATTCATCTCAAAAGCTTTTAAAAGGTACCTTAGAACATAAAATCGCAGGACTGGAAGGGACTTCAGAGATCTTCTAGTCCAACCATGGGTGAAATGCTCCCGGTTTGGACTGGATTACCCGATCCGGTAGCGATGGTGGCGGGCGGTTCAGAGCAAAAATCCCTGCGCCCCCACCACCACCACCATGCCCAGCTGAGCCACACTATCATCAGAGGCTTTTTTTTTTTTTACTTTTAAAAGCATTTTTTTCTACAACCTCTTCCAACAAAAAAATGCTTTTAAAAGTAAAAAGAAAAAAAAAAGCCTCTGATGAACGCGCGGCTCAGCTGGGATCGTCAGAGGCTTTTCAAAGCATTTTTTTCTCCAACCTCTTGGCCGAAGAGGTGGTAAAAAAAAATGCTTTGAAAAATTTTAAAAAAAACAAAACTTGGCCACGCCCACAATCACATTACCCCCGCCCCACCAAGCCACGCCCACAGAACCGGTAGTAACACATTTTACATTTCACCCCTGAGTCCAACCCCTTGCTCAAGCAGGAATACTTATTTTATTTATTTATTTGTTTGTTTGTTTGTTTGTTTGTTTGTTTGTTTGTTTATTGGTTCGATTTATATGCCAGTGATGGCTAACCTTTTTGCCATCGCGTGCCAAAAACGGGGGGAGTGCTGTGGGATTGCGCGTGTGCGTGCCCACACCCATAATTCAATGTGCCCCCCCACACGCATGTATGCGCGACCCCCACTTTTGGCACGTGATGGCCCGGTGGGCCCGGTAGGCCCTTTTTTTGCCCTCCCCAGGCTCCAGAGGCTTTTTAGGAGCCTGGGGAGAGTGAAAACAGCCTTCCCCAACCCCCTGGAGGCCCTCCAGAGGCCAGAAACGGCCTGTTTTCCGACTTCTGGTGGGACCGGAAGACCTGTTTTTCACCCTTCCCACACTCCAAAGGCTTTCTAGGAGCCTGGGGAGGGCAAAAACAGCGTTCCCCACTCCCCAGAGGCCCTCCAGATTCACCATCACAGCCTTATACCATCCTGGTCAAGTGGTTGTCCATCCAGTCTATTTCTGAAAACCTCCAGTGATGGAGCACCCACAATTCCAGGAGGCAATTTCTCTTTACTTCTAAGCTGGATCTCTCTTTGACAAGCTTCAAACCATTGCTTCTTGTCCTGCCTTTCTGAGGTAAGGCTGAAGAACACACAATGTCGTATGAATAGGGGAAGAGAGTCAACTAGTGTCCAACCACAAGACCTTCTCTGCTCAGTTGATACTCTGAACTTAACAACATGAAGGAAAGTATCTCCTACAGTTGTTGGAGAACGCCAACGTTTTCAAATAAATCACCATCACTATACAGGGATCCTAAAGTGAATCCCTAAATCACATCTGGGCACCCATTAACTATCATCCATGGTGTCAATGAGGCTATAAGAAATACTTGGGAGATTGAAGAAAACAACCCATCAACCGCAAGATGTAAAGACATCTTACTAGGCTTCCAACTCTGATGGAGCCCATAATTCATATCTCCCTTCTTATATATCAGGGGGTCTCCAAGCTTTGTAAATTTAAGACTTGTGCCCACCCCCCACCCCCCCAAGGATTCCTCAGCTAGCATGGAGAACATCACCAGGATTTATCTGGCTGAGGAATTCTGGGAGTTGAAGTCCACAAGTCTTAAAAGAGTCATGTTTGGAGACCCCAGCTGTAGATTATTAAGGGCCTCCCTGGGGAATTCTGGGAGTTGAAGTCCACAAGTCTTACAGTCACCAGGTTTGGAGACCCTTGTTGTAGATTAAGAGCTTCTCTTCTCAAGATCATTGGATTTCAACAGCTCAGGAAAGTTGCCAGCCGTTTCAAGGGCCGCCAACTGACCAGGGAAATTCCAAGCAAGGCTGAGGAAGCGGGTGGCAGATCTACGCTGCCGATAAATTAATAAAATTAACAGCCAAATTCCCAGAAAAAAAAAAAGAAGTTACTCGAAGGTTACTGTGAAGGTTTATAATTTTTTTCCCCCATCAAACTTTGGAGATGTGATCATTCGGCATCTCTCAATTTGAGACTCTAGAAAGAGTGCAGAGAAGAGCAACAAAAATGATTAGGGGACTGGAAGCTAAAACATACAAAGAACGGTTGCAGGAACTGGGCATGGCTGGTCTAGTGAAGAGGAGGACCAGGGGAGAGAGGGGGGGGTCAAGCTATTCTCCAAAGCACCTGAGGGTAGAACAAGAAGCAATGGGTGGAAACTAATCAAGGAGAGAACCAACTTAGAACTAGGGAGAAATTTCCTGACAGTGAGAACAATTCGTCAGTGGAACAACCTGCCTCTAGAAGTTGTGAAGGCTCCAACACTGGAAGTTTTGAAGAAGAGCCTGGACAACCACTTTTCTGAAATGGTATAGGGCAATGATAGCTAATCTTTTCTGGACCGAGTGCCCAAAGCGTGCATGCCTGAACCGCCAAAATGCAATGTGCGCATGGCCCCCGTGCATGTGCCCTGGCCCCCAGGCATGCACACGTGGCCCTCACATGTGCCCCACCCCCCGTGCATGCACATGCAGCCCCCTGCACATGACCCGCCCCCCCGCACATGCACGGCAGAGACCCAAAAATCAGCTTGCCGGCAGGAGGTGCGTGCACATGCGCAGCAGAGCTGAACTGGGGCAACGGCTCGCGTGCTGACAGAGAGGGCACTGTGGGGCACCTCTGGCACGTGTGCCATAGGTTTGTCATCACAAGTATAAGGTTTCCTGCCTGAGCAGGGGGTTGGACTAGAAGACCTCTAAGATCCCTTTCCAACTCTGTTATTCTATTCTATCCTATTCTATTCTTTTTTTTTCTTTCTTTCTTTCTTTCTTTTTTTTTTTTTTTGCTGTTTCAGATTTTATTTTTTAGAATTTATAAAATTCCAGTGTATATTCTATTCTATTCTATTCTATTCTATTCTATTCTATTCTATTCTATTCCATTCCATTCATTCAATTCCATTCCATTCCATATTTCCCTTCCCTTCCCTTCCCTTCCCTTCCCTTCCCTTCCCTTCCCTTCCCTTCCCTTCCCTTCCCTTCCCTTCCCTATTCTATTCTATTCTATTCTATTCTAGTCTATTCCATTCCATTCCATTCCATTCCATTCCATTCCATATTTCTCTTCTCTTCTCTTCTCTTCTCTTCTCTTCTCTTCTCTTCTCTTCTCTTCTCTTCTCTTCTC
Organism: Arizona elegans; assembly: GCA_022577455.1. NCBI lineage: Eukaryota > Metazoa > Chordata > Lepidosauria > Squamata > Colubridae > Arizona > Arizona elegans. The sequence goes on along the minus strand of JAKOOJ010000074.1, from coordinate 1,001,675 downwards.
TTCCCTTCCCTTCCCTTCCCTTCCCTTCCCTTCCCTTCCCTTCCCTTCCCTTCCCTATTCTATTCTATTCTATTCTATTCTATTCTATTCTATTCTATTCTATTCCACTTTTGACCTTGCTATTGATTGGGAGTTCAGGGTGTGCTTAAGTTGGTGGGTTAGCCTTATTTCCTTGTCCCTTTTCTTCCAACTGTGGGCCTTTTATTGAATTTTTCTTGTAAAAGCCTGCGGGGAGTCAGAATTATTCAAATGCTAATAATAATACCTGGCAACAGTCCCTGCCTCTAAGAGTCTTAAGTTCTCATGATAAGATTGTTTTTTTTTTCCTTTTTTATTGAGGCTCAGAGGCTATTTTGGGCAAGCAATGGGATCCTTTTGATCTCTCTTTCTCTGCTCTCACTTGCAAAAAAATAAAAATAAAAAAATCTTTCGCTTTGGATCTAGAAAGCAAAGCAGGAAAACAAACATTCATCCCGGAGTTGCGGGACAATGAGGAACGATGGTGCAAGTACGCACCAGATTAGCGTAATTATAGTTTATTTTATGCAGACTTTCTGCCTGCAAAGAGACACTCTCTTTCCGGAGGGGATTTTAAATTCAGTTCTGACCTAGTCAGGGCATTTCCGTTTCCCCAGCTGTCTCTCTAAGTTTGTGTGAAAGAAATCTGACCTCTGCTCAGCTGAGATGGGCTTTGTTTGCAAAATGCGGAATGGCAGGCCTTGTCCTTGTCAAGATTGTTAGCAATTTCTAAAAGGCACACGGGGAAGGGGATGGGGGTTCCCCTTGCAATTGTGATTGTCCACGGAAGAGCCATAAAGGTCAGCCTCAGGGCTGAGCCAGCACACTCAAGAGTATTGTATGGGTAGTCCTCGATTTACGGCTAACATTTATGCTGCTAAGCGAGGTAGCTGTTTGTTTGTTTGTTTATTTTTTTAATTCGATTTATATGCCGCCCTTCTCCGGAGACTCAGGTCAGGGCAGCTTACAATGCATTAAGCAATAGCCTTCATACTTTTTGTATATTTATACAAAGTTAGTTTATTGCCCCCACAATCTGGGTCCTCATTTTATCTACCTTAGAAAGGATGGAAGGCTGAGTCAACCTTGAGCCTGGTGAGATTTGAACTTACAGTAATTGCAGACAGCTTGATGTTAATAACAGTGCTTTAGTCTGCTGCGCCACCAGGCTCCTGTTAAGGGAGCCGCTCCCAAGCTGACAATAGCCACAGCACTTAGGCTTATATAGCGCTTCACAGCCCTCTCTAAGCGGTTTACAGAGTCAGCCTCTTGCCCCCAACAATCTGGGTCCTCATTTTATAGACCTTGTAAGGACGGAAGGCTGAGTCAACCTCGAGCTGGTCAGGACTGAACTCCTGGCAGTCAGCCTGCAATACTGCATTCTAACCACTGCGCACCATGGATGGATGGAAGGAAGGAAGGAAGGAAGGAAGGAAGGAAGGAAGGAAGGAAGGAAGGAAGGAAGGAAAGGAAGAGCAACAGCAATAGCACTTAGACTTATATACTGCTTCACAGTCCTTTACAGCCCTCTCTAAGTGATTTACAGAGTCAGCCTCTGGGTCCTCATTTTACCCACTTCGGAAGAATGGAAGGCTGAGTCAACTTTGAGCCGGTCAGGATCGAACTCCTGGCAATGAGCAGAATCAGCCTGCAAAACTGCGTTCTAACCACTGCGCCACCAGGGCTCCTCCAACCTTTTCTGCCAGCTTTTCATGTGAAAGACTGCAGGTTCTTAAATAAAACACGTGGTCGCTGAGTAAATGTAGCTTCCCCTTCCGTTGGCTTGGCTTGTCGAACCCATGACTCTGGAATGCTGCAACTGTTATAAACCATACTGCTGGCCCAGCACCTGAATTCTGATCACGCGATCATTTATTTATTTTATTTATTTATTGCGATTTATATGCCGCCTTTCTCCCTAGGGACTCAAGGCGGCTTACAAAATGACAACTTCAATACAAATCACAATACAATACCAAATTAAAATCAGTAACCCAATTAAAAAACAATTTAAAATTATCCCAGTGTACCCCAAACGGATCAGTTTAGTTGGCGGAAGAGCCACGTCTTCAGCTCGCGACGGAAGGAAAGAAGGTCGGGGGCTGTCCTGAGCTCAGTGGGCAATCCATTCCAGAGGGTCGGGGCTCCCACAGAGAACGCCCTCCCCCTGGGGGTCGTCAGCCGACACTGTTTGGCCGACGGCACCCTGAGGAGGCCGACTCTGTGAGAGCGCACAGGACGATGGGAGAACGGCTGGAGATGGTCCTGCAAGTACCCTGGGCCTAAGCCATGAAGGGCTTTATAGGTGAGCACCAGCACCTTGAAACGTATCCGCAGTGCCACCGGTAGCCAGTGCAGCTCACGCAGGAGAGGTGTTACACAGGAGTATCTAGACGCCCCCGTAACTACCCGTGCGGCTGCATTTTGGACTAGCTGAAGCCTCCGGACACATCCCAAGGGCAGCCCCATGTAGAGGGTGTTACAGTAGTCCAACCTAGAGGTAACAAGGGCGTGAGTGACCGTGGCGAGGGCATCCCGGTCTAGGAACGGGCGCAACTGGCGCACAAGACGGACCTGTGCGAAGGCCCCCCTGGTTACGGCTGTCAGATGGTCATCTAAAGACAGCCGAGAATCCAGGAGGACACCCAAGTTGCGGACCCTATCGGAGGGAGCAAGGGTTTCACCTCCGATCATTAAGGATGGAACCTCCAGATCCCGGGATGCCGGCATCCACAGCCACTCAGTCTTGGAAGGGTTGAGTCTAAGCCTGTTCCTCCCCATCCAAACCCGCACCGCTTCCAGGCAGTGGGACATCACGGAAAGGGCATCCCTAGGGTGGTCAGGGGTGGAGATGTAGAGCTGGGTATCATCAGCATATTGATGATACCTCACCCCAAAACCACGGATGATCTCACCCAGCGGTTTCATATAGATGTTAAAGAGCAGAGGAGAGAGAACCGAGCCCTGAGGCACCCCACAAGTGAGAGGCCTCCGGGAGGATCCCTGACCCCCTACCCAAACAGACTGCAGACGGCCCGAGAGATAGGAGGAGAACCACCGTAAAACAGTGCCTCCTAACCCCATCCCCCTGAGCCGCTGCAGCAGGATACCATGGTCGATGGTATCGAACGCCGCTGAGAGGTCAAGAAGGACCAGGATGGAGGAGCAACCCCCATCCCTGGCCCGCCAGAGATCATTTACTAGGGCGACCAATGCCGTTTCCGTGCTGTGGCCACGCCTGAAACCAGATTGGTAAGGATCCAGGTAGTCAGTTTCCTCCAGGAATTGAGGGAATTGCTATGCCACCACGGACTCAACAACCTTCGCTAAAAAGCGAAGGTTGGAGACTGGACGGTAGTTGTTAAGTACGTCAGGATCCAGGTTAAGCTTCTTAAGGAGGGGTCGAACCACCGCCTCTTTAAGCGCAGCGGGAAAGACCCCTTCCTTTAATGAAGCGTTGACAATAGCCTGGATCCAGTCTCCAGTCACCTCCCTGGCTGCCAAAACAAGCCAGGAGGGACAAGGGTCCAGTAAGCATGTGGAAGACCCCAGCCTACCCATAATCCTGTCATCTCCTGATCATCTCCTTCGCAAAGACCACGGCAAAGGCTCTAGTCCTCATGGCCCAGAAGCCCACGCTTGCCCCACTGGCACGCCCACAGCCAGCCAATGGCAACGATGTTCAATGCTTGGATGAAAAGTTCGACCGGGAGCTAAGAAAAGATACTTACCACATGAGGCTGATTTAATGCCACGGGGTAGGACATGGCGTGGGATGGGTAGTGGGTCTCCACCCCTCGCCAGGTCTGGGTTGCCGGTTGCGTAGATCCGGCCATTGTCAAAGGCGAGTGGGGGACAGCAGTCTTCTTTGGGGGGTCCCTCCTAAGAATCAGCGATGCGGCGCACTAAGGGATCCCGGAGTTCGGGCGCACGATGCTCGCCCCAGCCATCTCCCGTTGTGCCTGTAAGGGAAACAAAGGCAGGATGGATTAGAGTCCCGTTGGGAAAAAAAAGGGGGGGTGCATTTGAGACAGTTAAATTGGGGGGGGTACCTCCTTCCCATGAAGGCATCCCCACTTTAATTCTTGGTCCAGAAAAAAAAACGAGACCCACCGTCTGGCTGGACAATCTGGAATCCTGGACTTACGACCGTCATGGGGATTAGAATTTCCATCGCTCAAGCTAGGCAGGCTTGGAAAGGAAGCTAAGCCTGATATTTTATTTTATTTTTTTTGGCCAAGGTTGTTATGTGAATTACACTGGCTGTTAAGCAAATCTGGCTTCTCCCTCCCCTCCTTAACTCGGTTTGTTGGAAGCCAGCTGGGATGGTTGCAAACGATGATCGTTAAGCGGGAGTACCAGTTTTAAGTCAACTCTTTTTAGGGCCATTGTCACTACGGTCAATAAACAAGTGTTTTGTAAAGCGAGGACAACCTACGTCACCTGCTCTTTTTCACTGGTCCTTAAATTATTTTGCATAGTCCTCGACTGACAATTCATTTAGTGACCAAAGTTGCAATGGCAGTGAAAAAAAAGTGACTTACCATCATTCTTCACACTTATGACCTTTGCAGCCTGCCCCAGGATCACGGGGTCAAAATTCAGGCGTTTGGCAACTGACTCATAGTTATGACGGTTGCAGTGTCCTGAGGTCACATGATTCCCCTTTTGTGGCTTCCCCACAAACAAAATAAAGATGGAAGCCAGATTTACTTAACAACCGGGTTACTAACTTATGCACTGTGGTGATTCACTTAACAACTGTGGCAAGAAAGTTCGTAAAACGGGACAAAACTCTGTAGAGATTCTCAGTCCTCCAGGTCATGGTTGTCCCAAAGGTGTTTTTTTTCACGAGGCAACTGGACTTTCTTGTTTTTTCTTTTGAAGATGTTTCGCTTCTCATTCAAGAAGCTTTTTCCACTCCGACTGGATAGTGGGAAATGGAAGGTTTTATACCCTTTGCAGAGAGCTGATCGTTTGCATCCTTTTAAAGGGTCATTGAGGCTACTTGGAGGTTTAGCACTAGCAGGAATGGATTTCCAGAGAGATAGAAAAAAATATTGCAGACTACAGGAACCCTTTGCATCACACAGCTGACCTTCAGGACACAGATTACCTTCCAAGTGCTTCAACGACGCTCTAAAACAGGGATGTCAAACTCGATTTCATTGAGGGCCACATCAAGTTTGTGTTTGACCTTGGAGAAGGGCTCGGGGGGGGCAGGGGGGGCATGACCAGCTCGACTTCACTCATGTCGGGGGCGCCTGTGGTAGACCAAGCGCTCTGCCAGCGGAAACAGGCTCCCGAGCTCCGTTTTCGGCTGCAACGGCCTCCTGCAACCCTCTGCCAGTGAAAACAGGCTTCTGAGCTCCGTTTTCGGCTGCAACGGCCTCCTGCAACCCTCTGCCAGCGAAAACAGGCTCCCGAGCTCCGTTTTTGGCTGCGACGTCCTCCTGCAACCCTCTGCCAGTGAAAACGGAGCTCAGCAGGGCAGCCTGCAGCCCTCCTGAGCTCCATTTTCACTGGCAGAGGCATCACGGACCGGTCCTTTGCTGTTTCCAGGGTGGCCCCACGGGCCAGATCTAAGCACCCCGTGAGCTGGATCCGGCCCCTGGGCCTTTGAGTTTGACACCCCTGCTTTAAAAGGATGCAAATGACCAGCTGTCTGCAAGGAATATAAATCCTTCCAATCCTCACTATCCCGTCAAGAGCTGAAGAAGCTTCTTGGATGAGGAGTGAAACGTCTTCAAAAGAAAAAAAACAAGGAAGTCCAGTTGCCTCCTGAAAAAGCCCCTTTGGGACAACCATGACCTGAATGACTAAGAATCTTAGCTATACAATTTGGGATGGACACCCTTGGAATGGTGTGGGAGTAGGAATGGATTTCCAGAGGAAAAAATTGCAAACTACAGGAACCATTTGCACCACTCAGGTGACCCTGAGGACACAGATAAATTTCCAGGTGGCCTCAACGACTCTCTAAAAGGATGCAAAAGACCAGCTGTCTGCAAGGAGTATAAATTCTTCCATTCCTCACTATCCCATCAGAGCTGAAGAAGCTTCTTGGATGAGAAGTGAAACGTCTTCAAAAGAACAAAAAAGAAAAAAAGTCCAATTTCCTCCTGAAAAAGCACTTTTGGGATGGGACAAAACTCACTTTAAAAATGTCTTCACTTAACAACAGAAACGTTAGGCTGAACTGTGGTCGTAATTCGAGGACTGCCTATACAGAGGAAGGTACGCTTTGCTTTATCAGGGTTTCTATTAAAAGCCCCCAGGTGTTCTCCAGGTGTTCCTCTCAAACTCCAGGTGCTTCAATAAGCCCTCCGCTCCCATCCTGAAACAAGTCTTAGTTACACCCTGCATAAATTGGCAATTGCAAAGTTGACCTAACCGTTTTCTCCAAACCAAGCTTGGTAGGTTGGTTTTTTTCTCTCTCTCTCTTTTTCTCCTTCATCCGTTGCAGCATTGAAATTATTTTGTTTTTCTTGCATGGTTTCCAAAAGGGAAGAGAAAAAGGAAGTGCAGCATACCACCAACAGAATTCGGCTTCCTCAGAGTTTACTCCTGGGATTGCATAACGAAAAGGACTCTTTGCAAAACTCTCCCCAAGTTCATTCTTGGGTATCTCAGCTTCCCCCTCCGCTCCCGGAAAGGATTGGAAAAACATTGCCTCACCAGTTGAACGTATGCCTGCTTCAAGAGCTTTCTCCATAGTCTTTTCAAACCCTCCCCACCCCACCAGTCCTTTACAGACGGTCCTTGGCTTACAACTGTCCATTAAGCAAGCTTTTGAAGTTACCACCACACGGGGGAGGGGGGGGAGAATAATAATTTATAACCAGTCCTCAGATTTATGACGGTCATAACTTCCCTGCAAATCACATGACCAACGCTTGTGATTTCCAAGCTGGCTTCCAACTGGTCAAGCCAATGGGGAAGGCTGGCAGGAGGTTGCAAATGGGGGTCACGCCTCACTTAATGACTGTGGGGGATTCGCTTCATGATCTAAATAATCTAAATAATCTAAATAATTGAACGGTCAAGCTATTTTCCAAAGCACCTGAAGGCCAGACAAGGAATAATGGGTGGAAACTGATCCAAGGAGAGATTCAACCTGGAAATAAGGAGGAATTTTCTGACAGGGAGAAGAATCAACCGATTGAACAGAAGTTGCCTTCGGAAGTTGTGGGAGCTCCATCACTCAACACTTTCAACAAGAGACTGGACTGCCATCAGTCAGAAATGGTGTAGGGTCTCCTGCTTAGACAGGGTGGGGGGGTTGGACTGGATGACCTCCAAGGTCCCTTCCAACTCTGTTAATCTAATCTAATCTTGATCGTTAAGTGGAGCAGTCACGTGATCTTTTGCTGAAGAGCTTCTTCGTTTTGTGGAGGCTTGTTCAAACTCAACCAATAGGGGTTTGTCCTACAAACCACAATAAGCAAACCACTGTTTATAGGACAGGGAGAGGCAAAGCCCACCCAGGAACAAGCTGAGGAATCCAACATCAAGGGCCTAGAGCCGGACTCGGAGTTCGGATCTTTGCAACTGCTACAAAGGGACTACATGCATCCCTCCCCTTTAAACCTGGATGGGTTCAGCAGCTGGCTGAGGATGACGGAAGGCAAAATCCAGCCCATGATGCAGAATGAAGAACGGTTGCAGGATTTGAGGTTGGATAGTCTAAAGAAATTAGGGGTAACATGATAGCAGTATTTGAGGGGCTGCCACAAAGAAAAGGGGGTCAAATGATTCTCCAAAGCACCAGAAGGCAGGACAAGAAACAATGGATGGAAACTGATCAAGGAGAGAAGCAACCTGGAATTAAGGAGGAACTTCCTAACAGGGAGGACAATTAACCAGTGGAACAGCTTGCCACCAGAAATCGTGGTCACTTCATCACTGGAGGTTTTTAAGAAGAGTCCAGACAGTCACTTGTCTGAAATGATATAGGTCAGTGATGGCTAACCTTTTTGCCATCATGTGCCAAAAGCGGGGGGAGTGCGGTGGGGGTGTGTCGTGCGCACGCGTGCCCACACCCATAATTCTATGTGCCGCACTCCCTCGTGCATATGTGCACGACCCCCCTGCACTCCCCCTGCTCTTGGCATGCGATGGCATGGTGGGCCCATTTTTTCGCTCCCAGGCTCCAGAGCCTTTCTAGGAGCCTGGGGAGGACGAAAACAGCCTTCCCCATCCCCCCCGGAGGCCCTCCGGAGGCTGGAAACATGCCATTTGCTGACTTCTGGAGGGACCGGAAGGCCATTTTCGCCCTCCCCAGGCTCCTAGAAAGGCTCTGGAGCCTGGGGAGAGCGAAAAACGGGCCTTCCCCCCCCCATTCCAGGTCCTCCGGAGGCTAGAAACAGATTGTTTCCCTACTTCCGATGGGCCCAGAAGGCCTGAAAATAAGCTGAGCTCACGTGCCCACCATAGGTTCGTCATCACAGGTATAGGTTCTCCTGCTTGAGCAGGGGGCTGGACTAGAAGACCTCCAAGGTCCCTTCCAGCTCATTCATTCAGAAAAGAATGAGGGTTGGGGAAAGCATCTCATTTACAAACACAGTTTAAACATGGTGTGTTTTGAACCGTGGCAACCTGAAAACAGAAGGTCAAAATTCCCATCTTCAAATTCTGGTTTAGGATTTTTTAAAAAACACATTGGCAGTCCTAAACTTACAATAGTTTGTTTAGTGACCATTCAAAGTCACAACGGCAGTGAAAAAAAGTGTCTTACAACCATTTTCCACACTCACGTCCGCTTGCAGCCTCCCCACAGTCAGAGGCAAATCCAGAGGTTTTGCCACAGACTCATATTTATGACAGTTGCAGCATCCCGGGGTTCACCCGAGTCCCCTTTTGCGACCTTCTGACCGGCAAAGTCAGAGGGGAAGAAACCAAACCGTGTCACTTAACGACGTATCGCTAACTTAACTGCAGCGATTCCCTTAACGAACTATGGCAAGGAAGGTCGTAAAACGGAGCGAAGTGACAAATGTTTTGCTTAGCAACGTAAATCTGGGACTCAACTGTGATCCTAAGCAGCGGTAGGTTTCAGATTATATTACTACCGGTTCGCCCCGTGTGCGCATCCATTTCGTCTGCGCAGCTGCCATCCATGTATGCGCCCGGCCTCAAAAACTCACCCACAATTTCCGCTACCCAAACCGGCTGGTACCACCTCTGGTCCTAAGTCCAGGTCCTAAGACCATCTGGGCCTTAATTTGTGCTTTCATACCACTGAAATGTAAAATTTGTTACTACCGGTTCTGTGGCCATGGCTTGGTGGGGGGGAGGTGTAACGTGACTGGGTAGGCGTGGCCAACTTTTTTTTTTTTTTTTACTTTTAAAACCATTTTTTCTACAACCTCTTCGGCCGAAGAGGTTGGAGAAAAAAATGCTTTTAGAAGCCTCTGACAATCAGGCAGCTCCACTGGGATCGTCAGAGCTTTTTAAAAGCATTTTTTCTACAACGTCTTCGGCCGAGCTGAGCTGAGCTGAGTTGCCTGATCGTCAGAGGTTTTTCTTTCTTTTAAAAGCCTCTGACGATCCCAGCTGAGTTGCCTGATCATCAGAGGCTTTTTTTTTCCTTTTAAAAACATTTTTTTCTATAACGTCTTCGGCAGAAGAGGTTGTAAAAAAATGCTTTTAAAAGCCTCTGACGATCCCAGCTGAGCCGTGCGATCATCAAAGGCTTTTTTTTTTTTACTTTTAAAAGCATTTTTTCGGCCGAAGAGGTTGTAGAAAAAATGCTTTTAAAAATATTTTTTAAAAAAGCCTGATGAGCACGGCTCAGCTGGGCATATGGGGGGGGGGGGGTGCAGGGATTTTTGCTACCGGTTCTCCGAACCACCCGCCATCATTGCTACTGGATCGGGCGATCTGGTCTGAACCGGGGGCATTTCACCCCTGATTCATACCCAACTCAACAATCCCAACACAGATTCACCAGGTGCCACGAAAACCAAGCCGTTTACAAATCCTAAGGAACTACCCAGTTTTTTTTCCCAGGCTACCCAATGTTCCAAAAGAAAAAAGAAAAAAATTGCATCAAAGCAAAAAGGGAAACGGGGGGGGGACCACCCAAAAGAGGATCAATTCACCTCTTCTCTTTGCCTCCCTTAATGTTTCTGGCTACCAGCAATTATTCTCCGTAGCTATGGAAACTCTGGCAGCCATTCAAGGCAACTGTGGGCGAAGCTTTGAGCCCCTTTTTTTTCATTGCAGGGAAGTTCTTTTGTGTTCCGATAAATCCTGCGTCGCCAATTTTTTATACTTGAATTGGACTGACGTCCTTTCGTTTTTATTTTGATTTGATTTGTATTTTTTTATTATTATTTTTTTTGCAGTGTGGAGCACCCGTTTAGCAGAGAAAAGGGATTTGGGCAGAACTGACTCTTTTTAATATATATAGCTTGCTGGCTTGTGGGCAGGCAGGTTTTCCGCCTGGCTGGCGCAGAAGCTTTGCAAAGTTTGAGGAAAGCAAACAGAACTATTTAAGTTTCAGTTTCGGACACTTGCAAGGTAACAAAAACAGATAAAAGTCATCAGTGTGGGGTTTGTTTGTTTTTTTTTAAAAAAAAACATTTGTTTGGATTCAATGATTTATGGATTATAGGGTGGCTTGTTAACTCGTTCATGTCTTCAATAAAGGAGAATATTTGTCGCTCAGGGTTTGAAACAAGGGGTCCTTGGTGCTCCCTGAGTTTGATGGTTTTCTTGCAGACGTCTGATTGTCAAACTAGGTAACATCATCAGTGTTAGAAGGGAGTGGATTTTGGGGGAGGAGGAGGAGGAGAAATGTGGGATTCTTGGTGCTCTCTGAGCTTGGAAGTTTTCTTGCAGATGTTTCATTACCAAACTAGGTAACATCATCAGTGCTACAAGGGACAGGAGTTTGTGGAGAGGAGGAGGGGGAGAGCACCAAGGACCCTACCATTGTCGTCCTCCTGATCATCCTCCTCCTCTTCTCCTCCTCCATTCCACAAACCCCTCTCCCTTCTAGCACTGATGATATTACCTAGTTGGGTCATGAAACATCTACGAGAAAACGACCAAGCTAAGAGAGCACCTTCTCCCAAACCCCACTCCCTTCTAGCACTGATGGCATTACCTAGTTGGGTAATGAAACGTTTGCAAGAAAACCACCCTGCTCAGAAGGGCCCCTCATTCATGTCTTCAAACAAGAGAGTCATCAACCCCATCATCAGATCCATCCCTGTTTCTAACCACCTCTTTCTTCTCCTCTTTCCTTCCATCTTCCCACCATGGACTGGCTCCCGGTGGTCTTCCGAGCGCGCTTCAAGGCTCTGGTTACCACCTTTAAAGCGCTCCATGGCTTAGGACCTGGTTATCTACGGGACCGCCTGCTACCACCAATAGCCTCCCACCGGCCGGTACGCTCCCATAGAGAGGGGCTCCTCCGGGTGCCGTCGGCCAAACAATGTCGACTGGCGGCCCCCAGGGGGAGAGCCTTCTCTGTGGGGGCACCCACTATCTGGAACGAGCTCCCCTCGGAGATACGGAGGATCCTGGATCTGCGCACCTTCCGTTGCGCGCTTAAGACTTTTTTATTTCATCAACCTGGCCTGGCCTAAATCTTCTCCCCTTTTTAAATGTAAATTTTAATCTGTTTTTAAATTATGAGGTATTTTAAATTCAGCCAAATTATGTAATTCGTTTTTAATTCATTTTAAATTTTTGTATTTATGTGTTTTATCTTGTGGCTGTTCACTGCCCTGAGTCCTTCAGGAGAAGGGCGGTATAGAAATTTAATAAAATAATAATAAATAAAAATAATTATAAACGTCTCCAGGGACCTAATCTGATTCCATTTTTTTCTTTTTCACTTTCATCTTTCGCTTCCTAACTTCCAGCATTGTGTTTTCCTGCACTTTGTTTAATGTAAAGGTAAAGGTTCCCCTCGCACATGTGCTACTTGTTCCCGACTCTAGGAGGCGGTGCTCATCTCTGTTTCAAAGCTGAAGAGTCAGCGCTGTCTGAAGACGTCTCCGTGGTCACGTGGCCGGCATGACTCAATACTAAAGGCGCAAGGAACGCTGTTCCCTTCTCACCAAAGGTGGTCCCTATTTTTCTACTTGCACTTTTTACCTGCTTTCAAACTGCTAGGTTGGCAGAAGCTGGGATAAGTCATGGGAGCTCACCCCACTACGCAGCAGGACTAGGGATTCGAACCGCTGAACTGCCAGATCGACAAGCTCAGCAGCCACTGAGTCACCACGTCCCTTAATTGTTTAATGGAGTTTACCCCGAAAAAGAATATTGTGATAAGAGATGGAAAATCTGCTCTTGGCGATTACCTTCATGCTTAAAGAATTCCACAAGTGAAATTTCCACTTTCCCAGGCCACAAGGGACACCCCAAGAATCTCACATCCTATCTTGAAGGCTAAACGTGGATCCCCAACCCTCACCAAACCTTTATTTGATGTTGTCCTCAAATATATTTTGCACCAGGACAAGATCTGAGAACTTTCAAAGTTGCAACTCAGCCAGGGTGCTTCGGGTGAACTCAACTCAATATTGGCTTCTCGAGAAATCCTCCCTTAAAAATGATAAATTTAGTAAACTACCAGATGTCTCCATCTCTATGGAGATTCGTAATCATCCAGGTCATCATTGTCCCAAAGGTGCTTTTCAAAAAAAAAAAAAAAAAACGAAGTCCAGTCTACCTTTTGAAAAATATCTTTGGGATCACCAAAAGTCTCCTGAAAGTTACCTAGGGGTCTTCAAGCTCATCAAGATCTGGACTTTTCTGCCTTGAACAAGCCAACATCTACATCTTGGAGAAATAGACCTTGAAGTCAAATATTTGCTTGTGAGCAAAAAAACTGGGGCATTGTTGTGGTCCGCCAGTGACCTGCGGAACTAGTAGCAGAGTCGGACAGTGAGGAGGCTGGAGAGGAACATGGGCCAGTCCTGGAGTCTGGGGAAGGCTCGGACGAGGGCTCTGTGTCGGAGGCAGAGAGGAGGCCAGGGACATCTGGGAGTTATGTGCTGCCTCCAGAGCCTCCAGATTCGGACATCAGCGAAGCAGAGGAACAGGGAGAGCCTGTTCCCAGTGCACGCGTGCGCAAAGCTGTCAAAAGGCAGCAAAAGGGACGACTCAGGAGTAATGCTTGGAGGTGATTGGCCCCTCCCATAAGACATAAAGGAGGAGCAAAGGCACTTGGGCCTTTGCAGGAAGCAACGTTGTTCCTTCTGGTCAGTTTAAATTCTGAAGCTCCGTTTTGACTCTGTGCTCTGTGTAGCCTTGCAAAGCTAATTGGCAATTAGGTCTTTGGCAGCATTTCAAGGGAGATAAAGGTGGGTGCTTATCAGCCTTATCCCAAAGGACTTCTGTCGGACTCTTTACAACTATTGGTGACTCATCTGTGAATGAACAGAATGAGAATGAACAACCTGTGAATGAACAGAATTCACAGCCGTTGAAATAAAAAGAGGGTTTTTGGGACTAATTGTGTGCTTTTTACTGCCTCAGAAAGCCAAGGTCAGAACAGACACATCACCCTGCCAACAAAAGTGCGTATAAGTCAAAGCGATGGTTTTCTCAGTTGCAATGGATGGCTGTAAAAGTTGGACCATAAGGAAGGCTGAGCGCCAAAGAATGGAGGCCTTTGAAGTCTGGTGCTGGAGAAGACTCCTGCGAGTCCCTTGGACTGCAAGGCGATCCAACCGGTCAGTCCTAGAGGAGATCAACCCTGACTGCTCTTTAGAAGGCCAGATCCTGAAAAGGAAACTCAAATACTTTGGGCACTTAATAGGAAGGACTTACTGGAGAAGAAGGAAGGACTCCCTGGAGAAGAGCCTAATGCTGGGAACGATTGAGGGGAAAAGAAAAGAAGGGGATGGCAGAGAATAAAGTGGCTGGATGGAGTCACTGAAGCCGTTGGCGTGAGCTTAAATGGATTCCAGAGGATGATAGAGGACAGGAAGGCCTGGAGGAATGTTGTCGATGGGGTCGCGATGGGTCGGACACGACTTCGCAACTAACGAAACAAAAAAAATGGAGAAGAGGACTCAAAATTGGCTCTTCTGGAGCTCCGGAAGATTCCCAGGATGTGTGTTCCCAGAACCTGAAGTTGATGTGGTGGCCTCCAAGGGTTTTGAAGCCACAAAAAGCATTGTTCAAAGACTTTAAAAATAGTAAGCAAACGTAAGAGAATGGCATGAAATGGGCCATCTCTGTAGCCTTTTCTTGTTGTCAACTTGGAGTTTTTCCAACCACCACTGTGCAAACAGAGAGAAGGGAAATGGAAATTCCACTTCTCTACAATGGCTGGAGGGAGGCCCAATTTTTGCGCCATCAACAATTGGATTTCCTTTTCATATTTTTCTTCACACTGAACTACTATCCGCCGAACACTCTCGTACGGCCAGCGTTATTTCCAAGAGTTTTTGGGGGGAGCTACTTAAGGGCAGATCTGAAAAGCAGCAAAAGGAGTGCCACACCATTTCTAATAGATAAATAGGTAGATAATAAATAATTTACACATCTAAAGGAGCTGGCTTTAAAAAAAATATGTGGCTCAGCCATCAACAGACACATCGAGATAAACCACCTTTACACGCCGTTTAGAACAGACGATCCAAAATCAATACGAACTAATATAAACCAAGGAAGAAAAGAGCAAAAGAAGGAAAAGCAAATAAGTGGAAAAAAATAGAAAAAATAGAAAAGAAGGTTCAAGGAAATGGTTTCCCAGATTTTTCCTAGCAGTTGTTAAGCCCATGAACTCGCTAAAGTTTACCTTGAAAGACAAAGCTACTCTAAGCCCAGACTGAATAAAATCAAGGAAAAAGAGAATTCCAGATTTTAACAAAAAGAACGCCAATACATACCGTGTTTCCCCTAAAATAAGACCCGGTCTTGTATTAATTTTTGCTCCAAAAGACACATTAGGGCTTATTTTCTAGTTAGGTCTTATTTTGGGGGAAATACGATTCTAAATGCATCCATCTGGCTTACAATCTTAACTGGGGCTTATTTTGGGGGTAGGGCTTATATTACGAGCATCCTGAAAAAATCATGCTAGGACTTATTTAGTAGTTGGGTCTTATTTTGGGGGAAATACGGTACTAAATGCATCCATCTGGCTTACAATCTTAACTTGGGCTTATTTTGAGGGTAGAGTTTATATTACGAGCATTCCGAAAGATCATGCTAGGACTTATTTTCGGTTGGGTCTTATTTTTGGGGAAACGGTAGTTTAAGCCATCTTTGGTGTTCACACTGCTGGCTTTTTCCAGTTTCTTCTTCTGATTTTAATCCAATTAACTTGGTTTGTGGCAGAACCAGGTTTCTATTTGCGAACCTCTCTTTACAAATCCGAAGAGAATTGGGGGATCCCTGGGTTTGTAAGAAGCAAAGCCATCCATCACAGAAAGCAAATTGAACGTTTATTTATTTCCCTCCAACCAACATTTCAGGTGGAAGAAATTTTAGCAACACGTCAGATTTAGGAACAGAACAGCCTCAAGCTTCCTTCTCTCGCCACCGCTGTGAGACAGAACGGGGCGAAAGGACAAGTTAATTACTAATGCAGAACGGGCTAAAAATAAAACACAACACTGTGTCCTGCCGTTACACGTTAGACAAAGTGCCAAACGCCAGCAAGCTGGCAGGCGAAAAAAGGAATATTTTCAGGCACCGAGACATCAAGGACTTGTTCTCATCGCTTCCGTCCCCCGTCCCCCCCGCACACACCTCCTTGTCTCACTCGGAAAGAAAAAAAAAACTTGGCTTCCCTGGGAAAGGGGAAAAAAAATGAGAAAGAGAGAGGGAAAAAAACTGGCCAGCAGAAATACAGGTAGTCCTTGATTTACAATCACAATTGTGACCAGAGGTTCCATTGCTAAGCAAGGCGGCTGTTAACGTTAAATTTACTGGACAGGCATTTGTCTGAAATGGTATAGGTCAGTGATGGCTAACTTTTTTGTTGTCAGGTGCCAAAAGCGGGAACAGCGGGGGAGGTTGCGTGCCTGTGTGCCCCGTCCCCCCCGCGCATGCGAGTGTGACACCCCCTCTCCACGCTCCCCCTGCTTTTGGCACACAATGGCATGGTAGGCACGGTAGGCCTGTTTTTCAATCGCCCCAGGCCCCCGAGGCTTTCTTGGAGCCTGGGGAGGGCAAAAACAGCCTTCCCCAGCCCCCTGAAGGCCCTCCGGAGGCCGGAAACAGCCCGTTTCCCAACTTCCGGTGGGATAGGAAGGCCCGTTTTTCGCTCTCCCAAGGCCCCAGAGGCTTTCTTGGAGCCTGGGGAAGGCGAAAACGGCCTTCCCCACCCCCACGGAGGCCCTCTGGAGGTCAGAAACAGCCTGTTTCCCGACTCCTAGTGGACCCGGAAGGCTCAAAAATCAGCTGGTCGGCGCACACATGCATGCTGGAGCTGAGCTACGGCAACGCTCGTGTGCCCACCGATATGGCTCCACATACCACAGGTTCGCCATCACAGGTAAAGGGTCTCCTACTTGAGCAGAGGCTAGACTAAAAGACCTGCAAGATCCCTTCCAGTTCTATTCCTATTCTTATTCTATTCCTTATTTTAATTCTAATTAATTCTAATTCTAATTTCTATTCAATTCGATTCTATCCTATTCTATTTTCTCTTTTTTTTTCTGTTCTATTTCTATTCTTATACTCTCTTCTTATACTCTCTTCTCCTCTCTTCTATTACTATTATATATTCTATTCTTATACTCTCTTCTATTATTGTTATTTTACTGATTAGCCCGCGGGCCATATCAAAGTGCAGAGTTCCAAAACCCGAAATTATTATTAAAACCCAATGAAAACAATTTGAAATAGAACTGGGAGTAAAATGACATTTAAAAATGAAATTGGAATAAAAATGCCATTTAAAATGAGATCGGAATAAAGTTACAATAGTTTTAAAAAGGGATAGGATAAATCACATAGGATAAAATCATGTTTCACAGAAGCAATTAATTTTCGGTAACTTTACGACCTTTACGGACGGTCTTGTGAAGCAAATCATGAGGCCGTTAAGCGAATCCTGGTTGTCGTCTTGTCCCGCCTCCCCCGCCCCCCCGGTTGACTTGTGTTGGTCAGAAACCAGCGGGGAAGGTCACAAAGAGTGATCACATGACCCTGGGATACTGCAACGATCATACACACAAACACACCCCAGTTGGAAAGTGCTTGAATTTTGATCACATAATCCTGGGGATGGCTGAGACAGTCGTGAAATGGAAGGACCGGTCAGAAGCCCCTTTTATCAGCACTGCTGCAAGGCAAGGATTACCTATATCAGTGATGGCTAACCTTTTCCAGACCGAGTGCCCAAAGCACACATGTGCTTGTACCCAGGGGTGAAATGCTCCCGGTTCGGACCGGATCGCCTGATCCGATAGCGATCGAGGCGGGTGGTTCGGAGAACCGGTAGCCAAAATTCCTGCCCCCCCCATTGCCCAGCTGACCCGCGCAATCATCAGAGGTTTTTTTTTTTTTTAATTTTTTCTAATGCTTTGAAAAGCCTCTCTGACAACCAGGCAACTCAGCTGGGATCATCCGAGACTTTTCAAAGCATTTTCGGTTGGTTTTTTTTCTTTTTTCTTTTTTCTTTTTTTTTTTGTGCGGGGGGGAAACCAGGAGTGAAATGTAAAATTCGTTACTATGGGTTCTGTGGGTGTGGCCTGGTGGGGGAGGAGTAATGTGACTGGGTGGGCGTGGCCAACTTTTTTTTAAAAAAAAACTTTTCAAAGCATTTTTTCTAATGCTTTGAAAAGCCTCTCTGCCGATCAGGCAACTCAGCTGGGATCGTCCGAGACTTTTCAAAGCATTTTTTTTAACCACCTCTTCGGCCAAGAGGTTGCAGAAAAAAATGCTTTGAAAAGCCTCTGACGATCCTAGCTGAGCCGCTGCAATCATCAGAGGCTTTTTTTTTTTTTAACTTTGAAAGCATTTTTTCGGCCGAAGAGGTTGTAGAAAAAATGCTTTTAAAAGTAAAAAAAAAAAAAAAGAAGCCTCTGATGATTGTGTGATTTACCTGGGCATGGTGGGGGGGGGGGGGGGGCAGGGATTTTTGCTACCAGTTCTCCGAACCACCCGCTGCCATCGCTACCGGATCGGGTGATCCGGTCCAAACAGGGAGCATTTCACTCCTGAAGGGAACCCACATTTAGGACTTGCAATGAACGTTTGTAAGTGGAGTATTTACCTCCCCTGGTGTCCACCTTGAGCTCAGGGTGGTAGTGACACCTGTGCACCACGCTCAATGTGAAGGGTCAAGATTTGTTACTAGGGTACTAGAGTACAAGGCAGGACAAGAAACAACGGATGGAAACTAATCAAGGAGAGAAGCAACCTGGAATTAAGGAGAAACTTCCTAACAGTGAGGACGATCAACCAGTGGAACAGCTTGCCACCAGAAGTTGTGGATGCTCCATCACTGAAGATTTTTAAGAAGAGACAACCGTTGATCTGAAATGGTATATAGCCGTGATGGCGAACCTATGACACGCGTGCCAGAGGTGGCACACAGAGCCCTCTCTGTGGGCACGCCTGCCATCGTCAGCTGCTCTTCTGGTTTCCGGGCACACATGTGTGCTGGCCAGCTGGTGTTCGTGGGTGCCAGAGCTCCGGGAAACGGCCTGAAAACAGCCTGAAAAATGGCTGAAAAACAGGCCGTTTTTGGGCCATTTTCAGGTCGTTTTTAGGTCGTTTTTTCAGGCCTAAACCAGCCCAAAAAACGGCTGCAAAACGGCCCAGAAAACAGCCTGGAAAATGGCCCCAAAAATGGCCTGAAAACAGCCGAAAACAGGCTGTTTTTCAGGCTGTTTTCCAGGCCGTTATCAGAATTTGCCTTCGGAAGTTGTGGGAGCTTCATCACTTGAGACTTTCAAGAAGAGACAGAACTGCCATTTGTCAGAAATGGTGTAGGATCTCCTGCTTCAGTGGGGGGTTGGACTAGATGACCTCAGAGGTGAAATGCTCCTGGTTCGGACCAGATCGCCCAAGTGATGGCGGCGGGTGGTTCAGAGAACCGGTAGCAAAAATCCCTCCCCCCACCACATGGCCAGCTGAGCCGCACAATCGTCAGAGGCTTTTTTTTAAACTTTTAAAAGCATTTTTTTCTAAAATCTCTTCGGCTGCGTTCCAGTTTGGCCAGTTGGTGCCGAACAGATTTGCCATCCCTGATTTATAGGGTCTCCTGCTTCAGCAGGGGGCTGGACTAGAAGACCTCCAAGGTCCCTTCCTTCCAACTCTTCCAACAACTGATAGAGCCTGGTGGCACAGCAGACTAATAGCCTGTTATTAATATTCAGCTGCCTGCAATTACTGCAAGTTCGAATCTCCCCAGGCTCAAGGTTGACTCAGCCTTCCATCTTTTCTAAGGTAGGTAAAATAAGGACCCAGTTTGTGGGGGCAATAAGCTGACTTTGTTTAAATATACAAAAGTATGAAGGCTATTGCCTAACGCATTGTAAGCCGCCCTGAGTCTCCGGAGAAGGGCGGCATATAAATCAAATTAAAAAAAAAAAACTCTGCTACTCTGTTCTGTTCTGAATTGGCGAATTCCTTTTGCAAAGCAGCCACAAGGCTGTGTCTACTCCCAGTGAAAAGCTTCCCAACTCCCTGCCTCTTTTTAAAATTAAGCTTTTCCTTTTCCTTCTCTTGGGACACGGCCTTCGGGTCGTCCCCCCCCCCACTGCAGACACCGCCTCCCCCTCTGGATTTCCTCTTATCAAAAGCCGCCTTCCCAGGATCAGATTGCCCTATCAAGCCCAGGAGCAAACTTATGATTTATCGATGCGCTGAGTGCAAGAGGAGAGAGGGAGAGAGAGAGAGAGAGAGAGAGTAGGGGTTCCCTCGGGTTTTACCGTCCCTTCAGACTTCCCCCAGGAGGCCATCAATTGCAAAAGCGTTGCTCCCTGCAGCAAAGCTGTGGTTTTTTTTATTTTATTTTTTTAACCCAACTGTTGGAGAAAAGAGAAACGTGTCGGGAGGAAAAATAGGAAAAAAACCCAGCCAACTTCGCATTCAATCAATCTCTGCTCAAAAAAAAAAAAAAAAAAAAGGCCTCCATTGCAGGAATCTTACGTTTTTTTTATTATTATTCATTTCATGATAAAAAATTGGACCCAGTGCAACCATTCTGGCCTTATCTCTGCCATACGCACTCAATTATAAAACAAATATCATATATACTCATCATACATTACTAATTATATACAATTATTCTGACCAATATACTCATTCAAATTTACATATAAAGGTAAAGGTAAAGGTTCCCGTCGCACATATCTGCTGGTCGTTCCCGACTCTAGGGGGCGGTGCTCATCTCTGTTTCAAAGCCGAAGAGCCAGCGCTGTCTGAAGACGTCTCCGTGGTCATGTGGCCGGGATGACTCAACGCCAAAGGTGCACGGAACGCTCTTCCCTTCCCACCAAAGGTGGTCCCTATTTTTCTACTTGCATTTTTTCTTACATGCTTTCGAACTGCTAGATTGGCAGAAGCTGGGACAAGTCACAGGAGCTCACCCTGTTACGCGGCCCTCGGGATTTGAACCGCTGAACTGCCGACCTTTCAATCGACAAGCTCAGAGTCTTAACACTGAGCCACCGCATCTCTTCATATATTAAATATAAGGTAACGGTAAAGGTTCCCCTCGCACATATGTGCTAGTCGTTCCCAACTCTAGGGGGTGGCGCTCATCTCTGTTTCAAAGCTGAAGAGACAGTGCTGTCCAAAGACGTCTCCGTGGTCATGTGGCCGGCATGACTCAACACCAAAGGCGCACGGAACACTGTTACCTTCCCACCAAAGGTGGTCCCTATTTTTCTACTTGCGTTTTTTACCTGCTTTCGAACTGCTAGGTTGGCAGAAGCTGGGACAAGGAACGGGAGGTCACCCTGTTATGCGGCACTAGGGATTTGAACCGCTGAACTGCCAACCTTTCGATTGACAAGCTCAGCATCCTAGCCACTGAGCCACCGTGTCCTCTATATTAAATATAAATATATGTAAATATATTTACATATATTACATCACATTTCGGGTCTACAAATCCTGATTATTTCCTGTTCCAACTCCCACTTCTCAGTTTCAACCATTGGTAAAATCTATTCCATACATCATGATATTCTGTCTCTCTTTTATTTGTTAATTCTAACGTCAATCTATCCATTTCAGCACAAACCAATAGTTTCTTTATTATCTCCCTTTCTAAAGGTATCTTTTCAGTTTTCCATTGTTGGGCGCATACCATTCTCGCTGCTTTTATAATGTATAGTATTAAATATGTTGACCCTTTACTATGACCCTCTGCTATGATGCAGGAATCTTACTTATGACCATCATTGAACCCACACATTTATGTTGCTGAGACGTTGGTTAAGTGAGTTTTGCCCCCATTTGCCACAGTCATTAAGCGAACCATCGCAGCTGCCGAGTTAGTAGCAAGGCTATTAAGTGAATCCGGTTGTTAAATGAATCGGGCCTCCTCGCCGCTTGTCCGAAAGTCGCAAAAGGGGGATCCCGTGACCCCACTATAGGGCGACTGTCATAAATACGAACCAGTTGCCAAGCATCCCGAATTTTGATCACAGGACCATGAGGGATGCTGTAAAAAATGGTCGTAAGTCCACATTTTTCAGTGTCAAGGACCGTATTCTCTTTGTTTTACCTCAAATTTTTACATGCATTTAAGAGGGGTTTCCTTTTCTGAAGCAGTTTTGCAAAAATTTATTTCACTAAGTCAGGGGTCTCCAACCTTGGCAATTTTACGACTTTATGGACTTCAACTCGCAGAATTCCTCAGCCAGCGCAATGTCGTAAAGTTGCCAAGGTTGGAGACCTCTGCTCTAAGTGGTCAGCCATTAACAGGACTCGGCCAATAAAGGTGGACCAAGAATGAAGATTTCACTCCGATGCATTCCAGTGACCTGAAACATTGATGGCAAGTCCCGGAACGAAGTACTCACACACACACCTCCAGCAAAAGTAGTGTTAGCACAACGGCTTCAAGGCAAGAAGTCCAACGAGGCAAAAGAACAAGGCAATGAGCCCATGAAGCAAAGAACAAAGGCAAAGAAGGCCAGCAAATTCCAGATGTCAGCAACGGCACACAAAACTCGTCGAATTCAGCGCTTGTTCCCGACAAATGCCCCTCCCCACAGCGTCTCCTTAAGTCTCAGTCCCCAGGTGTGCCTTGTGAAAAGGGGCAAGGCGCTCTCGTCCTGAGTCGTGGGGTCGGCCTGCGCTGTTCCTGCCTTCTTCTCCACTCTCCGTGCTTGGGGATCAGGAGGGGGCAGTCCTTGCTCATCGCCTGAGCTCTCTCGCTCCTAATCTCCACTGCCTGCCCTCTCTTTCCCCTTCTCTCGGTCGTCCTGTCCCTGTTCCTCCCTGTTGGCAAGCTGTCCCAAGCCTGAGGGGCCTTCGGCTGCCTCGTCGTACTTCTCCCCGGGTTCCTCTGAAGCGAACAAGTCCACTCCTCCTCCTTCTCCACAGACTCTGGCTCCACAGGGGCATGACAATCAGCCACATCAATCAGTTGGCTTATCAACCGATCCATAATCTCCACTGTGGATTAGGACAATCTGAACGGTTCCTAGACTATCAAAAACTCCAAAAACTTTGTGCTGCAACCGTGCCTGCATAACTTTGGCATCTCAGTTTACTGCAGTTGTAGCTTTCCATCAACACTTCCGCCACAGCTCATAAAGCAACCTGCAGCCAAGAACCCAATGATCTGCTGGTCCCCATTACTTCAGACAAAAACAGGGCGAGAACCACAATATTCTCACCACTGCATCAGATGGATGGTGGCCTCGCCAATGACCATCTGCAATTCATTTACTGGCGCTCATACGAAATCGGAAATTCTCAGTTCTGCACTGTAATTTCTGTTCTTCATAATAAGCTTCCTCCATTCCCCGCTCCAACTACCTACAGTAGTGGCCAAAATTGTGGAAACCTTTTGGAAAAAGTGTATTTTCTAAAACGAGCTAATAACACCACTTTTTTTTTAGTAATGCCATAAACTTATATATTAATGGAAAGATAATTTAATCAGGAATGTAATGCAATAACTTTTATGAAGGATTTGCTATTAGAATAGCAGTGACAGTATAAAGAAGAAAAGAGAGACAGGTAGAATAAATGAGATATACAAAAATGATCACAGAAAAAAACGAGACATACAAAAACAGGGTGGATTTGATTTAAATCAAGTTGATTTAAATCACAATTTAAATCATGATTTAAATCACTAGTAAAAAGGCTTGATTTAAATCAACTCGATTTAAATCATAATTTGTAAGGAGCAACTGTCATCTCTGCTACTCCTTTGACCCACTGTTGACTCACCGATAGTCCCAGTGTTGCAGAATATACAGCCTCGTGCTACATAACGAAGCTCCATTTCAGGCTGAATCAACTAAATTATTTATGTATCTTAAATAGAAAACTATCTTACGATAGATTTTTACCCCAAAAGTTTATTAAAATAAATTCGATAAAAATTAAAAAAAAAATCCGATTTAAATCCAAAAAATCCAATTTTTTTTTATTTTTTTTTAAAAAATCATTGATTTTTATCCACCTTGTACAAAAATGATCCCCATGTCAGTTAATACTTAGTTGGGAAACCTTTAGCATGAATGACGGCCTCACAACCTCTTCCCATGGAGCGAACCAGGTCTTTGAGTTCTGCAGCTGTTCTAATGTGAAACCAAGATTGAATGATGGCTTCTATTAACTGGGTTTTATTGCAGGGTCGCTTCTGACTAACCAGTTTCTTTAGTTGGCTCCATTGATTTTCAATTGGGTGAAGGTCTGGGCTATTTCCAGGCCATTCCAGCAGTGGAATAGGATTAATTTGAAACTCCAAAAAAAAAGTGGTGTTATTAGCCATCAAACCTCAAAAATACACTTTTCCCAAAAGGTTTCCACAATTTTGGCTACTACTGTAGGTTCACGCCTACCTCCAAAAGACAATACCACTACATGACATGAGAAGGACTTTCACCAAGTTGTCAAAAGCCATCTTTCTCTTTGCTAAATGTTAAATTTACTTTATTATCAATCCATTCCTGGAGACAAATCTCCAGTTTATACAAAAATACAGAATAAGAGATGCCACCAATTAAAAAAATAAGAAGAGGCAGAGAACACATTTATTTATAACCTGGGAAATCAGAAATGTGGGTTTGGACCAGGTTCTGACTGGTTCTGGAGAACCGGTAGCAGAAATTTTGAGTAGTTCGGAGAACCAGTAGCGGAAATTTTTAGTAGTTCGGATACCGGCAAATGCCACCTATGGCTGGTCCCAGAGTGGGGTGGGAATGGAGATTTTGCAGTATCCTTCCCCTGCCATGCCCACCAAACCACGCCCACCAAACCACGCCCACAGAACCGGTAGTGAAATAATTCAAATTTCACCACTGATTTGGATATCAGGTGGCTGAAGTGACCCAGACTAGTGACCGTTATAAAATGGTAGGTATAATTATCACCCCTTCAAGACAACAAAGATCCTTGAAGTTAATGGACCTCAGAAGCAGGAAGATGCTCATATTTTAGGCTTCATGGATGTGCTATTTGAAGATTACCTCTTGAAGGGGGAAAAATGAATTTCTAGGGGGTTAGAGAGGACTGGAGCCCAAACATCTGGAGAGGATCCAATTTGGAGAAATAAAATTTGGGAGAGCGTACTCTCTAATTGTGGAAGCAGAAGACATTTCCAAGATCTCCAGATGTTTCATAAAGAACCATCACTAGTGGTGGCCAAGCTGTATTAGGAAATTCTGCAAACTGGGTTAACTCCTGGAAAGTTTTCAAACTCTTGGACTCTGTTATCTTCATAACTTAAACATCTTTTTTTTTTTACAGTTCCACCACCTTCACAAAATCGTTTCTGATCACATCATCATTCTCGGGCCGAACGTCCAAAATCACAGCTGAACCGGTCAAGGGATTTTGGTCTTCTTCTTCCTTTCCAAATTTGGAAAAAGAAATCCAACAAAACCACAGCATGGCCATTTTTTAGAAATAACGCAGCTCACACCGACAGTTTTATCTCTCGAAGCCGAAAAAAAGAAAAGGAAAAAAATAAATAAATAACCAGTTACAGAACAAGGGAGAAAAGGGCATTTTTTCACAACTCACACAAACACACACATGCACACAAAAACACACACACAAACCGAAAGCATTTAAGATATTTCAAGATTAGGGAAGACCTGGAATTAAATGAAAGCGCTTTGCAAAATTACAAATGTCGAGAGAGATGGGTTTTTCCCCTGCTTCTTGGTACGACCAGCTTTGGACATGTCCTACTAAGGTGGTTTACCGTAAATCTGCAACCGAGGAAAGCAGACATTCCTTATGCCAGTCGTCATGACTTGATGGAATGCATGACTCCAAAGAATGGGATGAGCTTCATTGCTCAGGAGGCCTTTCAAAAGAGGAGACGGATCAACCAGGGATTAGGAGAAATTCCAAAGATCAGAAGCAACACCAAAGCTTCAACCAAATCCAGACGCTTCTCCTACTTCTGACAGGTTGAACCTTCTCTGCCATTACATGAAAGTCAAACTCCCGTAGCTTGAAAATGGCCCAAGAGAAGAATTTCCAAAGCTGGGAGAAGGGCCAAGAAATTCAAGATGGCGGCCTCCCCGTTCCAAGCCAAATGAACTGACATGAACTTGCTCGGGGATTAATGCCTGGTGGGCTTCTGAGAAAGCCAATTCCCAGGTCAGGAGTAAACCATCTCTTCCGTGAATCCCTGTGAGGGGATCCAGGCACTGCATTCTTCGCACAAAACAACTCTCAAGAGCCAACTCTAAATTGCACGGTCAAGAATTCTGAGCTAATAGAGGAGAATGGGGTCTTTGGTGCTTTCTGAGCTTGGTTGTTTTCTTGCATTGTTTCATCAACCAAACTGGATAATATCATTATCCAAACTGATATTACCTACTTGATGAACATGATGAAACATCTTGAACAAAACAACCAAGCTCCGAGAACACCAAGGACCCCACAGTCCTCCTCCTCCACCCCCTTCAAGCACTGATGATGTTACCTAGTAGGGTCATGAAATGTCTCCAAGAAAACCACCCAGCTCACAGAGTACCAAAGACCTCTCAATTCTGAGCCAAGATATGGATTCAACCAAAAATGATTAGGAAGAACTTAAAAAAGACAATCAACAATCAGTAGAAGAGGTCTCCTTCAATGCCACTTCAAGAAGAGAAAGATTTAGAGACTAAACAGAGGCATAGAATCAAAATCACGTAAAGTATTAGTGCCGCTTTATAAAACCCTAGTAAGGCCCCATCTGCAATACTGCAACCAGTTTTGGTCCCCATACTACAAAAAAAGATGTTGAGACTTTGGAAAAAGTTCAGAGAAGAGCAACTAAGATGATGAAAGGCCTGGAGACTAAAACCATACAAAGAACGGCTGCAGGAATTGGGCTTGGCTAGTCGAAAGAAAAGAAGAATTAGAGGGGACATGCTAGCAGTCTTCCAGTATTTGAGGGGCTGCCACAAAGAGGAGGGGGACAAATGATTCTCCAAAGCACCAGAAGGCAGGACAAGAAACAATGGCTGGAAACTAACCAAAGAGAGAAGCAACCTGGAATTAAGGAGAAACATCTGAACAGTGAGGACAATTAACCAATGGAACAGCTTGCCTCCAGATATTGTGGGCTCTCCATCACTGGAGGTTTTTAAACAGAATCTAGACCAGGTGTCAGCAACCTGCGGCTCCAGAGCTGCATGCGGCTCTTTGGGCCCTCTGCTGTGGCTCCGTCGGGTGTTCCCACCACTGGCTGGCCCCGCCCCTTACCCTCCCCTCCCAGTCACTCCTCGCCTGGCCTGAGAAGGTAAGGGGAACGGCGGGTGCTGGAGAAGTGGCCGGAGCAGAGACAGAGAGATACAGAGAGAGAGGTGGAGAGAGAGGTGGAGAGAGAGAGAGAGAGAGAGAGGAGGGAGGGAGGGATGTCAAAAGGGTTTTGTGGTTCCCGGTGTTTTTTTAACAACCGGTTCTCTGCCCTAATGACCAGCTGAGTAGGCGTGGCTAAGGGGGGTATCATGTGACTGATGGGCATGAGTGACGTCGAGTTGGCCACGCCCACCCAGGTTTTGTGGCTCCCGGTGTTTTCTTCTCTGTGGGAAACGGGTCCAAATGCTCTTTTGAGTATTTAAGGTTGCAGACCCCTGATCTAGAGAGTCACTTATCTGAAATGGTATAGGTTCTCCTGCTTGAGCAGGGAGCTGGACTAGAAGACCTTCAGGGTCCCTTCCAGCTCTATCCTATTCTAAATTTCTTGGCACTTTTATGGCACAACTCAGTGACTCACAAATCGATGGCCTCAGGAGAGGCATTGGCCACGTTCCACTTTAAACCATGGGCTACAAACCAGATGATGTGTGGTGGGTCCCCATTTCGCCCATATCTTCCATTTAGACTTTATTTCAAGGTCGTTCAAGCCGAGCTGGGACTTACTTACGTCAACACCACGATCTACATCAGGAATGAGCAACAGTTGTTGGAAACCTTTAGTAACGGGTCCATGATGAAAGAAAGTTTCTCCATCCACGATGGGCTCCAGCCAACTTGGCTCCTATATAAACTTCCCTGGATGGATATGCACCAGCACAGAACTTTTTACTTAATCTTTACTCAGGTTTTACTCACTGTGCCAAGTGTATACAAAACTCTGTGGGTTGTTTTTTTTTAAGTCTTGCTCAAATAAAATAAAAATCTTTATACCCGAGTCACTGCCCTTGTTTGCAAAGATGGAAAGCTTAATACAGGCAATCCCTGATTTACGGCCATTCGTTTAGCAACTGCCCAAAGTTACAACGGCACTGAAAAAAATGACTTACAACCGGGTCCTTGGACTTACGACTGTTGCAACGTCCGTCCCCCCCAAGGAACATTGATTTGATTCCTAAAATCAAAATTCAGGGGTTTGACAACCAGCATGTACAACTAGTCCTCGACTTACAACAGTTCATTTAGTGACTGTTCAAAATTAAAGCGACCACTGATGAAAGTGACTTAGGACCATTTTTCACACTTACGACCTTTGGCTTGATGGGCGTGGCAGGCGAAGGATACTGTAAAATCTCCATTCCCTCCCCAATCCAGGGGAAGGTTACTGCAACATCCCCATTCCCTCCCCACTCCAGGGGAAGGATACTGTAAAATCCCCATTCCCTCCCCATTTTTTTTATTTCTTAAGACAGACAAACATTTAATACATCAATCCTCCCTTCCCTGTGACACCTCGGTATTATCTTCTAGGTTTCTTTTCCATCTTCCATGAGTTTCTTCTATTTTCGCATTCATCCAAACTATTCTAGCATTTTATTTCTAAATCAATATTATATTACAGTCATCATTTGTACACAATTATAGTATCAATCATTTATATCTCTTTTTCCAACCAACTATAAAAATAATTCCATTTTTAAAATATTCTGATTCCTCATCTTTAATCATCAAAGTTAATCTATTCATTTCTGCACAGTCTAATTTTTTTTTATTACTTCTTCTTCCAAGGGTATTTTCTCTGATTTCCAATTTTGAGCATACACAATTCTTGCAGCTGTTATTACATGTATAATCAAATATACATTTTCCTTACTAATTTTTTCTGGAAAGAAACCCAGTACCACGATTGTTAAGTGAGTCTGGCTTCCCCCGTGGACGGTCGCAAAAGGGGATCGTGTGACGCCCGGAACCGTCATAAACGTGAGTCAGTTGTCAAACAACCGAATGTAGATCTTGTGACCAGGAGGGATGCTTCATAAGTGTGAAAAATAATCGTAAATCCTTCTTTTTCGTAACTTCATTGTAACTTTGAATGGTCATTAAGTGAACTACGGTAAGTCGGGGACTACCTGCACACTTAACAACTGCAGTGTTGTTTGCTTAATAGCCATGGCAAAAAAAAAAAAATCATAAAATCCACACAACTCACTTAACAAGAGAATTCTGGTTGTAAATTGAGGACTGCCTGTAACCACCCGAAACCTGACTGATCCAGGTTGTGTTGTGGCCTGCCAGCGGCCTGTGTGTATCGTGGCTGATCCCGACAAAGAGGAGGCTGGTGTGGTGTCGTGCCAGCAGCGTGCACAGCCAGCGCTCGCGTCGGACAGCGAGGAGGCTGAAGAGGATGTGATGCCAGAGACAGAGACTCAGCCTGGGCCTTCAGAACCTCCAGAGGCTCCTTCAAGTGGAGAGAGCGAAGTGGAGGAGCCTCTCCTCAATGCTCGAGCACGCAGGGCTGCCAAAAGGCAGGAGTGGCTACTCAGGAGGAGGAGGTCTCCTCGAGAGTAAGGTTGGAGGCTAATTGGCCACTCTCTTAGCCTATTTAAGCCGCATGCAGTTAGTAATTTCTTGCTGGAAACAACGTATAATTATTACAGAGCATTTTGGAGAGTGAGTGTCTTATCGTATCTTGTTTTCTGGGCTGGTTGCCAACCTTTGCCGGACTTCGTTTATTCTTAGTACGTTATAACTTTGATAAGGACCGTTGGTGTGTGTCACAATCCTTGGAAATCCGGAGCTGGGGCAGAACAGGTTGTTTAACCTACTACGTCAGTTTTCCAGTTCAGATCCAGAATCCCAGGGAAAAAAATTCCACGCAAAACAGATTACAGGCAGTCCTTGACTTACAACAGTTCAAAGTTACCAACTTTATGTTGAAAAAAAGTGACGTACGACCATTTTTCACACTTACGACCATCGCAGCATCCCCCATGCTCAAAATTCAGATCCTTGGCAACTGACTCATACTTATGACAGTTGCAATGTCCTGGGGGCAGGGGGGGAAATCACGTGATCCCCCTTGTTATTTGTGACCTTCTACCCAGCAAAGTCAATGGGGGAAGTCAGATTCACTTAACAACCGGGTGACTAACTTAGCGACTAAAGTGTTTCACTTGTAGCCAGAGTGGTTAAGAAAGATCATCAAAGGAGACAAAATTTGCTTGTCTCACTTAGCAAGAGAAATTTTGGGCACAATTGTAAGTCGTAAATCGAGGGCTATCTGTAGAACAAGGTTTTCCACTTCAAATCCAGAATCCCAGGAAAAATGTTTTCCTGCAAAAAAAGATTATTTGTTTTTATCTCCAGATTCCAGGGGGATCAATTCATAAAAGTTTACCAGATTAACAGAGTTGGAAGGAACCTTGGAGGTCATCTAGTCCAACCCCCCACCACACCCAAACCATTTCTGACAGATGGCCGTCCAGTCTCTTCTTGGAAGCTTCCAGTGATGAAGCTCCCACAACTTCTGAAGGCAACGTCTGTTCCGTCGGTTGATTGTTCTCTCTGTCAGAAAATTCCTCTTTATTTCCAGGTTGAATCTCTCCTTGATCCGTTTCCATCCATTATTCCTTGTCTGGCCTTTGGGTGCCTTGGAAAATAGCTTGACCCCCTCCCTCCTCTCTGTGGCAGCCCCTCAAATATTGGAATATTGCTCTCCTGTCTCCCCTGGTCCTTCTCTTCACTAGATTTAGCCATGCCCAGTTCTTGCAACAGTTCATCGTATGTTTTAGCCTCCAGTCCCCTCATCATCTTGGTTGCTCTTCTCTGCACTCTTTCTAGAGTCTCAACATCTTTTTTATAGTGTGGCGACCAAAACTGGATGCAGGAGTCTAGGTAAGTTAATTAATGCAGATTTAGAACTCGCAATGCTTTCTCCCCGAGCAGCGCTGTGGAAATCCTTCAGCTTGCCTTCGGAAGTTGTGGGAGCTTCATCACTGGGAGCTTTCAAGAAGAGACTGGACGGCCATTTGTCAGAAATGGCGTAGGGTCTCCTGCTTGGGCGGGGGGTTGGACTAGATGACCTTTAAGGTCCCTTCCAACTCTGTTAAATCCACCGTTCCTCTTCTCTACAAGCGCCGCAAACCCCAAGGCCGTAAGCTTCGAACAAGACTCCTTCAAGACGTCTGGCGCTCTCTGGAGACGCTTCTGAGGCTTCCAAACCAACCACGGTCTAATCCAGGACCAGCCAATTCCCCGAGCTGGAATGAACACGTAATCATCCAAGCCCACAAAAATGCAGCTCCGAGAAAGCCTTCTCCCAGCCTTAAAGGGGAATTGGTAAAACCCATCCACTTCGCACCTCCGTAAAATACCTTTTCCGCAGTGGTGAAAGCATGCACATTGCACACCAAAAGCACACTGCTTCACACGGAAAAAGAAGGCTTAAGGCAGTGGTGAAACCCAATTTTTTTTTTACTACCGGTTCTGTGGGTGTGGCTTGGTGGGCGTGGCTTGGTGGGCGTGGCAGGGGAAGGATACTGCAAAATCTCCATTCCCACCCCACTCCTGGGGGAAGGATAGTGCAAAATCTCCATTCCCACCCCACTCCAAGGGAAGGATACTGCAAAATCCCCATTCCTTCCCCATTCCAAGGGAAGGATACTGCAAAATCCCCATTCCTTCCCCACTCCAGGGGAATAATACTGCAAAATCTCCATTCCCACCCCACTCCTGGGGGAAGGATACTGCAAAATCCCCATTCCCACCCCACTCCAAGGGAAGGATACTGCAAAATCCCCATTCCTTCCCCAGCCCAAGGGAAGGATACTGCAAAATCCCCATTCCCAACCCACTCCAAGGGAAGGATACTACAAAATCCCCATTCCCAACCCACTCCAGGGGAATAATACTGCAAAATCTCCATTCCCATCCCATTCCAAAGGAAGGATACTGCAAAATCCCCATTCCTTCCCCACTCCTGGGGGGAGGATACTGCAAAATCCCCATTCCACCCCACTCCAAGGGAAGGATACTGCAAAATCCCCATTCCCACCCCACTCCAGGGGAAGGTTGCTGCAAAATCGCCATTCCCACCTCACTCTGGAGTCAGCCAGAGGTGGTATTTGCCAGTTCTCCAAACTGCTCAAAATTTCCGCTACCGGTTCTCCAGAACCTGTCAGAACCTGCTGGATTTCACCCCGTAAGGTAAGTAGAACAGTGAGGGGGGGGGAACAGCTGTGCTGTGCGATTTAGCTTCGCTAAAAAGCAGGATTGGAAATACCAGTTCGCCCAAACTGGTAGCTTTTTAACTAACGGCTTGCCTGAACCGGTGCAAACCAGTAGCATTTCACCTCTGCTTTTCCGATTCTTCAAGATGGCCAAGCGACTGTTGCGTGTCGAACAAGCAAACCACCTTTGCCGGTGTTGAGCTCAAGTATCTCAGCCTCGGTCCTTATCATCAACGGTTCCTAAACAGCAGCCTCAAAACTGGGGGAACAAATATACCCCACCCTAAAACAAATGCAGCCATTATGAGTCATGCAGGGAACAGACAAGGAGGGGTGGGGATGATTGATGTCCTTAAAAGGGGAACAAAATAATACAAAATTTCCAGGGAGGATGTTCCATCCCTGGAGATTTTCAAGAAGAAATCCAACAGCCATTGATCTGAAATGGCATAGGGTCTCCTGTTTGAGCAGGGGGGTGAACTATAAGGCCTCCAAGGTCGCTTCCAATTCTGTTATTCTATACCCTGCTTGCTTTCTGATCACCACAAACACACCACGAAAATTGTCTTCTACATGAGTCTCAGGAAAGATCTGTGGAATGTCTATCGAACCTGGGTCTCCTGCTTGAACATCTTCAAGGTCCCTTCCAACACCCTCTATTATTCTGTATTCTTCTGAAGATGTAGGGGAATGTTGTCTTTTGGTGTAGAGGTAGTAGTTTTGTTGCATGTAGTAGTTTTGGTGCAGAGATGTTGTCTCCACGTTGTGGAGGTCCTTAGTGTTACTAGACCTGTGATGGCGAACCTATGGCACGCGTAAGCCATATCTGTGGGCACGGGAGCGTTGCCCTAGCTCAGCTCCAGTGCAATTTTCGGGCCTTCCGGGCCCACCAGAAGTCAGGAAACAATTTTTTTCCGGCCTCCAGAGGGCCTTGGGGGGGAGGAGGCTGTTTTCACCCTCTCCAGGCTCCTAGAAAGCCTCTGGAGCATGGGGAGAGCGAAAAACGGGCCTTCCGGTTTCACCAAAAGTCGGAAAATGGCCCGTTTCCAGCCTCCAGAGGGCCTTCAGGGGGGTGGGGAAGGTCGTTTTCGCCCTCCCCATGCTCCTAGAAAGCCTCTGGAGCCTGGGAGGAGCGAAAAACAGACCTTTTGGTTTCACCAGAAGTCAGGAAACGGCCTGTTTCCGGCCTCCAGAGGGCCTTCAGGACAGTGGGGAAGGCTGTTTTTGCCCTCCCCAGGCTCCAAGAAAGCCTCTGGAGCATGGGGTGGTCGAAAAATAGGCCTACTGGGCCCACCGGTAACCTTTTTGCCGTCGCGTGCCAAAAGCAGGGGGAGTGCCGGGGGGGGGGTCATGTACGCATGCGCAGGGGGGCAGGGCACAGAGGGGCATTGAATTATGGGTGTGGACATGCGCGCGCAATCCCCCCCCCCGGGTTTTGGCACACAACGGCAAAAAGGTTAGCCATCGCTATACTAGACTATATGTAGTACTGAACGTACGACCATAATGGAGCCTGCCCCTTACGGTTGTAACTCAGGACCACTGAAAACGTGGTGTCCCCCCTACGTGACCGACCTGATGTTACTTATCTTAGTGACCTTCACACCGTGTCACAAAATCCCACAGATGATTGTACAATCCTCTCAACCTACTTACGAAAATAATTTTTTTTTTTAAAAAAGGACAAACGCATCACACCAGAAACTCTTTTCTTTCCGAGTCACGCAAAGAATTGTGAAGAATTGCCTGATTTCCCAGCACAGAGATTTTAACACATTTTATTGATCGCGACCTCTGAAGGAGCTGAGATATAGGAAGGCTGGAAGAGAAATCCCAAATCCAATCACGGTATAGTTTGAAGCCACTCCACCCGGTGATTTAAAACTCAAGCACAGCTTAAGGCCATTTATAAAAATCAAACAGGAAGCAATTTTGGTCATAATGCAAGTCCAAGAGCTATATTCATTATTGATTAGGTATCCTTTGTTTTTTTGTTTTTTCTTAAGTGCTTGTAATGATTTCTCGTGCAGACTTCTCGGTTTGTTACAACTCTCCTGCGAAGTAGGACTGCCGTAGAGGCGCAGTGTTAGAAGAAGCAATTTTGCAGGCTAATTCTGCTGACTGTCAGCAGTTCGATCCTGACCGGTTCAACGTTGATTCAGCTTCCCATCCTTCTGAGGTGGGTGAAATGAGGACCCAGATTGCTGGGGGCAATAGGCTGACTCTGTAAACTGCTTAGAGTGGTCTGTAAAGCCCTGTGAAGCAGTATATAAGTCTAAGTGCTATTGCTATTTTCCTTCCTTCCTTCCTTCCTTCCTTCCTTCCTTCCTCTGCCCACTGCCAGCAGTTCAAATTTCACCAGGCTCAAGGTTGACTCAGCCTTCCCTCCTTCCGAGGTGGATAAAATGAGGACCCAGATTGTTGGGGGCAAGAGGCTGACTCTGTAAACTGCTTAGAAGGGCTGTAAAACACTGTGAAGTGGTATATAAATCTTATTGCTATTGCTATTTCCTTCCTTCCTTCCTCTCCCTCTCCCTCTCCCTCTCCCTCTCCCTCTCCCTCTCCCTCTCTCTCTTATTTTTCTAATCCTCTGCCTGATGTGGACTACAGAGACCATTGGAGAACGCATTGCTGAAAACCAGCAGACCGAGTCCACAGAGTTCAGTCCGCAGAGCAAAAGCCACTGACCTGGAAACATGGAGCAAAATCTATGTCAGGGTATTGGGAAATAAAATGTTTTATTGTTCTCACCAAAAGGAACCTTCCAGCAAAAAAAAATAAAATAAAAAATACATGGAAGACAGAGTGGAGAAATGAGTGAAGACCACACCTGGAATCCTGCACCCAGTTTTGGTCACCATATTATTAAAAAGACTTTGAGACTCCAGAAAGAGTGAAGAGAAGATGAGGGGACCAGGATGATGAGGGGACTGGAGGTCAAAACATACGAAGAATGGTTGCAGGAACTGGGCATGGCTAGTTGAATGAAAAGGAGGACATGATAGCAGTCTTCTTCCAATATTTGAGGGGCTCCTACAAAGACGAGGGAATCAAACTACTTTCCAAAGCACCAAGAGGAGAAACAATGGATGGAAACTAACCAAGGAGAGAAGCAACCTAGAACAAAGGAGAAATTTCCCAAGCAATCAACCAGTTTGCCTTAAGTTGTGGATGCTCCATCACTGGAGGCTTTTCAAAAAAAAAGACTGGACAACATTTGTCTGAAATGATGAAGGGTCTCCTGCTTGAGCAGGGGGTTAGACTAGAAGATCTCGGAGGTCCCTTCCAACTCTGTTATTCTGTTAAATTGGACCCAAGGCAACGAGAAGCACAGAAAACATTCCCGAAGCTCGGTTTTATAGCCTCGTGCAATTTCTTTACTCCTGAAAACATCTGGATTTCAGGCACCCCGTTTGCATTGAAGACTGTCCTCATCACCCATGTCCCACAAGCCGTGAGGTTTGCAAAGGATTCTGGGAAGCAGTTTCCCAAACATGGCACCATACCTCAAAATTGAGGTATCCTGGGAATGATAATTCGGAAAGTGATGTTTCTTCAGTTTCATCCCCGGAGAAGTCAAACTTGTTTAGGAAGCCACGTTGAGGAAGACCTGATCACAAACAGGACCACAGAACTGTCACGTTGGAAGAGACCACACTGAAAAAGAGCCAATGAAACCATCCATGGGAGGTGATGGTCCAGCTTCTTCTTAAAGGCCTCCAGAGATGGAGAAATCACAGTACATACCTCACAGTTAAATGAAATCTTAGTAGTTGCAACTTACGAGCATTTCTGGTCCTCGTATAGTCTTTATTCCAACTTGATGGAATTGAACATGGCTACTAGGTCTCCCCTTAAATCTTCTCTTCTTCTGACTGAACATACAGCCTCTCCTCACATGGCATGTTCCCAACTCCATCTATCATCTTCAATGACCTCATCTGAAACTTCTCTAACCCAACCTACCTCCTTTCTCCTCCTGGAAACAAGACGCAAGGACACCGAACCCCAAGTATGATCTCACCAGGCATGAGTAGAGACAAACAATGACTTCATGTGTCTTTGATATAAGTCTTCTAATGCAGCGCAGAAGTGCATTAGACCAGTAGTTTCCACGCTGTTGGCTCATATTCAACTTGCTGTCAACGACCCCGCCCAAATCTTTTTCAGATCCAGTGTTTTCCAGCCAGGAATCCCCCATCTTGTGAGGCCTCCATTTATTTCCCTTGCTCAAAACAGAACAGTTTCTACTTTTCCCATTTCAGCCTAATCTTCCAACTGGATCCAACTGGTGGAGGGAAAGGAGATTTTAAAAAAAAAAAAATTGGCAACCATGAGCTGTTAGTTTCATGTGATTTGTGAAGTCTTTCCTAACTCTAGATCTTTCAGTAGACAAGTCCCAAAGTTCCTCCATTGACCTACCTACCCTTATATATCAACCAATTAAATAAGAGTCAAGTGTGCGGCAGCAGCCAAAAAAGCCAATGCAATCCTAAATTGCATTAACAGAGGGATTCAATCAAGATCAAGTGAGGTAATAATACAACTCTGTATAAAGCCTTAGTAAGGCCACACCTAGAGTACTGCATCCAGTTTTGTTCACCACATTATAAAAAAGATGTTGAGACTCTAGAAAGAGTGCAGAGAAGAGCAACCAGGATGATGAGGGGACCAGAGGCTAAAACATATGATGAAGAGTTGCAGGAACTGGGCACAGCTAGTTTGATGAAAAGAAGGACTAGAAGAGACATGAGAGCAGTCTTCCAATATTTGAGGGGCTGCCACAGAGAGGAGGGGGTCAACCTGTTTTCCAAGGCACCCGAAGGCCAGACAAGGAATAATGGATGGAAACTGATCAAGGAGAGATTCAACCTGGAAATAAGGAGGAATTTTCTGACAGTGAGAACAATCAACCGATGGAACAGAAGTTGCCTTCGGAAGTTTTGAGAGCTTCATCACTGGAAGCTTTCAAGAAGAGACTGGACTGCCATTTGTCAGAGATGGAGTAGGGTCTCCTGCTTGGGTGGGGGTTGGACTAGATGACTTACAAGGTCCCTTCCAACTCTGTTAATCTGTTAATGATGCCCCCACCAAGAAGTTAATCACAGTTGATTGAGTCAACATGCCCAATTTTCTGCATCTACATGACATTCGAGAAGCCGGCAGACCAAACTGAGCTCCAGCTAGACCGTTCATGACGCTCAAGGGTTGGCCTTCAAGCCAACATTATCAGGGACCTTTGAGCTATTTTTCTCAGGACAGCAAGGAATTCATTAATCAGTGGGATGACTTGCCTCTAGAAGTTGTGAATAAGAAAAGACTGGCCAACCCTTTGTCTGAAGTGGAATAGTGCTTGAGCAGAGGATTGGACTATTAGAAGACATCCAATAACTCTGTTATTCTGTTAAACTGGGCTCCCCCACAAGCCATGCTCAGGGAGAGACGTTGAGCTTTAACGGAGAACAAACATTTCTCAAAAGTTAGGATGCCTTTACCTCCTTCCAAGGTTAATGGGGCCCTCTGAACTC
Organism: Arizona elegans; assembly: GCA_022577455.1. NCBI lineage: Eukaryota > Metazoa > Chordata > Lepidosauria > Squamata > Colubridae > Arizona > Arizona elegans. The sequence continues at coordinate 964,135 of JAKOOJ010000074.1, read as the reverse complement.
TTTTCTTTTAAACAAGAATAGCTGGAAGGCAAGCATTCCAGGAGACCAGAGCTTCGACAAAACAAGCCCATTAAAAGGGGTTCTGGAAGGCAAGCAGGACTGACCCACCTCTTACAAAGACGCGGTGAAGTTGTGCTTTTGGAAGCACACTAAAAGTCACACAGGGAGGATCTGGATTTCAGAACTAAGAATATATCTACGCGTATTTTTTGGAGTATAGTACCTACCTTTTTTGGGGGAGGAAAACATGAAAAAAAAATCTGCCTCTGCCTCCCAGCAATTTGCCTCCTTGCAGCAAACAGCCTGTTTCAGTTTCACTTTCACTTTCAGCACAGCCTGATTAGCACAAGAAAAAAAAATCTGCCTCTGCCTCCCAGCAATTTGCCTCCTTACAGCAAACAGCCTGTTTCAGTTTCACTTTCACTTTCAGCACAGCCTGATTAGCACAAGAAAAAAAAATCTGCCTCTGCCTCCCAGCAATTTGCCTCCTTACAGCAAACAGCCTGTTTCAGTTTCACTTTCACTTTCAGCACAGCCTGATTAGCACAAGAAAAAAAAATCTGCCTCTGCCTCCCAGCAATTTGCCTCCTTGCAGCAAACAGCCTGTTTCAGTTTCACTTTCACTTTCAGCACAGCCTGATTAGCACAAGAAAAAAAAAATCTGCCTCTGCTTCCCAGCAATTTGCCTCCTTGCAGTAAATGAGGCTCGTGGCAATAGGCAATGGCAATCCCTGCAGCCTGAAACAGCTGATGGTCGGAAGGCTGATCCAACCTGACAATCAGCTGCTTGTGCTAATCAGGCTGTGCTGAAGCTGAAACGGGCTCTTTGCTGTAAGGAGGCAAATTGCTGGAAGGCAAGAGGCCGAAGGGTGGGGGCCGGCAGGTGAGTGGGGCTACACTCAGTGTATAAAACACACCCAAATTTTCACCCTCTTTTAGGGGGAGGAAAGTACATCTTATACTCCGAAAAATTTGGTATATCTTTTTTCTCTAGCAGAAAGGTATCCCAGCCTTTTGTCCTCTTTGCTCATGTCCCTTGCATGCATTGTTGGTTGCGGTTGATCCCTAGAAACTAACTGCTAATACAGATAGTCCTGGACTTACAACAGTTCATTTAGTGACTCTTCAAAGTTACAACGGCACAGGAGGAAAAAACGATTTAAGAATGTTTCTCACACTTCCAACCGTTGCCTCATCCCCACGGTCATGCAATCAAAATTCAGCCACTTGGCAACTGACTCGTATTTATGACGGTCACAGTGTCCCCGGGGTGATGTGATCCCCTTTTGCGACCTTCAGACAAGCCAAGGCAATTGGGGAGGAGCCAGATTCACTTAACAATCAGGTTACTAATTTCACAGTTGCAGTGATTCATTTAACAATTGTGGCAAGGAAAGTTGTAAAATAGGGCAAAGCTCACTTAACCAATGTCTCACATAGCAACTGAAACTTTGGGCTCTATAATTGAGGTCGTAAGTCGAGGACTGCCTGTATTACAGTTTTAGCCCCCTTCCGACCCTTGCTAATTCCTGGTTTTTCTTCTCCAAGCAATGCTATGATCTCTCACTTAATCTCTTGACACTCTTACGTCAAAATCTAGAAGAGTCATAAAACAGGCCAAAGTTCACTTAATTGCTTCACTTAGCAAGAAATTTGGAGCTCAACTGTGATCCTAAGTCAAGGACTATCTTTACCTATTGCGGAGTCTTACGCATTTTCTTGCAACGATGGCTAAAGCTATATCTACAGGTAGACGTCGACTTGCAACCCAAAATGGTTAACAGATTAACAGAGTTGGAAGGGATCTTGTAGGTCATCTGGTCCAAACCCCCCGCCCAAGCAGGAGACCCTACACCATTTCTGACAGATGGCAGTCCAGTCTCTTCTTGAAAGCCTTCAGGGATGAAGCTCCCACAACTTCCGAAGGCAACTTCTGTTCCATTGGTTGATTGTTCTCACTGTCAGAAAATTTCTCCTTATTTCCAGGTTGAATCTCTCCTTAATCAGTTTCCATCCATTATTCCTTGTCTGGCCTTCAGGTGCTTTGGAAAATAGTTTGACACCCCTCCTCTCTGTGGCAACCCTTGAGATATTGGAAGACGGCTATCCTGTCTCCCCTGGTCCTTCTCTTCACTAGACTAGCCAGGCCCAGTTCCTGCAACCGTTCTTCATATGTTTCAGCCTCCAGTCCCCTCATCATCCTGGTTGCTCTTCTCTGCACTCTTTCCAGAGTCTCCACATCTTTTTTATAGTGTGGTGCAAAACTGGATGCAGTACTCTAAGTGTGGTTTTATGAAAGCTTTATAGTGGTATTAGTATCTCCCTTGATCTTGATCGTATCCCTCTGTTAATGCAACTTAGGGTTGAGGACTACCTGGGGGCAGGTTCTTTAGATCTTGCAGAGTCAAAAGACAGCTTCCTTCATCGTAAGGATGGCTTTGGGCACTTCACAAGATCTGCCAATCCTAATGAGCATGTCTGATCCTCTTGGCTCAGGGTGAAACATTTATTTAAATGATTAAGTGGCTGATTTTGCAGTTGTGGAGCCCAAAAGGGGAGTGATTACCTGAATTAAATCCGCTTGCAAGCACCAACCTCTGCAACGGAAGGATTTCAGTTGGATGATGAGTCAAAGAAACCAGGCAGGTTTGAGGCAAAGCTTCTATCCGCCCACCAAAGGTGCAAAAATTTATACAGGTACCTTTTTTTCCTGAAAATAAGACCTAACCGGAAAATAAGGGCTAGTGTGATTATTCAGGATGCTCGTAATATAAGCCCTAGCCCCAAAATAAGCCCCAGTTTAGATCGTCAATCAAGACGGAGGCATTTAGTACTGTATTTCCCCCAAGGCAAGAGCCTTGGTGGCGCAGCAGACTCAAGTGCTGTTAAGTAACACCAGCTGCCTGCAAGTACTGCAAGTTCAAATCTCACCAGGCTCAAGGTTGAGTCAGCCTTCCATCCTTTCGAGGTAGGTAAAATGAGGACCCAGTTTGTGGGGACAATAAGCTGACTTTGTATAAAAAAAAGAACACCGCTTAGCGGGGGCCGAAAGCCCTACTCAGCACTATGAAGTATGAACTATGAAGGCTATTGCTTAACGCATTGGAAGCCGCCCTGAGTCTCCGGAGAAGGGCGGCATATAAATCGAATCAATCAATCAATCAATAAAATAAGACGTAGCTGGAAAATAAGCCTTAGCATGATTTTTCAGGATGCTCGTAATAAATCCTACCCTCAAAATAAGCCACAGTTAAAATCGTCAGCCAGGCACATTTAGTACCAAATTTCCCCCAAAATAAGACCTAACCAGAAAATAAGCCCTACTGCGTCTTTTGAAGCAAAGATTAATATAAAACACGGTCTTATTTTCAGGGAAACATGGGTAAATGGGTAATCCCCGACCTGCGACCACAATTTTTGTTGCTAAGCAAAACTGTTGAGAGAGTTTTACCCCGTTTTAAGGCCTTTCTTGCTACAGTTGTTAAATGAATTGCTGCAGTTGATAAGTTAGTCACTCGGTTGTTAAGTGAATCTGGATTTCCCGTTGACTTTGCTTGTCAGAAGGCCGCCCAAGGGGAGCATGTGACCCCGGGATATTGCAACTGTCTTAAATATGAATCAGTTGCCAAGCATCTGAATTTTGATCACGCGACTATAGGAATGCTGCAAAGGTCATAATTATGAAAAACCGGCGTAAGTCACTTTTTTCAGTGCCGTTGTAACTTTGAACGGTCACTCAATGAGCTGTTGTAAGTCAGGGACGACCTGTACTCGAGTTACGACAATTGAGCCCAAAATTTATGTTGCTCAGTGAAACATTTGCGCCTTGGTGGTGCAGCAGACTAGAGCACTGTTAAGATAACACCAGCTGCTTGCAATTATTGAAAGTTCAAATCTCACCAGGCTCAAGGTTGACTCAGCCTTCCATCCTTCCGAGGTAGGTAAAATGAGGACCCGGATTGTGGGGGTAATAAGCTGACTTTGTATAAAATAGAAAACCGCTTTGGGCGGGGGGGCGAAAGCCCTACTAAGCAGGTATATACAAAAATATGAAGGCTATTGCTTAATGCATTGTAAGCCGCCCTGAGTCTCTGGAGAAGAGAGGCATATAAATCGAACTAATAAATAAATAAATAAATAAAATAAGTGAATTTTGCCCTGTTTTACCATTCTTCTTGCCACTTAAGAGAATCATTGCATGTGTTAAGTTAATAACAACCGTTGTTAAGTGAATCTGGCTTCCCCGTTGACTTTGCTGGTCAGAAAGTCGCAAAAGGGAATCACTGCAAATGTCATAAGTCTGTTGTGGTCCGCCAGCAGCCTGCAGAGCTGGCAGCGGAGTCGGACAGTGATGAGGCTGAGGAAGAACAGGGGCCAGTCCTGGAGGCTGGGGAAGGCCCTGATGAGGGCTCTGCGTCGGAGGCATTGATGGGGCCAGGGCCATTGGGGAGTGATGTGCGGACTTCAAAGCCTCCAGAGGCAGACAGTAGAGAGGCAGAGGAACAGGAGGAGCCTGTTCCTAGTGCACGTATGAGAAGAGCTGCTAGAAGGCAAGAGCAAAAGGGACGACTCGGGAGTAAGGCCAGGAGATGATTGGCCCCTCCCATAAGGCTTAAAAGACCAGCAACGGCTCTTAGCCTCTTTGCCAGAAAACAACCGTTGAGAGATTTGCTTCGTGTTTGGCTATAGTTATTTCTTCTGTTCCTGAACTGTTGCCAAGAAAAGCCTTTGGCAGTTTGCCTAATTATCCCAAGGTCAGAGATAAACTAAAGACTGGTGTTTTGAGGACTTTGCTTTCATTTCATTTGGAATACGCTGAGAACGAGTTAATTCTCAGCTGCTTTAATAAAATCTGTTTGCTTTTTGGAACTGTTTTGCATTTAATATCAACTACGTGGGCCTGCATCACAACAAAGTCCATGCCAGTTGCCAAGCGCCTCAATTTTGATCGTGGGACTATAGGAACGCTGCAAAGGTCGTAACTATGATAAACAGTCATAAGTCACTTTTTTCAGGGCCGTTGTAACCGTTGTTAAGTACAGGACTACCTGTATAACTCTGTATAACTCTAATTTCATATTCTTTCGTTCTTTCGGTGTTTTGTCTTATACTTTGAAGTCTCCAATTCCTCTCTGGACTAGACCAGGTGCTGCAATGTGCAGCAGAAGCCAAAAAAGCGAATACAATCCTCAGTTGTATAAACAGAGGCATAGACTCAAAATCACGTGAAGTATTAGTGCCACTTTATAAAACCTTAGTAAGGCCACACCTGGAATAATGCAACCAGTTTTGGTCCCCATACTACAAAAAAGATGCTGAGACTTTGGAAGAAGTTCAGAGAAGAGCAACTAAGATGATCAAAGGCCTGGAGACTAAAACCGTACGAAGGACGGCTGCAGGAATTGGGCTTGGCTAGTCGAAAGAAAAGAAGAATTAGGGGAGACATAATAGCAGTCTTCCAGTATTTGAGGGGCGGCCCCAAAGAAGAGAGGGACAAATTATTCCCCAAAGCACCAGAGGGCAGGACAAGGAACAATGGATAAAAGTAAAAAAAGCAAAAGGATGGAAACTAATCAAGGAGAGAAGCAACCTGGAATTTAACAATACCAATAGCACTTATATACTACTTCACAGTGCTTTCCACCCCTCTCTAAGCGGTTTACAGAATCAGCCTCTTGCCCCCAACAATCTGGGTCCTCATTTTACCCACCTCGGAAGGATGGAAAGGCTGAGTCAAACTTGAGCCTGGCGAGATTTGAACTGCTGACAGTTGGCAGAATTAGTCTTGCAATGCTGCATTCTAACCACTGCGCACCAAGGAAGGAAGGAAGGAAGGAAGGAAGGAAGGAAGGAAGGAAGGAAGGGGGAAGGGGAAGGGAAGGAAAGGAAAGGGAAGGAAAGGGGGAGAAAAGGTAGAGAGCAATGGCAATAGCCCTTAGACTTATATACCGCTTCACAGTGCTTTCCAGCCTCTCTAAGCGGTTTACAGAATCAGCCTCTTGCCCCCAACAATCTGGGTCCTCATTTTACCCACCTCGGAAGGATGGAAAGGCTGAGTCAAACTTGAGCCTGGCGAGATTTGAACTGCTGACAGTTGGCAGAATTAGTCTTGCAATGCTGCATTCTAACCACTGCGCACCAAGGAAGGAAGGAAGGAAGGAAGGAAGGAAGGAAGGAAGGAAGGAAGGAAGGAAGGGGAAGGGGAAGGGGAAGGGGAAGGGGAAGGGGAAGGGAAGGGAAGGGAAGGGAAGGGAAGGGAAGGGAAGGGAAGGGAAGGGAAGGAAAGGAAAGGAAAGGAAAGGAAAGGAAAGGAAAGGAAAGGGGGAGAAAAGGTAGAGCAATGGCAATAGCCCTTAGACTTATATACCGCTTCACAGTCCTTTACAGCCCTCTCTAAGCGGTTTACAGAGTCAGCCTCTTGCCCCCAACAATCTGGATCCTCATTTTACCCACCTCGGAAGGAGGGAAGGCTGAGTCAACCTTCAGCCCAGTGAGATTCGATCTGCCAAACTGCTGGCAGCCGGTGATCAGCAGAAATAGCCTGCAGTACTGCACTCTAACCACTACGCCACTGCAGCTCTTAAGGAGAAACTTCCCAACAATGAGGACAATTAACCAGTGGAACAGCTTGCCACCAGAAATCGTGGGTGCTCCATCACTGGAGGTTTTTAAGAAGAGACTGGACAGTCACTTGTCTGAGATGATACAGGTTTTCCTGCTTGAATAGGGGGCTGGACTAGAAGACCTCCAAGGTCCCTTCCAGCTCTATTCTATTCTAATTCTAATCCATCTGCAAGGTGGAAGTTGGATGATCGGTTGGCTTCTTTTTTTTTCCCACTTAACCCAAAATCATTTCAAGAAGAAATCTGACAGATGCATCTCTTGGCAGAGGGATGGTGGAAACGGAAGTGTGGCTTTTGCAAAAAACTAGGACTAGGACCAGAAAACCTTTCAATTCTTACCAAAAAAAAAAAAAAAAAAACCCCGAAAATCAGGATGCGAAAGTTGTCCGTTTCTAACCCGGGTGCGAGAAAGTCACTCAAAATTTCCTGCCCGAGGCTTTTGCAAAAAGCTAAGGTGCTAAGACAGATCTTTACAGTTGCGATTTTTTTTTTTTTTTAATTTTAAAAGTTTTCTAAAAAGGAAGATAAAACGAAGACAAAATCGGAGAAAGCTGGAAGGGGAATTTGCTACACCCACCCACTTCGCACTTCTGGAAATATCTTTTCGAGATTTTTCAAGATGGCCAACCGATTGTTGTGTGTCGAGCAAACAAAACCACTTTTGCTGGTGTTGAGCTTAAGTATCTCAGCCTTGGTCCTTATCATCAACGGTTCCTAACAGCCGCCACCGACATCGATCGGCCTCAAAATTGGGGAGAGCAAATACACCCCCCCCAAGTGGGGGACCAATTTTAGTAAAATGGGGAATGATGATGTCCTTAAGTGGGGAACAAAATAATACAAAATTTCCAGGGAGGGTGCTTCAATCACCAAGAGAGGAAGAATTCTAGTCTTGCCTTAAGCTTGAAAGCCGGCTGGGTGACTTTAAGTCAATCACCAGAAGACTGGGAGTTCTAGTCCCACTTTAGGCATGAAAGCTGTGAGTTCAAGATTGGGACAGCCATTGATCTGGAATGGCATAGGGCAGTGATGGCTAACCTTTTTGACACTGCGTGCTCTGTGGGGAGCGCAGAGGGGGTTCACACACACACATGCTCACATCCATAATTCTACGCACCCCCCGCAAATGCACGCAACACCACCACCCCCGCGCTCACCCCGCTTTTGGCACGCAATGCCACGGTGAGCCCAATAGGCCCATTTTTTGCTCTCCCCAGTTGGGAAACGCGCTGTTTCCGGCCTCCCCAGGCTCCTAGAAAGGCTCTGGGGAGAACAAAAAACAGGCCTCCCCCCCCCAAGGCCTTCCAGAGGCTGGAAACAGCATGTTTCCTGATTTCTGGTGGGCCCAAAAGGCCTGAAAATCAGCTGGCCAGTGCGCACGTGCGCGCCGGAGCTGATCTCGTGTGCCCACTGATATGGCTCCGCGTGCCATAGGTTCGCCATCACGGGCATAGGGTCTCCGGCTTGAGCAGGGGTGGACTAGACAGCCTCTAAGGTCCCTTGCAACTCTGTTTTTCTATATTCTGTTTGCTTTCTGATCACCACAAAATACACCACAAAGATCGCCTTCTCCATGAATCTCAGGAAAGATCTGTGAATGTCTATGAAACCTGGGTCTTCTGCTTGAGCAGGGGGTTGGACTAGAAGACCTCCAAGGTCCCATCCAACCATGTTATTCTTCTGAAGACATAGGGATGCTATCTTTTTGTGTAGAGGTAGTTTTGATGTGTAGTAGTTTTGGTGTAGAGGACTTGTACGTTTTCCCAATTTTTTTTTAATTAAATATTTCTAAAAAGGAAGATTAAAAACAAAGGCAAAGTAAGAGAAAGGTATCAGAGAAAGGTAAAAGTGCAAGAAAGAAGAGGGGGAAAGTAAAAGGAAAGTAGAGAAGAAGGAAGTCACTTCTGATCTTTTCAGCAGTTATAAGAACAATTTTAAATTTACTCTGTACTGAAACCTAGCTCTCTTTTATCATCCATCCTGTCTAATCATTAAAACCATAAATTGCAAGTTCATTTTTCCCCGGTTTTCGTGCCAAAAGGCCTATAATTGTTTTCCAGGCAGGAATCAACTTAAATATTATCTTTTCTCTAATCAAAGTCAATTTAGACAGCTCAGCAAGTTCCATCATCTTCAGCAACCTTGGGTGGCAATCTCAAATCTTTCCAATTTTGCGCAAACAACTACCTCTCTCCACGTACAGGGTGGATAAAAATCAATGATTTTTTAAAAAAAATTAAAAAAATCTGATTTTTTGGATTTAAATCGGATTTTTTTGATTTTTATCGAATTTAGTTTAATAAAAAACTTTTGGGGTAAAAATCTATCGTAAGATAGTTTTCTATTTAAGATACATAAATAATTTAGTTTATTCAGCATGAAACGGAGCTTAGTTATGTAGCATGAGGCTGTATATTCTGCAACACTGGGACTATCGGTGAGTCAACAGTGGGTCAAAGGAGTAGCAGAGATGACAGTTGCTCCTTAAAAATTATGATTTAAATCGAGTTGATTTAAATCAAGCCTTTTTACTAGTGATTTAAATCATGATTTAAATTGTGATTTAAATTAACTCGATTTAAATCAAATCCACCCTGTCCACTTATCATGTATGAAAACCGGGTCAAAACTCACTGTAAGTAGAGGACTACCTGTATTAATTCTTAAAATCCTCTGCATTCACGTTATGTGTCTGAAGCTGGAATTTTCTAGCTTTTTTACAGGTTCACACATACAATCAAATGCCCCCGTGTTGTCTACATTTGCAACATAAATGTTTTCAGTCAAGTAAGGATCATCCACTAAAGCTGTAATTGAATGGGAAATGGTGGAGCTAAAGAGTTCAAAAGTTTTATTTATTTATTAGTTCAATTTATATGCCGCCCTTCTCCGGAGACTCAGGGCAGTTTACAATGCGTTAAGCAATAGCCAATTTTGCTTCCAATCATGGTTAACTATTATTTTCCATGAATGTCTTGTTGGAAGATGTTGACTTGGCCAATCTAAACTTGACTTGTTTCAAGAACTTTGCTGTAATCAATCAAATCTTGATAGGTCTTGTGTTTTTTTCAGAAGGGATTGTGTCAACCAAGGTACTATAAACCAGTTTAGGGCTTCCTTAATGTGCAAACCCAACTAAATGTGGCTTATGGAAATCACGATTAACCCATGACTCCACAACATGTGCGAATTGGCCTCTAAGCTACAGATGCTTTACTTCTGGATCATTTTGCTCTCAATGTACTCCACCAAGCAAAGGTGTGTGTAAAAACGTGAGTGTAAGCCAAGCCAATTTGACAATGTGCAAACCCAACTAAATCTGTTTTATGGAAAGCATGATTAACTCAAAGCTTCAAACCATTGGTGAATTGTTTTAAGCTACACTTTGCTCTCCATGTACTCCAACAAGCAAAGGTGTGTGTAAAAAACGTGAGTGTAAGCCAAGGCACAGTTTAGGGCTTCGTCAATGTGAAAACTCAACGAAATGTGGCTCTCAACTCCGTCCACCAAGCAAAGATGTATATAAACATGCGAGAATAAAACAAGCCATGGTTTAGGGCAGTGATGGCAAATCTTTTCGGCACTGAGTGTCAAAACGTTTGCATGGAAACATCACGCATGTACACATGCACTCATTGAGGCCACGCTCCGGAAAAGCCAAACTTCCAAGTCTAGCATACATGCGCGCCCAATAATCAGCTGGCCGGCGCACATGTGCAGGGCAGTTTTCGGCACTGTCATGCGTGTGAAACGATCATGCTCTGGAGAAGCCAAACTTCTGGGTTTTGGCATGCATGCTCACCCAATAATCAGCTGGCCGGCGCAGATGCGCAGGAAGTTTTTCGGCATTGCCGTGCGGACGAACACATCACACTTCAGAAAAGCCGAACTTCCGGGTTCTGACGCACATACGCACCCAACAATCAGCTGGCTGGTGAACATGCACACACCGGTTTTCGACACTGCCGTGCGCACAAAGAACAGTTGATCGTTGCGTGCACAGATGCTCCAGAAACTCAAAAGACAACAGGCAGGGCCGCGCGTGCCAGGTTACATGGCTTCGCATGCCACTTTGTGTTCTGCCCCAGCTACGGATCCCAAAGAACACAGCACACACAAACTCAGAACAAAACTTAGTTTACTCAAATAACGCAGTTTTAGCAAATGCCGGCTGTTAATAAGCGTTCTTAACAGCCTGCCAGAATTCCACAGATAAGATAGTCAGAGTCTTACTGGAGTTGGCAGAAAGCCCAGAAACAAGGTTGCAGAGACATCCCAACGCAATGATTAGCGAACTAAAGTTGTTTCCTGCAGCTTGTTGCAAGCTGCGTTCTTTCTTAAATAGGCTAAGGGAGTGGCCAATTAGCCCCAAGCCTTACTCTCGAGGAGACCTCCTCCTGAGGAACCCCTCGTGCTTTTTGGCAGCTCTGCGTGCCCGTGCATTGAGAAGAGGCTCCTCCTCTTCCTCCTCTTCATCCTCTGGAGGTTCTGAAGGCCCTGGTTGAATCCCTGCCTCAGGCACCACATCTTCTTCAGCCTCCTCGCTGTCCAACTCGAGCGCCGGCTGCACAGGCTGCTGGCACAGCACCACATCAGCCTCCTCGTCATCGGGATCAGCAACAATCCGCGCAGCCCACTGGCGGGCCAGAACGCTTTGGGCACATGTGCCATAGGTTCACCATCAGAGGTTTAGGGCTTCATCAATGTGCAAACTCAACTAAAAGTGTTTTATGGAAAGCATAATTAACCCAAGACTCCACATTACGTGTGAATTGGTCTCTACCTCTTAAGCTACATAGAAGTTGCTTTTCCTTCGGGTTGACTTCACTCTCAACTCTTCAAGTCCCAAAGGCACGTTTTGCAAAAGGCAACTGGACTTTCTTGGTTCTTTTCTTCAACAACATTTTGCTTCTCATCCCAGAAGCTTCTCGGATGAAAAGCGAAACCAAGAATGTTACAGGTAAGTCCTTGAACTTACAATTCATTTAGTGATTGTTTGAAGTTACAACGGCACTGAAAAACGTTAACTTATGACCGTTTTTCACATGATGACCGTTGCAGCATACCCATGGTTGCACGGTCAAAATTCAGAATGCTTGGCAACTGGCATGTACTTACGACGGTTGCAGTGTCACCCTTGTTGAGTGAATCTGCGAAGCCAGATTCACTTAACAACCGAATCAAACAGCACTTGAGCGCTTCTCTTAACCACTGCAGCAAGGAAGGTCGTAAAATGGGGTGAACTCAACTATCTCGGTAAGCAGGAGAGATTTCGGCTCAATTATGGCCGTTAAGTTCCTCCAAGCAAAGCTGTATGTAAGCACACAAGCGTGAGAACAGACGTACCGAACCACACTTGCGGGTGAACACCGAGCCTGGTCTCCAGGGAAAATCCAAACCAGGAAAGGGAGCTTCCTTGGCCACACCTTAAACCAGGGGTCTCAAACTCGATTTCATTGAGGGCCGCATCACAGTTGTGTTTGAACTCGGAGGGCTGGCGGGAGCATGGCCGGAGTTGGGCGTGGCCATGGTAGGCGTAGCCAGCTCAACGTCACTCATGTCAGGGGGCGACCTGTGGTGGCCACGTGCTTAGGTAGGACTTCCCTGAGACTCTCCCTCACTCTCATTATAATCTCCTTCCTTCCTTCCTTCCTTCCTTCCTTCCTTCCATCCATCCATCCATCCATCCATCCATCCATGGTGCACAGTGGTTAGAATGAGTATTGCAGGCAAACTCTGCCCACTACCAACAGTTCAATTCTGATCGGCACAAGGTTGACTCAGCCTTCCATCCTTCCGAAGTGGGTAAAATGAGGACCCAGATTGTTGGGGGCAACAAACTGACTCTGTAAACCGCTTAGGGCTGTAAAAGCACCGTAAAGCGGTATATAAGTTTAAGTGCTATTGCTTTTCTTTTTCCCCTTCCTTCCTTTCCTTCTTTCCCTTCCCCTTCCTTCCTTTTCTTTTTCCTTCCTTCTCTCTTCTCTTCTCTTCTTCCTCCCCCTCTTTCCTTATTTTTCCCTCCTTGCTCTCTTCCCATCTTTTTCTTTGCCCTTCCTCTTTCCCTTCCTCCTTTCCTGTCCCTTCTTGGATGCTCAAATGCAAAAGGGGAAACGTTTCTCCTTTTGTTTTTAGTTGGTTGTGATAGCCCCCTGCCAGCGAAAATGGAACTGGGAGGGGGGGCACTTTTTCGCTGGCAGAGGGCTGCAGGAGGCCGTTGTGGCCGAAAATGTTTTTGCCACAGGCTGGTCCTTTACTGTTTCCAGGCCGGCAATGTGGGCCAGATCTAAGCACCCCATGGGGCAGATCGGGCCCCCAGGCCTTCTGTTTGACACCCCTGCCCTAAACCAACCGTCACTTTGGGACCTCAGACACAACCATCTAGGGCAGTGATGGTTAACCATTTTGGTGCCAAGTGCCCAATGTCCGCACGAATGCACACGCCTGAACCCCCAAAATGCAATGCGAGCCCCCCCGTGCATGCATCCCATCCCTGCGCATGTGCGTGCATCCCCCGCACATGCACCCCTGCCCCCCGGCGCCCCATTTTGGCTTCCAGCTTGGTGCAGGAGGGTTTCCAGGCCCAAAACACCCCGTTGGAACCTGGAAGTCAAAACGGGGTGCGGGGATGCAGCGCAAGGCTCCCCACACCCAATTTTGGGCCTGGAAAGCCTCCTGCACCAACCTGCACCCCTCATGCATGTGCCCCACCCCATGGCACATGCGCGTGTGCGTCCCCCGCATGTGCCCCACCCCCGTGCAAGAGACCTGAAGACCAGCTGGCCTGCGGGAGGCGCACGCGAATGCACGGTGGAGCTGGGTTCGGGTGACGGCTGGCGTGCCCACAGACAGGGCTCTGCGTGCCATTTGTGGCACGCATGCCAGAGGTTCACCATCACGGATCTAGGGTTTCCATCCCCAGCAATACCCACTGAAGAACACTCTAAACCTGGGCCTGGTGGCTCAGCAGACTGACAGCATTGTGATTAACACCAGCTGCCTACAATTACTGTAAGTTCGAATCTCACCAGGCTCAAGGTCGACTCAGCCTTCCATCCTTTCTAAGGTAGGTAAATTGAGGACTCAGTGATTGTGGGGGCAATAAGCTGACTTTGTAAAAAATATACAAAAGAATGAAGGCTATTGCTTAATGCACTGTGAGCCGCCCTGAGTCTCCGGAGAAGGGCGGCATATAAATCAAATTAAAAATAATAAAAAAATAAAAATAAAAATAAAAATAAACCAGAAGGCCCCCTTCTTCTAAACCGTAAGATCAGTCAATCTACTTGGAACCGATTCTCACCACTTTGCAACTCTATCAGCCAAGAGAAGAATATGGGTCATCCTCGACTTACGGCAACAATAGAGACCAGCATTTCCATTGCTAAGCGAGACAGTTGCCAAGCGAGTTTTGTCCCATTTTATGACCTCTTTTGCCAGTTGTGAAGTGAGCCACTGCGGTTGCAAAGTTAGTAACGCGGTTGTTAAGTGAATCTGGCTTCCCCGTCGACGTTGCTTGTCAGAAGGGGATCACTTGACTTTTTTTTTTTAGTTTTAATTTGATTTATATGCCGCCCTTCTCCGGAGACTCAGGGCGGCTTACAATGTGTTAAGCAATAGCCTTCATCCTTTTGTATATTTATACAAAGTCAGCTTATTGCCCCCACAATCACTGAGTCCTCAATTTACCTACCTTAGAGAGGATGGAAGGCTGAGTCAACCTTGAGCCTGGTGAGATTCGAACTTACAGTAATTGCAGACAGCTGGTGTTAATCACAATGCTGTCAGTCTGCTGAGCCACCAGACTTTGGGGCCCTGCAACCGTCGTTAAGTACATGTCAGTTGCCAAGCACCTGAATTTTGATCACGTGACTTGCAACAGTCATTAAGTATGAAAACAGTCAAAAGTTCCTTTTTTCAGTGCCTTTGTAACTTCGGTCACTAAATGAAAGGTTGTAAATTGAAGATTATCTTCTGGAGGAAGACTTAAAGCGCTCCCAATATTGGGGTGCCGCTAGCTGTGAACACAGGGGCTATTTTACAGACTGGGCCCATTTATCTCACTTGGGCAAGCAAACTACCTATGCCCAGGGTCAAAGGTCGCCCATTCCTGATTTAATCTGCACCCCAACCATTCAGCCTGGTTGGGTTTGGCACACACGGCAGATTAACCTGGTTTATATTACTGGGTTGGCATTCACAGGACTCAGCCAACCAAACCACATACCGTGTTTCCCCGAAAATAAGACCCTGTCTTATATTTTTTGAACCCTGAAATAAGCGCTTGGCCTTATTGCCATGCGCTCAAAAGCCCGATTGGGCTTATTATCAGGGGATGTCTTATTTTGGGGGAAACAGGGTAATTTAACCCAAACTACATGAGAGTTTAATGCAGAGGTCTTCAAACTTGGCAGCTTTAAGACTTGTGGACTTCAGCATAGCTGGCTGGAGAATTCTGGGAGTTGAAGTCCACAAGTCTTAAAGCTGCCAAGTTTGAAGACCTCTAATGACAGTTTAACTATTAACAATTTAATAATTTAATCCGCATGTTAAGTTTTTTCCCAATCTTGGCAACTTTTAAGACACACGGACTTCAACGCCCAGAGTTTTAGCCACTTCATATTTTTTTTATTTTCACAGACAGGCAAGTTGGAAAATGTGTTGCGTTAAGAGGCATAAAATAATAATAATAATAATAGCATTCTGGCCCAGCAGTCACTCTGACTTTTTCCTATTGCTTGAAGTAGAGCATTGCCCAAGGAAACATAACACAGAATCAAAAACACTATTAACTTAAAACAGGGGTCCCCAAACTTGGCAGCTTTAAGATTTCTGCACTTCAACTCCCAGAATTCCTCAACCAGGAATTCTGAGAGTTGAAGTCCACAAGTCTTAAACCGGCCAAGTTTGAAGACTTCTGACTTAAAACCACAATTAAAACGTAGGAAGATCTGGTCTGCCAGGTGTCAAGCAAGCATTTAACTATCTCTGCATAAGTTTCCACCTTAACAAGGCAAGGCTGCTTGTTTGGAAAAAATGAACCCACCGATGCTGAAAACAGCAATGACCACCCCCCCCCCCCTATTTTCCTACAAACAGGAGGATCCCTTGATTTTTTTTTCTCCAATTTGCACACCCACCCTGCAGCTCACGTGCAAACTCAGCCAAACCTGATCAATTCATTCACATTCCGCTTGTCAATTTCAAATACTTTTTTTTTGTTTGTTTTTTGGTGGTTTTAATTTTTTTGCAAGAGGTTATACACAGAGAAAAAACAGGGCAGGCCAACACAACTGGCTGCCACCCTCACACACACACACACCCAGGCTGGGTCCCACACTGCCAGTGCAAACCCATGCTCACTTGCACACTTAAAAAGCTTTTGCTCCAACTTCATGAACTGCAGTTCCCAGCAGCCTCAGGGAGTAAAACACCATTTCCGCAGCCACCAAAAAAAAAAAAAAGAAAGAAATGAAAAACGCGTGGAGCAACTCAGAGGAAGAAACCACCAGAAACAGGAACTCAGATTCCAAGACCTATAAACACTAGCAAAGACCAAATAAAAGGACACACACACACACACACAAAAAAACACAATTGCATTTAAATATCATTTATAATCAAGAAACACGCTAGGCAGCTTTGATAATACAGATCCGATGCAATTCAAAGCTGGGTGCATGCAGGAAGCTTTAACCCCGTTTCTGCTGTTTGCAAAGGCTGTGTAGTTCAGCTGTTACACTGTGTGGTTAAAAGGGGGACAAACAAGGTGATTTCCTAAAAGTTGCAATTTCCTTTCTTCCCCCCCCAAAAAACACACACACACACACACAAAACCCAGAGGGATCTCAAGCTAGAAAGTTGTCAATTGCTCCATTCAACAGGCCTGCAAGCCATTTCTGCAGTTGAAGGAACCCCTCTTCCTTGCTCTAAACTGGATTTGAAGATGCTGATCTGGGTTATAAGCGATTCAGTTTGTTCCAGAAACCCCGCTCTGCAAGGATGCACGCTGCACATCTGGATAGCAGCCACAACTGTCCGCTTTTCATACTCAAGGCTTAGCAAGTGATCTCCCACTCACCCCCTGCAGAGTAGGCCCGTTAGCAAGGCAGAAGGTTCAAGCCCAATCAATACACACACACAGACACCCAACAAGGTCCATTCCCACGACCTAACTAACCCAGTCACCCCCAATGCAGAGGTGAACAAGGTTCAGGCCACCCGAAGACCCAAGAACTCGGCTCAGCTAACCCTGGTTAAGCTTTCTTTACCCAACCCTATCCAACCCAACCAAGATTTTCCTTTTTTCTTTTTCTTCTAGCAAAGATGAGCCTGGCTTGGTCCCATTCACACAACTCCTGGTCAACTCCCATGGGTCCAAGGACCACGATTGCACCTAAAGACTACAGACCCCGTAGGAAGCCTTAAGGCCCAGAGACCCTCCAAAACTTTTCCGCGTGTGTGTGTAGGGGGAATTTAAAGGAAAAGCACGCCCTTCCACCCCCAAAACACGCAGGCATCCATATTAATTAAAATTACTCAACCATTTAGCCGTCTAACCCAAAGTCTGGGTCTCGACAGAACTTCCTTTGGGAGCAGAAACACCTACCAGAAATGGGGCGGGGGGAGGAAATATGTTTTCCTGCTCGGTCTAGACCCCCCTCCCCAAAACTTGTGTTGCGTGCGCGCGCGTTATACACACACGCGTGGTTTTCCACGCTCTGTTTTCCCCTCCTTTCCTGCTGCCACCCACCCCTCCTTTTTCTCTCTCCCCCCTGCGGGCGCCCGCTTGCAAATGCAGAGCATTTCGCCCCCCCCCCCCACACACACACTTTCCTCTTCAGCCGCCCCAAAAAGTGCTGAAAAGGACTCTCGCCGCTTATTTTTTGCGAGCCAAACCAATATCTATATCTATGTGTATCAATTTTTGTTTTTTGAAAAAAGAAAGGCAGATCTTACCCTGCGCCTTTTCCGGTTGGTTGGTTGGTTTGCTTTTTTTAAAAAAAAAAAACAAACAAACAAAGCTTACTACATATTTTATATATTTTTTTTTCCGCGGAGAGAGAGTGAAACAACAACAAAAAA
Source organism: Arizona elegans (assembly GCA_022577455.1). Lineage (NCBI taxonomy): Eukaryota > Metazoa > Chordata > Lepidosauria > Squamata > Colubridae > Arizona > Arizona elegans. The sequence goes on along the minus strand of JAKOOJ010000074.1, from coordinate 946,427 downwards.
CAAAGAGAAAGTGAGCTCCGCCAAGCCGCAGCTCGCCCTCCGACCTTACCTTACTGCCCAAGCCGCTCCGTTGCAAGGCCGCTGACCCCTCTTTCTCTCTCTCTCTCTCTCTCTCTCTCTCTCTCAACCCCAATAATAACACACACCAAAAAAAAAAATAAGAAGAAGAAGAAGAATAATTCCTTGGACTGCGCATCCACAAGACGTCTCCAAATCCGAGCGAAGCTCCCAGTGGAGTGGATTTTGGGGGGATGGGGGGTGGGAGGAGAGGCAAGGGGTGTTTTTTAAGGAGGTTGCAAAAAAAAAAAATTATTTAAAAAAAAAATCAAATGAAACACTTAAGCATCAAAAAAAAAAAAAAAGAAGAAGAAGCAGCCCAAAGCAGATCCAAGGGAACGGTGCCACGCCGCGCTCTTCCTCCCTCGGGGTCCCCCGGAGCAGCTTCCCATGGACTCGGCGCGGTGCGTAAAAATCCGAGAGAGAGGAGACCCGGCGCTCGGCTTGGCTTTGGGCTCGGGCTCGGCTGGAAGGGGAAAAAGCTCCGTCCGCTTCGGGGGCCCGGAAATCTCTCCCTCCTCCGCCTCTCCTAAGATGTCTGAAGCTCCCAGCCGGAGGAGGAGGAGGAGGAGGAGGAGACACCAAAGCAGCAACAGCCGCCGACGCGCGCCCTGCAGTTTGTGGCTGCGTTTTTTTTTGCAACGGGTCTCTTTGATTTGATTTTAATTTTTTTTTTTTTTTTGCAAAGGTTCAACTTTGCGGAGAGCTCCGGCTGGGCTCCGCAGTGGTGGAGGAGGAGGAGGAAGGGAAAGGGAGAGAGGAGGGGAAGGCAAGGAGGGCGCCCCCCACCACCACCACCACCACCTTGTTTGCAGCAGCAGCAGCAAAGGATTGCGCCCCGGCTGGGGCGCACGGTTTACAGCAGCCCTGGCTGGACACTTTAAAAGGGACCAACGCCGTCTCCGACACCTCTGACGCTGGGAGGGAGGGAGGGGGGAGGAAAAGGTGGAAGGTTACCCCCCCCAGTAAAAAAAAAAGAGAGAGAGAGAAAACGGAAGGGGAGGTTTGGCTGGCAGGCTTGCGCCTCCCCACCCCCCCCCCCCGGCAGCTCTCCAAAAGGAGCAGTGGGCCACTTGGATGAAGGGGAGGAGAGGGCTTGGTGGGGAGGGGCAAGGGTTGGGGGAGACCGGGACCCGCTGGGAGGTGCAGTTCCTGGGAGGCCATTTGCAGATGGGGAGGATTTGGGGGGCATCCAAGCCAACGAGGACCCCAGGTTTATGTGGACGCTGAAGGAGACCGGGGTATTCCCGCAGTGGGATTCCAAATCGACTGCACTGTCTGAGCCTTATTAAAAGGAGTGATTTGTTTAACAACCGTGGCAAAAAAAAAAAAAAAGGTCGTCGGATCGGGTGCAACTCACTTAATGACCTCGGTCCTTAGTGGCCATTGTGGTCATAAGTCAAGATCCACCCATCGTTATAAAAGAAGGCTGGGTAATGCCACTTGGGTACCTTTAGCGTGTTTGATGTTTTGCAGGATGCAAAGCCACACGGTGCCAAAAGCCACACGTGTTCTCGTTTCACACGTGACCTTCCTGATTTCCGCTGTCTGGAATAAACCGCGTTCTGCACCCACCCACCCCCACCATGAATTGCTTAGCGGCGTTAAATCAATATTCATTTATAATCTTCAGCGCACAATTACGCTTCCCTCTCGCACAAAACCCATCACTTTCCAGCACCTCCCATCTGTCAAGATATATAATTAGTGTATTACGGCCTATATATCTGCTAATAATTTTTGCCTAAACCCCTGAGCGAGCTTGAATTAAAAGAGAGCTAATAAGGCATGGCTGCTAATCCATTTACTGTACAAGCCTTACGTGTTGGTTCAAACTTCAAAAATAAAGACATACAGGTAGTCCTCGATTTACGACCACGATGGGAAGCAGATTTTCCGTTGTTAAGCAAGGTGGCGGTGGTGAAGTGAGTCACATCTGATTTTTTTTTACTTTTTTTTTTCCATGGTTGTTAAGTGAATCATATGGTCCTTAAGTGAATTGCAGACTTACGACCAGAATGGGGACCAGAATTTTTTGTTGCTAAGCAACGAGGTTGTGGTCACACCTGATTTTATGACTTGCTTGGCCATGTGGTTGTTAAGTGTGAATGACTGCAGTTGTTAATTGACTTTTGTTGGGAAGGTTGCTAATGGTGATCATGTGACCCCTGGATGCTGCAACTCTCAGAAATATCTGCCTGTTGCCGAGCCCTTAAAATTCTGATCATGTGACCCTGGGGATGCTGCAACAGTTGTAAGTACGAGGACTAATCATAAGTCACTATTTTCAGCTTTGTTGTAATCGCATCACTAAACGAATGGTTGTAAGATGCAGGAGCTTCTTTGCACAATTAAATATGAGCCAGCAGTGTGCGACAGCAGCCAAAAAAGCCAATGCAATCCTAAATTGCATTAACAGAGGGATTCAATCAAGATCAAGTGAGGTAATAATACAACTCTGTATAAAGCCTTAGTAAGACCACACCTAGAATCCTGCATCCAGTTTTGGTTACCACACTATTAAAAAAGAGGTTGAAACTCTAGAAAGAGTGCAGAGAAGAGCAACCAGGATGATGAGAGGACTGGAGGCTAAAACATACGAAGAACGGTTGCAGGAACCGGGCATGGCTAGTCTGGTGAAGAGAAGGACCAGGGGAGACATGACAGCAGTCTTCCAATATTTGAGGGGCTGCCACAGAGAGGAGGGGGTCAAGCTAGGTAGCTCAGTGGCTAAGACACTGAGCTTGTCTATCAGAAAGGTCGGTAGTTCAGTGGTTCGAATCCCTACTACAGGTCTCCTCTGCGTGAATAAGGGGGTTGGACTAGATGACCTCCAAGTTCCCTTCCAATTCTTGTTACTGTTAAAAGCTATTTTCCAAAGCACCCGAAGGCGAGACAAGGAATAACGGATGGAAACTGAACAAGGAGAGATTCAATGTAGAAATAAGGAGGAATTTTCTGACAGGGAGAGCAATCAACCAATGGAAGAGAAGTTGCCTTCAGAAGTTCTGGGAGCTTCATCACTGGAAGCTTTCAAGAAGAGACTGGACTGTCATCAATGGCGTAGGGTCTCCTGCTTGGGTGGGGGGTTAGACTAGATGACCCACAAGGTCCCTCCCAACTCTGTTAACCTGTAATATCTGTAATAACACCTGTGATCTGTGTTCATCCTTTCCAGAAAACCCTCCAATTCCAGAATTAAAAATTGGCTCTAGACACTTAGATTGGCCCCCCTTTTCTCTCCCCTCCCCATTTTAAGTCGAAATGAATAACAGAAGGGATCCGTAGGCGGGCAGGCTGGCTTGGAAAATTAGTCAATTTTTTTAGATGCATTTACCAGCCTGCCTGTATTTCACACACACACGCACCACAAGACGTGTTAATTTCTTAAATATCCACAAAGGAGAATTCCTGGATGCCATTCACCCCTGCAACAACGCTTAGAAGTTAAGGAGGAGAAAGGACCTAATTTTAAAACAGCTAATTCTTACCTGGCAGGATTTAGAAATTGGCTTATGGTTTGGAAGAATCGAGTTGGGCTCACCCATCAGAATAAGCCATGTTTTCCTTCAACATGGTCGGAGTAAACCACAGCAGCTTCAGATTAGATTAACAGAGTGGGAAGGGACCTTGGAGGTCATCTAGTCCAACCCCCACCCAAGCAGGAGACATTACACCGTTACTGACCGATGGCAGTCCAGTTTCTTCTTGAAAGCCTCCGGTGATGAAGCTCCCATGACTTCTGAAGGCAAATCATCCCATTGAATACAGAATAACAAGAGTTGGAAGGGACCTTAGAGGTCATCTAGTCCACCCCAACCCCCCCCCCCCCGCCTAAGCAGGAGACCTTACACCATTTCTGAAAGATGTCAGTAGTGTCTCTTCTTGAAAGCTTTCACTGATGAAGCTCCCACAACTTCCGAAGGCAACTTTTGTTCCATGGGTTGATTATTCTCACTTCATTCAGTCCTAAACTATGATATTTAAACCAGCATCCCGCAATCTTTCCAGCTCTGTTCTCTGGCAGAGGGGATGGTTTCGCATGCACACACCAGAGGTGGGTTTCAGCAGGTTCTGACCAGTTCTAGAGAACCGGTAGTGGAAATTTAGAGTACTTCAGAGAACCGGTAGTAAAAAAATTTGAAACCCACCACTGGCACGCACGCGTGCCGTTTTCAAAAATGCAGCTCCGCACGCACTCGGCTGCCACTTCTGCAGCCCAGAATCCGAACAGGCTGCGGACCGGCACGGGGCCACACCCTGGAGGTTGGGGACCCCTGGTTTAAACCGTGAAGAAGAGGCTCCCTCAGCCTAATTTATTAAAACAACATGATTGGATCAATCAACTTCAGGATCAATCTGTCACATTTAAGTCACTCCTGAGCCTGCCACATACAGGTAGGATAGTCCTCAATATACGACCGCTTGATTCCTGCAAAACCACCACCACGATGCATCAACCTTTGTTCTGAACTACCAAGCACAAGAACATCTTCGTCTTAGACTTAACTGGATTCTTGCAACAACGCTGCACGCAACTCCGTTCTGAACTGCGATTCGCAAGAGCACCTTTCTATCCTTGCATTCTGCCCAAATCAGGCCTTGTTTGCAGGGCTAAACGTGGCTTGTTTGCTGGGGTGAGGGTGGGGTGGGGGCAGTGGTGAAATCTAAAATTTGTTACTACCGGTTCTGTGGGCGTGGCTTGGTGGGGTGGTAAAGTGACGGTGGGTGTGGCCAATTTTTTTTTTTAACTTTTAAAAGCATTTTTTTACAACCTCTTCGGGGAAGAGGTGGTTAAAAAATGCTTTCAAAAGGCTCTGACATCCCAGCTGAGTTGGCTGATCGGCAGAGGCTTTTTTTTTTTTCTTTTAAATGCCTCTGCCGATCAAGCCACTCAGCTTGGACCGTTAGAGGCATTTAAAAGAAAAAAAGGGTTTTTTTTCTTTTAAAAGCTTTTGATGATCCCAGCTGAGCCGTGCGATCATCAGAGGCTTTTTTTTTTTTACTTTTAAAAGCCTTTTTTCGGCCAAAGAGGTTGTAGAAAAAATGCTTTTAAAAGTAAAAAAAAAGAGCCTCTGATGATTGCGCGGCTCAGCTGGGCGTGGGGAGGGGGGGCAGGGATTTTTGCTACTGGTTCTCCAAACCACCCACCTCCATCGCTACCGGATCGGGTGATCCAGTCCGAGCCGGGAGCATTTCACCCCTGGACGGCACCAAGGACCCCACAGTCCTCCTTCTCCTCTTCTCCTTCTCTGCCACACCATAACCAACCCCATTCCCTTCTAGCACTGATGATATTACCTAGATGGGTAATGAAATGTCTCCGAGAAACCCACCAAGCTCAGAGAACACCAAGGACCTCCTCATTTCAACCCCGAGCTACAAATACTCTTCCTTTTATCGGTACACCTGAAGCTGTGCACAGTCTCCCTGGGATTTTGGCTCTTGTGCAAAGCAGGAATTTCATGGCCTAATTCTGGCCACAGCCCAAAGCAGCAACTGACTCAGCTGTTCTGCTATGGAGCTGGCTGGGTGGGAGATGTGTTTGTGAAGGGGGGGGAAGGGGAAGGGTCTGGGAATGAACTCACCCAGGCAAACAGTCTGCCTCTGCATTTATGGCCCCTTGCCAAGGCCGCCTACAGACCCTTTGATCGACCTCAGCGCAGCCTGGCCAAAAGAGAGAGGCCGGTCTGCCTCTGCTGACTGAGGCCAGGGGCGGGGGGGGGGGGGGCAGGACAAAGGTGCCTTTGTAAGGGGAGGGTCTTTTACCCCTCCTGTCTGGCTGGGGTCCAGCAGAAGCAAAGAACCAGCCCTTCAATCTCCAAAGAGACTGGAGCGGAGCCGGGCATGGAAACTTTCCAGGGAGAGAAAGGTTTTGTTCTCCAAAAAAGGAAGAGCGGCTGAGCGAAGAGGGAGGGAGGGAGGGAAATCCAGGTGGGGGAATCACCTTGGGCGATCTGGCTGCACGCAAGGGGTTGGCGGGAATCGATCCCCTGCTGCAAACCGGGAGGAAAAGGCTTTGTTAGAATAAGCACAATTGGAGAAAGGAGGGAAGAGAGGGAAAGATAAGAGAAGAAGGGAGGAAGGAAGGAAGGAAGGAATATGAGAAGGAGGAAAGGAAGAGGGAAGGAAGGGAGGGAGGGGAGGCAAATGAGAAAAGGGGGGAAGGAAAAAATGAGAAAAGGAAGGAAGATGAGAGGGAGGGGGAGGCAGGAAGGAAGGAAGGAAAATGAGAAAAAGGGAGGAAAGGAGGAAGGAAGAAATATGAGAAAAGGGAAAGAAGAGGGAGGGAGGCAAATGAGAAAAAGGGAGGAAGATGAGGAAGGAAAGTAAGAAAATGAGAAAAAGAAGGAAGGAAGATGAGAGGGAGGGGTAGGAAGGAAGGAAAATGAGAAAAAGGGAGGAAAGGAGGAAGGAAGAAATATGAGAAAAGGGAAAGAAGAGGGAGGGAGGCAAATGGGAAAAAGAGGGAGGAAGATGAGGAAGGAAGGAAGGAAAGTAAGAAAATGAGAAAAAGAAGGAAGATGAGAGGGGGGGAGGCAGGAAGGAAGGAAGGAAAATGAGAAAAAGGGAGGAAGGGAGATGAGAGGGAGGAAACAAAGGGGGAAGGAAGGAAAGAAGGAAGGGAAAGGAAAAGAAGATCATCCCCAAAAAATAATATATTCTAAAATGAACCATGATTCTCAGATTGCAAAAAAAATCTGCAGGTTGGCTCAGGGCCAGGGGCAAACCAAGCCCCTCCGTGTCCCTTCCTGGGATCTGAGGCTGACGGGTAGCCTTCCTGGGTCATAGCTCTCTGATAGTCTGCCCGAATTTTGCAACCATTTTTTTTTCAGCCGGCTCGGATGGATCCACATTTTCTACTCTGCTGCTCCCAATTGTTCAGAAATTGCGGCTGACGCACTCCCGTAACCTCGTCAGATTTCCCTGCCCTTTCCTGCGCATCCCCCAGAGATGCACTTTGCCACAAGTTTCACATCTGCACATCAAACCAAAAAAAAAGAGCAGGTTCTTATTAAAGCCTTGGCAGAGCTCCGGAAAAAAATTGGAAAAGGCGTTTTTGGAGCTCTTCACCAAAGAATCGCCTCTGGTGAAGAAGGCGCAAAACTCAAACAGGAATAATAATAATAATAATAATAATAATAATAATAATAATAATAATAAATAATATATTATTATTATTATTATATTAATAATAATAACCCTAGCCACAAACTGCATGAAGGCAAAAATTCAACATGTTACCACCAACAGCAAATGCCGCCTCTGCAATGAGAAAGATGAGACAGTCGACCACCTGAAAGGGGGTGCAGCAAAATTTCACAAACTGACTACCTACAACGCCATGACTGTGTTGCTAAGATCATTCACTGGAAATTGTGCCAGAAGTTTGGATCTGAGTACAGCAAAAACCACTGGGAACATCAGGTTGAGAAAGTTCTAGAGAATGAGAAACTCAAGATCTTGTGGGACTTCAGGATTCAGACTGACAGGCACTTGGTCCACAACACACCTGACATAACAATAGTTGAAAAGAAAAAAGGATGGTTCATTGAGATTGCAATACCTGGTGATGCACGGATTGAAGATAAGCAGCAAGAAAAAATCACAAAGTACCGGGATTTGCAAATTGAAGTTGAGCGACTGTGGAAAAAGAAATCGTGTGTTGTCCCGATTATAATTGGAGCCCTTGGAGCAATACCCAAAGGGCTACCCCGCTATTTAGAAATTCTAAGTTTGCCGGACTTGAACATTTTGACTCTACAAAAAACCACCTTACTCGGAACAGCTTACATCCTCCGACGATACCTTAACAGTTCCTAGGTCCTTGGTTAGGACTCGAGCTGCTGAGCTATTAACCAGCCTCAAAGGCTGTGGATCTCACCAAAGATTAACTAATAATAATAATAATAACAACAACAACAATAACCCAATTCTCTTTCTTTATTAAATTTGTTGTATTCCCCCTCATCAGCACGCCAAGCAGACAACCATGATTAGAAAATGGTTTGATTTTGTTGAAGCTCTCGCTCTCCAAGGTCCCTTCCAACACTGTTATTCTGTTATTATTCCTCCTCTTCTTCCTTCTCTTCCTCCATCAGGAAGATTTGAGAGGGGGAGAAAAATCCAGCATCTCTGTTTTCCTTCAGTGCAACCAAAACGAAGCCGGAGTTGAATTTCCCTGGGAGAAGACAAATGACCTCTTCTTTTAAAAGGCGCAGACAGATGCTCTGGTTTTCCATCTTTAGCATCAAAGGAAGCCTGAAAATCAGCCTAGCATGAAAAAGGCTCAACGGCTGGATCAAGGTGAACCAGCAGGCAAAAAGAATTTGATGGGCAGTCGTCACAATGAGAAAAGTGGAGAAACGCACACGTCTGAAGTCAAAAATAGCAATTTTAACCCCCCCTTTAAAGATGGAAGGTTGCACGCTCATAAGATATCCAGGAGTCCAGAATGCTAAATGTATTTATTTATTAAATGTATTTATTTCTAAATGTTGGAGTCAGAAGCAGAGGTGGGTTTCAGCAGGTTCTGACCAGTTCTGGAGAACCGGTAGTGGAAATTTTGAGTAGTTTGGAGAACCAGTAGTAAAAATTCTGACTGGCTCTGTCCCCATCTATTCTCTGCCTCCCAGCTCCCAGCTGATTGGGAGAAAATGGGGATTTTGCAGTAACCTTCCCCTGGAGTGGGGAGGGAATGGAGATTTTACAGTATCCTTCCCCTGCCATGCCCACCAAGCCATGCCACACCTACCAAGCCACACCCACAGAACCGGTAGTAAAAAATTTTGAAACCCACCACTGATCTGATGTCAAAAATAACAATCCCCCCTTCTTTAAAGATGGAAAGTTGCACGCTCATAAGATATCCAGGAGTCCAGAAATGCTAAATGTATTTATTTATTAAATATATTTATTTCTAAATGTTGGAGTCAGAAGCAGGGGTGGGTTTCAACAGGTTCTGACCAGTTCTGGAGAACCGGTAGCGGAAATTTTGAGTAGTTTGGAGAACCGGTAGTAAAAATTCTGACTGGCTCTGTCCCCATCTATTCTCTGCCTCCCAGGTCCCAGCTGATTGGGAGAAAATGGGGATTTATTTTATTTATTTATTTATTTATCTATTTTATGCAATTTGTATGCCGCCCCATCTCCAAGGACTCAGGGCAGCTCACAACGGTAAAATGCATAATTCCTGCCAATATAAAATTAAAATCCCAATTTAAAATGCTAAATGTATTTATTTATTAAATGTATTATTTATTTGTAAACGTTGGAGTCTGAAGTAAAAAATAGCAATTTCCCCCCCTTTAAAAAAAGGTAGGTTACCCACTTATAAGATATCCAGGAATCCAGAAATGCTAAATGTATTTATTTATTAAACGTATTTATTTGTAAATGTTGCGGAGTCTGAAATCGAAAATAACAACTTTTTTCCCTCTTTAAAGATGGAAGGTTTCCTGTTCATAAGATATTCAGGAATCCAGAAATGCTAAATGTATTTATTTATTAAATGTATTATTTATTTCTAAATGTTGGAGTTTGAAGTAAAAAACAGCAATTCCCCCCACCCTTTAAAGAAGGAAGGTTGCCCGTTCATAAGATATCCAGGAATCCAGAAATGCTAAATGTATTTATTTATTAAATGTATTTATTTATTTGTAAATGTTGGAGACTCTTTAGCAAAGATCTCAAATTCACTTCCTGAATGTGTAAGAGATTAAGCTGAGGCTGGGAAGACAAAAAAAAAAAAGTTATTTTTGAACACAAGTTAAGTTAAGCAGATGGGAAAATGCCATTAGGAGCTCATCAAGTGAATAAATCAACTCTTAATCCACTGTTCAAACTTTCCAGAAAAAAAAGGTTCAGAAAGAGCCTGGGTTAATGATCTTGGTTATAAAGTTGGGTCGGGGGGCTTCGTATCTCAGATTTGAATTCTTGGCACTATAATTTATTTTTAAATATATTTATATTGGTAATGCTCTGTAATTAAGAGGTTTGAGATCTTGGTAATCACCAGAAACCAGGATATGGCCAAGGTCTCTTTTCACCAAGAATATTGAGAGTATCTGTCAGTCATGGAGAACCAATGTTGGCTGGGTTGGATGATGAATTTCAAATAGTGGTTGAGTTTATCAAGCCAGCATACAAGTTCTTTGCTTTTGATACTTTGGGTCACATGAAGCCAGTTATCATGGTTTGTCATTCTAGCTTATGGCTTGCTTGGTTGGCTAAACTCAGCCATCTAGGGCAGTGTTTCTCAACCTGGGTAACTTCAAGAGGTGTAGACTTCAACTCCCAGAATTCCTCAGACAGCATGACTGGCTGGGGAATTTTCGGAGTCCACAAATCCTGAAAAGAGAATCCTGTGAGCTAAAGTCCACAAATCCTGAAAGGGGGATTCTGGGAACTGAAGTCCACAAATACTGAAAGGGAGATTCTGGGAACTGAAGTCCACAAATCCTGAAAAGGAAATTCTGTGCGCTAAAGTCCACAAATCCTGAAAGGAGGATTCTGGAAACTGAAATCCACAAATCCTGAAAGGAGAATCCTGTGAGCTAAAGTCCACAAATCCTGAAAGAGGGATTCTGGGAACTGAAGTCCACAAATACTGAAAGGAGGATTCTGGGAACTGAAGTCCACAAATCCTGAAAGGGAAATTCTGTGCACTAAAGTCCACAAATCCTGAAAGGGGGATTCTGGGAATTGAAGTCCACAAATCCTAAAAGGAGAATCCTATGAGCTAAAGTCCACAAATCCTGAAAGGGGGATTCTGTGAGCTAAACTCCACAAATCCTGAAAAGGGGATTCTGGGAACTGAAGTCCACAAATCCTGAAAGGGGGATTCTGGGAATTAAAGTCCACAAATCCTGGTGGGTGAATTCTGAAAGTTGACGTCTACGACTGCTGGCAAGGGAATTCTGGGAGTTGAAGTCCGCGAATCCTGGTGAGTGAATTCTAGAAGTCCACAAATCCTATAAGGGGAATTCTGGGCATTGAAGTCCACACATCTTCAAGTTATCTAACTGAAAAACACTGATCTAGGGTATCTTCAATAAGCTACAACTGAAACAGCCTAAAATATTTAAGGGAAGCAGAAATGTCTAGAGATCAAGACACGTATTCAGGATGATCCCTCAAGGATTCTACAGCTTTCTCTCTGTGCTCATAACCCATCTCCAGTCAGCATTTTCCATATCTGCCTCCCTTCCACTATCACACTTGGCCTTTTGCGTGGCCTCCCTCGCCTCCTTCAAGCGTGGCCTGTTTTCAGCATTCCATACATGCTGCAAGAGCTCCACCAGAATCCAAAACGGCCCTGCCAATTTTGACAATTTTTCACACATGCACGCACACACACACACACACAAAATATTTGAAACAGGCTTTATATCTTTGGCTTTCCCCAAACCAAGCCCCCGTTTTCTCTCATCTTGCAAACTTTCCTTCAGCCATCCCAAAGGACCAGCAACCTCAACGTGCGAGCACACTTTGAGGAAGGGGAAAAAAAGAAAGAAAGGCCACATCAATTGGCTTCCAGCCTCAAGCTTGTCAATTCCAGCCTTGACATGCTGTGCAATTGACTCCCTCGGAAGTTGTAATTGATGTGTGCTGGGCCCAATCAGATCCACGCAGCAGAAACGAGTGCAGTCCTGTCCCACCAATATGCCTTCCTTGCCACCCACCTGTCTGCAAAGGAACATTGCATTTGCACCTGGCATTCTTTTTTCTTAAAATTATTTTAAAAATTTGAAATTTTTTATGCACTGTGGAAGGCCTTCTGGCGGAATGGAAATTTTGCCTTGTGCCTGCTCATATTAGATGTCTTAATGTTTTTTTTTATTGTTTTATGTTTTTTCCCCACTGTTTTTACTATTCTAAAATGTTTTTTAAGATTTTAATTGTAGTATATGTTTTTGAATTGTGAGCAGAAATAGATAGATGATAGATAGATAGATAGATAGATAGATAGATAGATAGATAGATAGATATAAGAGAGAGAGGGAGAGATGATAGATTAGATAGATAGATAGATAGATAGATAGATAGATAGATAGATAGATAGATAGATAGATAGATAGATAGATAGAAGAGAGAGGGAGGGAGGGAGGGATGATGATAGATGATAGATAGATAGATAGATAGATAGATAGATAGATAGATAGATAGATAGAAGAGAGAGAGGGATGATGATAAATGATAGATAGATAGATAGATAGATAGATAGATAGATAGATAGATGGATGCATGCCAAGAATTGACTCCTTCCAAGCCAAGGAATTTTGCAAGCAGAGTGACACGTAAACTCTCTGCCCGTAGTAAATGCATTACTCAACATTCCATGGGAGTGAGCCAAAACAAAAGGGGAGGGGGCTTTAGGGAGGAATATTCAGGCAGGCTGACGAGATGAATTAGTAGCTGCAAGAGCCCCCACCCAGCTGCGGGTTAGGCCGCCCTCCAAAGCCCCAGAAAAAACAGTCGGAGCTCTCTTCCTGCAGCCTCTGCCAACCAGCCTCCCTAGATTCCGTGCTAAATTAATTTTCCAGAAAGGGGAAAAGTTGATGGAGAGGAATGGAATGTGAGAAGAGTTTCCCAAACTTTGTTCCAGCACCTTCCCGGCCTGTAAAAAGTTTCCCCTCCGGGTTGAAGAAAACCGGACATGGAGCCAGCCATGAGGCAGGAGGACCCCTTTTACAATGAAAATGTCAATTGTTTTTCACAGATCCAGGGACCCCTTTCAAAAGCAAATCGAGGGATGCTGCAAAGACCTTGGGGTGTAATTTGTTTAGGGAGAAATCAGCACTTGCTGTAAGGAAGAATTGTTTTTTTTAAAAAAAGGAAAATCCTTCCCCTCTTCGGAGCAATTCTTTTCCACAGAAGAAGCTTCTGTGGGTTGGCATCCGGAAGGAAATTTGAGCTGTTTTCCCTCGCCCTCTATTAGAGAAAAACAAACTTTCTCGGTCTGTTTGACTGCCAAAATCTTTCCTCAGCTCCTTCAAACAGCTCCCTTGTCCTAGTGGTTCCTGACCACCATAAGGACTAGAAACCTGACTTTTGGACGCAGTGGTTCCTGACCACCATAAGGACTAGAAACCTGACTGTTGGACCTACCGGTTCGTGACCACCATAAGGACTAGAAACCTGACTGTTGGACCTAGAGGTTCCCAACTACCATAAGGACTAGAAACCTGACTGTTGGACCTAGAGGTTTCTGACCACCATAAGGACTAGACCCTTGGACGCAGTGGTTCGTGACCACCATAAGGACTAGAAACCTGACTGTTGGACCTACCGGTTCGTGACCACCATAAGGACTAGAAACCTGACTGTTGGACCTACCAGTTCGTGACCACCATAAGGACTAGAAACCTGACTGTTGGACCTAGCGGTTCCCAACTACCATAAGGACTAGAAACCTGACTGTTGGACCTAGAGGTTTCTGACCACCATAAGGACTAGAAACCTGACTGTTGGACCTAGAGGTTTCTGACCACCATAAGGACTAGACCCTTGGACGCAGTGGTTCGTGACCACCATAAGGACTAGAAACCTGACTGTTGGACCTACCGTGTTTCCCCCAAAATAAGACCCTGTCTTATATTTTTTTTAACCCTGAAATAAGCGCTTGGCCTTATTTTCAGGGAGGTCTTATTATTTTGGGGCGCGTGGAGGAAACCAGAGGAAATGGCAGGGACCAACTGCGCATGCATTTAAATATTTTCGGGGAGGGCTCGTTTTCAGGGGGAGCTTATTTTAGTGCATGCTCTCAAAAGCCCGATTGGGCTTATTATCAGGGGATGTCTTATTTTCGGGGAAACAGGGATAGCAGTTCCTGACCACCATAAGGACTAGAAACTGGATTGTTGGACCTAGTGGTTCCTGACCACCGTAAGGAATGGAAACCTGACTGTTGGGCCTAGCAGTTACTGTTCACCATAAGGACTAGAAACTTGACAGTTGGACCTAGCGGTTCCTGACCACCATAAGGACTAGAAACCTGACTGCTGGACGTCGACGCAACAACGAGGCCTGACTCAAAGGCACATCATTAGAGGAAGAATGGCTGAGGAGGGCAGAGGAAAGCATTCGACCTCCACTTCCTCTTACGTTCATCTGCACAATTATTGCCTGCATTCTCCTGGTCTTGCAAAGCAAACGGAGGACAGAGACAGAGGCCCCCCATGCGAATCGAGCTGCACAATAACAACAATAACACCCTAAACTAGGAGCTCCTTCTTGCCCTTGCCGGCAAAGCAATTCACAAATTACAAGGTCGAAACCTTCAGCCGAGGGCCGAGTTTTCCTTTTCTCTAGTCGCTAGGCCGGCTTTGCCTTCCCATTGATCACTGGATAATGGATGGAAGCGGCAGATTTTCATCTGGCCCTATAAAATTAAATGACACCTTGGTGGACGCCATCCTCCTTCGGAGTAAAGATTAAATACCAAGTACCGCTTCCTCTCTGTGGGTTGTTACTTCACTCAGAAGTCTGTCTTGCCGGTGGATGCATTGAGAAATCTTCCCATTTTTCTCTTAGCTGAAGAAGGAACCGAAACCAAAATAGCATTTCATAGCTTATATATAGCTTATTTGTCATTCTGAACCTGCATGATTACCGTATTTTTCGGAGTATAAGACGCACTTTAGTTTTTGGGGAGGAAGATAAGAAAAAAAACTGATTGGTGGATGGATCGGCCTCCTGGAATACTCCCAACCAGCTGTTCCCAGAGGTGAATTTTAGCAACAGGTTCGTTGGTTGTGAGCTCTGTGCCTTGCTTTTTTTTTCAGCCTCTGAAACTTCTGAAACTCTGTTTCAGGAAAAAAAAAAATTCTGCCTCTGAAAGCCTCCGAAAGAGAGCTTCAGAAAAAAAGCCTCTGAAACTTCAGCGGCTTTTTTTCTGAAGCTTCGTTTCTGAAGCTTTTTTTCTGAGAGTTCCGTTTCGGAGGCTTTTTTTCTAAAGCTGTTTCTGAGACTTGTTTTCTGAAGTTTCATTTCTGAGGCTTTTTTTCTGAAGCTCTGTTTGGAGGCTTTTTTTCTGAAGCTTCTTTTCTGAGACTTTTTTCAGCCTCTGAAACCTCCGTTTGAGACATTGGGCGGGGCTACATTCAGAGTATAAGACACACCCAGATTTTCACTCTCTTTTTTGGGGGAAAAAGGTGCATCTAATAGTCTTAAAAACAAACAAACAAACTTCAGGAAAACTTGGTGTTCTTTCCTTTCGCAGTCTGGACCATAAACTTGGTGCCTGTTAAATGTCCTTAAAAATAAAATAAAATAAAATAAAGATACCATCATTCCAGCTTCTCCATCCGAGAGGCCTGCTCTCTGAGCCCAGCAGGGAAACAGTAAAAGTAACAATAACAGAGTTGGAAGGTATCTGGAAAACATGACTTAGTACTGGCCCTCACGTTCATGACCATCGCAGCATCCCCATGGTCAGGAGCTTGGCAACCAGCATGCATTTGCCACAATTGCAGCATCCCACGGAAGTTTTAGTTCCCCTTTGGGTACAGCACACATTTCCAGACTCCAGAAGGAACCCCAGTGGCTGTTGGCCTCACCACCTTCAGCGTGTGAGTCCTGACGTCCTGCCCAGAAGCCGACTTGACCCTCGAGCCTATAGAAACATACATAACAAACATTCATTTTTGCAGCTATTAAGATTGTTGGATGAGCAGGTAGAAAAACAGCCAGGGAAGTATTCGAAGCCTGGGAAATGAGGCTCCGGTCAGTCAACAGGAGTGCTGATTTGCCACCAGTTTTAAGAGGCGAGGGCTTGGCAGGAAACAACAGCCAACCACGTAGTAGCCAGACATCGACACCCCAATCAACAACAACAAAAAAAAAAAAGCCACACACAATTGGACACCATATCAATACCAGACACAGAACAGCTCAAAAGACACACTCTGCTAGAGAGAAGTTCCCTGAGGATGGGATCCAGCACGAGTCCGAAAGCTCAGAAGAGTAAATCTCTGCTTCCTTGGTGACTGACCCAGATTGGATCCTATAACATGCCGTATTTTTCCGACTATAAGACGCACCTAAATTTACAGGAGGAAAACAAGAAGAAAAAAAAAAGATTTTGGCCTCCGTTCGTCGCATTTTCGCCCTCCCCGGACACCAGAAGCACTCTGCATGACCTGTTTTTGCCAAAAACGTACCTGTTTTTGGCCTGCAGAGTGCTTCTGAGGGCTGGGGAGGGCGAAAACGCAACACACAGAGGGCTTGGGAGCCCAAAAATGGGGGCATTTTTGGCAAAAATGGGCCGTGCAGAGCACTGCAGAGTGCCTGGGGAGGGTTCAGGAGGCCAAAAACACCCGTATTCGGTCTATAAGACGCACGGAAATTTTCATCCACTTTTGGGGGGTGGGGGGGAAAGGTGCGTCTTATACTCCGAAAAATACAGTACATTTCGAGGCTCCAGGACAAACCCAATGACTGTTGGCCTCACCCTCCTTCAGAATGCGAGTCAAGATAGTCTTCAACCGTTCATTTAGTGACCGTCCAAAGTTACGGCAGCACAGAAAAAAAGTGACTTATGACTATTTTTCACAATGACGGCCTTTGCTGCATCCCCCCACGGTCACATGATCAAAATTCAGAGGCTGGTTCATACTTATGACCATTGCTGGATCCCCAGGTCACGTGGTCCCCTTTTGTGATCAGCAAAGTCAGTGGGGAAGCCAGGTTCACCGTTTAACCACCGTGCCAAGAAAGGTTGTAAAATGGAGCGAAACCCAGTTCACAAATGCCTCCCTTAACGACAGAAATTTTGGGCCCCTCGGCAGTCCTAACTCGAGGACTAACTACCTGCATTGCACAGCAGCCAATCCCGGTCCTTCAGCCCATGAAAACGGAGCGATGCTCAAGACGGAGCCGAACTCCTGTTCCCCTTGGGGTGTAACACACATTTCCAGGCTCCAAAACAGGCCCAGGGCTGGCCTGATTTCCCTCACCCCTTAAATGGAACATAATTTCCACCCGATTGTGCCAAAAGAGCCCTCTGGGGAGGAAGCCCTCCAGCTCCGATTGTCCCCGTCCTTCATCCCAGACTGAGGCGGTAGGGAAGTTTCTTTTTCTTCTGAGTCAACAGCTGAGCTACAAATAGATCGGAGCCTGCAGGGGGGATTTCTCGAGAAAAGGCAGCTGCCGAGACACATAGGACTTTTTTTATAGATACGCAAAGCAGGTGGAGAGAGAGAGGGAAGAAAGGAGAGAGGGAGGGAGGGAGGAAAGGAAGGGAGAGGCAGGGAGGAAGAAGGGAGAGAGGGAGGGAGGGAGAGGGAGGGAGAGAGAGGAAGGGAGGGAGGGAGTGGGAGGAAAGGGAGAGAAAGAGGGAGAGGGAAGGAGGGAGAGGGAGGGAGGGAGAGGGAGGGAAAGAGAAAAGGGAGGGAGGAAGGGAGAGGGAGGGAGAGGGAGGAAGGGAGAGAGGGAGGGAGAAAGGAAGGAAGGGAGAGAGAGGGAGGAAGTGGGAGGGAAAAAGGGAGGAAGGGAGGGAAAAAAGGGAGGAAGGGAAGGAGAGGGAGGGAAAGAGGAAGGGAGAGGGAGGGAGGAAGGAAGGGAGAGAGAGAGGGAGAGGAAGGGAGGGAGGGAGAAGAAAGGAGGGAGGGAGAGAGAGAAGGGAATAAAGAGCAGCCAGGAGAAAACTGAGGATGTAAGGGGTGTTTTATTCGTCTGATGGAACACAAGGTAGTATTAAGGCCATCAAAGCTTTGTCCTCTACGGGAGCAGAAATTGCTGAGAGCCAGAACAATGAGGCCAGCAACCTGGAACTAAGGAGAAACTTCCTAACAGCGAGGACAGTTAACCAGTGGAACAGCTTGCCACCAGAAATTGTGCGTGCTCCATCACTGGACAGTCGCTTCTCTGGACTGGTATAGGGTTTCCGTCAGAGGTTGTGCATGTTTCATCCCCGGACATGTTCAAAAAGAGATTGGACAACCATTTGTTTGGAATGGTGTAGGATCTCCTGCTTGAGCAAGGGGTTGGACTAGAAGACCTCCAAGGCCCCTTCCAACTCTGTTATTCTGTTATCGTGAAGCTACATTAATAGAATCTTGCAAGTCTGAAGGTACAATTCTCCCGCCGTCTCCTTTATAGCCTGAGAAACTAGGAGGGATATTTCCCGAGCTTTTCCTCCACCCGTTATACAGCTGTGGGGCTCTGCGGTCTGTTATCCGCCTACTCCCTCGGCAGCATCTCTTCGCCCCATCTCCCCGCACGCTCTTACTCCCTCGCCTTTCTGAGCAATGTGAGCTGCGAGTGAATTTTCTCCACTCTGGATTTTGCCTGTTGTTGTTGGTTTTTATAATTTTTTTTTATAGGAAGCTCCTGACAAAGGACAACTTGTGCGATAAAAAGGCGCTTTATGTTTTGGGACGTGGTTGCTAAAAACAAGGACAGGCTTCAAAAGATTTCCTTTTTTTTTTTTTTTTTTGCTCCGGCTGCAAAAGAGAAGGCTTCCCTTGTGCCTGAGGTCAGGACTCTGAACCCAAGCGGCTGTTGTCCTTTGGTTACAATGAAAACACGACGATGCTGTCATTCCAAGCCCAGGAGAAACGTCTCGGGCACAGACGCAAGTGGCACACAGAGCTTTTTAAACTGGCAAGCAAATTTGTGGGAGGGGGAGGGGGAGGCCCTGCCAAGTGCCTCCTGTGCTGCCCCCCCCCCATTCCCTGCTTTTCAGGACAATTCATAAGGGTGGGATTTTGGGAGAGGCCTCTGTGAATTTAGAGGAACTGAACTGCAAACTCAGCAGCTGTTCCTTTCTGAGAAACCAGGGGTGATTTGATATGGTGGCAAGTGAAGGCAGCCGCTTAGAAACCAGGAGACGGGTGAGTTCTAGTTCCTGTCTCAGGCATGGAAAGCAGGCTGGGTGATTTCGGTCCAGTCCCTCTTTCTCTCTCTCTCTCTCAGCCTGCCTCGCAGTGTTGTGGTGGTGGTGGGGTGGGGGGGAGAAATAGGAGGAAGCAGCAGTATTAGGTAGGTTTGCTGCCTTGAGTTATTTATGAAGTCATGAAGGTAAGATGGGAGGGAGGGAGGGAGGAAAAGGAGAAGGAGGGAGGGAAGGAGGGAGAGAGGGGGAAGGAAGAGGAGAGGAAGGGAGGGAGGAAGGAAAAGGAGAAGGAGGGAGGGGGAAGGAAGGGGAGAAGAGGAAGGGGGAGGGAAGGAAGAAAGGAAGAGGGGAGGGAGGAGGGGAGAGGAAGGAAGGAAGGAAGAATGGAAGGACGAGGAGAGGAGGAGGAGGGAGGGAGGGAAGGAAGGAAGGAAAAGGAGAAGGGAGGGGAGGGAGGGGGAAGGAAGGAAGAGAGGGAAGGAAGGAAGAGGAGAGGGAGGGAGGGGACAAGGAGGGAGGGAGGAAGGAAAGGGAGAGGAAGGAAGGAAGGAAGGAAGAATGGAAGGGAGAGGAGGAGGAGGGAGGGAAGGAGGGTGGAAGGAAGGTAAGGGAGAAGGAGAAGGAAGGAGGGAAGGGAGGGAGGGAGGGAAGGAGGGTGGAAGGAAGGAAGGAAGGAAAGGGAGGAGAAGGAGGGAGGGAGGGTGGAAGGAAGGAAGGAAAGGGAGAAGGAGAAGGAAGGAGGGAGGGAGGAAGGAAGGAAAAAGAGAAGGAGGGAGGGAGGGTGGAAGGAAGGAAGGAAGGAAGGAAGGAAGGGAAGGGAGCAGGAGGGAGGGAGGGAGGCAGGGAGAAGGAGGGGGAGGGGAATGAGGGAGGGAAGGAAGGAAAGGAAGGAAGGAAGAGGAGAGGGAGGGAGGAAAGAAGGTTTCAGATGGGTAGAAAAAGGGAAAATGCTTCTTAAAAGCAAGGAGGGATGATACCCTTAAGCATTCTTATCCTTTTGCTGAACTCACACAG
This sequence comes from Arizona elegans, assembly GCA_022577455.1. Taxonomy (NCBI): domain Eukaryota; kingdom Metazoa; phylum Chordata; class Lepidosauria; order Squamata; family Colubridae; genus Arizona; species Arizona elegans. The sequence continues at coordinate 926,518 of JAKOOJ010000074.1, read as the reverse complement.
CTGCTGCTGCTGAACCTGTAGACTTTTGCATAAACTTCCCTTTGGAGGCAGCCATTCCTTTTGGCATTCTGTGCTCCTGTCTGGGGAGGGGAAGCGAAGAATGGAAAGGAAGTGAGAGTTAAAACGCAGGTGGAGTGGGGGAGAAAATCGGATAATAACAAGCATTCAAGAAAGGAAAGTTAGCACTTCCCTTTTAAGCCCGGCACTGAGTCGCACTGCCCACTTCAGTATTTCAAATAAATCTTGATTTTTCTCAGATCTCTAGGAAGACCCATCTCTGTCTCGGGCTGCATTCATTACTAATATTAATGGACTTTCAGGAGAAAGAGGGATGGGAATTAGAAGGGGTGTGTGTGAGTGTGAAATGAATCAAAATACAATCTCCGCTGTCCGTCCCCCCCCCCCCCATTCCTCATTAAAGCAGCACAGTAGACTGGGTATTATCAGAAAAGGAGATTTACTAGACCCTCCTGTGACTAAGGCTAGAACAGAGAAGGAAACACACGCAGAATCCTTGCTGGGACGAAGGAACTTTTTTCCACCACACAGAAGAATCCAAAGCAGATGGGAAGAAGGAGGGAGGGAAGGCATGGGGTGGAGGGAATACCTCACCCAAATCCTTAGTTTCCCCAAACCATGAAGAAATAAAAGATACAAAAGGAACAAGGAGGGTGAGGAGGAGGAAGAGGAGGGAAGAGGGGGGGGAGAAGGAAGAGGAGGAGGAGGAGAAGGAGGAGGAGGAGGAAGGGGAGGGAGATGAGGGAAGAGGGGGAAGAGGAGGGAAGGAGGAGGAGAAGAGGAAGAAGGAGGTGGAGGAGAAGAGGAAGAAGAAAGAGGAGGGGAGAAGGAGAAGGAGGAGAAGGAGAAGGAGAAGGAGAAAGAGGAAGGGGAGGGAGATGAGGGAAGAGGGGGAAGAGGAGGGAAGGAGAAGGAGAAGGAGAAGAGGAGGAGGAGGAGGAGAAAGTCATTAAATTTAGGGAAATGTGGGGGAATTCCCAATGAGTTTGGTTAAAGATGTACCACGCTTGATGAGCAAAATAGATAAACCTCAGCTGGTGTTCATACAATATCCTAACCGCATCCACCATGGTTTGTCGAGCAAGGTAGAGTGAGTTCTCCTACTTGCACTTTGTGGAACCGGCTCTCCAAATGGATGAGCAGAGGTTTCTCAATCCTGAAATCAACCGAAGTACTGACCCAGAACTAAATTTGGGGGTTACCTCTGTCAGAGGAGAAGGTGTTCCAGGGACAGATGGGTCCTGTCTTCCTACATGGCCTGTTTCTGTAGCTCCAAGGGCAGCCAAAGCAGGAAATTAGAGGCTAAACTCCATGGCCTCCCCTCTTCTTCAGTTTGGCATCTGGTCTCCACCTTGCCTTTCAGGAGCACCTGGGATTCCACCCGTGGTGGGAGGTTCTTCTCGGAGGGCATCTGAGTTGCGTGTCCCTCACACAAAGGAAGCTCCTGTCTCTTTCCAGGGCCCTTTATTTCAGCACTGCAGAAATGTTCAATCAACAACTCTCCACGGCAAAAGGATTGAGCTCTTCCTTTGGTTACCTGGAGGGAAAGAGAGAATTCAACCAAGGGATGAACTGTTGAGTTAGACTTTAAAGAAATGTTCTCCTTATCAGCTTTGTGCCAGCTGGGCTCAGGTGGACAAAGGTTTTCTGTTAGGTCTCCTCATCATTATCTGTGCTTGGTGGGTTTCCCTCTCTCTCTCCTCTCTCTCTTTCCCCCCTCTCATCTTTCTCCTGTCTCTTCTCTCTCTTCCTCTTTGTCTCTCTCCTCTTTCTTCTCTCTCTTTCTTCTCTCTCTCTCTCTCCTCTCTCTCCCCCCTCTCTCTTCCTCTTCCTCTGCCTCTCTCATCTCTCTCTTTTCTCTTCTGTCTCTCTCTCTCATCTCTCTCTTCTCTCTCTCACTCCTCTTTTTTCTCTTTTCTCTCTCCCTCTTCTCTCCCTCTCCCTTCCCCCCTCTCATATCTCTCTCCTGTCTCTTCTCTCTCTTCCTATGTGTCTCTCCTCTTTCTTCTCTCTCTCCTGTCTCTCTCTTCTCTCTCCCCCCTTTCTTCCTCTGCCTCTCTCTTCTCTCTCCCCTCTCTCCTCCTCTGCCTCTCTCTCTCTTCTCTCTCTCCTGTCTCTCTCCCCCTCTCTCCCTCTTCCTCTTCCTTTTCCTCTCTCATCTCTTTTCTCTCTCTCTCCTCTCTCTTCTCTCTCTTCCTGTGTCTCTCTCCTCTTTCTTCTCTCTCTTCCCTCTATCCTGTCTCTCTCCTCTCTCTCCCCTTTCTTCCTCTGCCTCTCTTCTCTCTCTCCTCTCTCTCTCCCCTCTTCTGTCTCTCTCTCTCTTCTCTCTCTCCCCTCTCTTCCTTTTCCTCTGCCTCTCTTTCTTCTCTCTCCTCCTCTACCTCTCTCTCTCCTCTCTCTCCTATCTCTCTCTCCCCTCTCTCTTCCTCTTTCATTTCTCTCCTCTCTCTCTCTCTCTCTTCTATTTCTCTCTCGTCTCTCTCCCGTCTCTCTCTCCCTCCTCTCTTTTCTTCCTCCTCTCTCCTGTCTCTCTCTCTCTCTCACACACACACAGCTTGATTATCAGAGCAACACCTAAAGTGTCTTGGGTCTATTTTTGGGCACCAGCTTTTGGGAAGGACTCTGACCAATTTCAGCATGTTCAGAGCAATCAAGATGAGCCTGGAAGGAAGGGATGGAGATATTGAATGTGTTTAACCCAGAGAAGAACTCAGGGTGACAGGAAAGCTTGCTTCAAGTTCCTGAGGGCCAGACTGTCATCTTCTAGAAGAGCAACAGAACTGTTCGGAGGTATTGTGGAAGGCAGAACAAGATGCAAGAGTTCTAACTTCCAAAGGACTAGATCTTGGTGGGCATCAGGAGGAACTTCCTAACAGAAACAGTTGTGGATGCAGTAATGTGTATATTTCTGCAGTGGTAGAATCTCCAAGATCCCTTCCAACCAAGATGTCTCTCAAAACCTTAATCATCATCATCCATTTGCTGTAGAGAGTTTCTTCATAAGACTATGACATGCAAACAATAAGGTGAAGCCCACCAAGGTAGAAGACTTTTCAAGACATATATAAGAGCATTCCAAAACTTCCAATAGATCAAAAACTACCTCCATTTTGAGAAGTCTCCTCACAGGCCAATAAGATAATGAAGGAGAAGGGTTGAATCTCCAATGGCAACAGTATGCACGAAGCATCATATTTGTGGGGTCCTTGGTGCTCTCTGAGCTTGGTGGTTTTCTTGCAGATGTTTCATGACCCAACTAGCTAACATCATCAGTGCTAGGAAGGAATGGGGTTTGTGGAGAAGAGGAGGAGGAGGAAAACTATGGGGGAATGTGGTGCTCTCTGAGCTTGGCTGTTTTCTTGGAGATGTTTTCATGATACAACTAAGTAACTTCATCAGTGCTAGAAGGGAGTGGGCTTGAAGAGGAGGAAGGAGAAGGAGGAAGGAGGGGAAGAAGAAGAAGAAGAAGAAGAAGAAGAAGAAGAAGAAGAAGAAGGAGGAGGAGGAGGAGGAGGAGGAGGAGGAGGAGAAGGAGAAGGAGAAGGAGAAGGAGAAGGAGAAGGAGAAGGAGAAGGAGAAGGAGAAGGAGAAGGAGAAGAAGAGGAAGTAGTGAACATCAAGACTCCATTGGCTGTGATAAAGGGACATCCATCCATCAGACTGTGGAGTCTTTGGTACTTTTGGAGCTTGGCTGTTTTCCTGCAGACATTTCATTGCCAAGCTAGGTAACATCATCAGTGCAGCTCTTCTGGTCAAAAGAGGGGCCTAGATTTTTCACCCTCTTTTTTGGAGGAAAAAGGTGCATCTTATACTCCGAAAAATACGGTAATTGTAATCTAGTCCAATTCAGTCCTCCTGCAGCACTCTGCTGGCTGAAAACGGGCCACGTGCAAGTCTGGGGCGGAGCCTCCGCGTGGCCCGTTTTCAGCCAGCAGAGTGCTGCAGGAGGCCGTAGAGGCTGAAAACGGGCCACGGGGGAGCCGCATGGAGCATAAGGCGGAAGCACTGCAGGGCGGTCCTTTGATATTTCCAGGCCAGCCCCGCAGGCCAGATTTAAGCGCCCGGTGCATTGGATGCGGCCCACAGGCCTTGAGTTTGACACTTCTGCTTGAGGGTCTCCTGCTTGAGCAGGGGGTTCAACTAGAAGACCTCCAAGGTCCCTCCCAACTCCGGTTGTGGGTGCTTCAACACTGGAGGTGTTCAAGAAGAGATTGGACAATCATTGCTCTGAATTGGAATGGCTTTCCTTCAGAGATTGTGGATGTTCCATCACCAGATGTGTTCAAAAAGAGATTGTTTGGAATGGTGTAGGGCTGTGATGGCGAACCTATGGCACGCGTGCCAAGGGTGGCATGCAGCACTCTCTCCAATGGCACACGAGCCGTCACCCCAGTTTAGCCTCCTGCCAGCCAGATGGTCTTCGGGTCTCTGCTGTGTATGGGCGGGGGGCAAGGGTGAAATGCTACCAGTTCGCTCTGGTTCAGGCGTGGTTCAGCAAACAGGTAGCAGTGGCAGCATGAGGCTCTGCCCACCTGCCTGGACGTCATTACTTCTTGGTTTTAACCAGGAAGTAACCTGTTTTTGACCCTCTGCGCATGCCCAGATGGCTTTGCTCACAGTCACTCATGCCCTTGTCACCTCACGGTTAGATTATTGCAACACGCTCTACATGGGGCTACCCTTGAAAAGTGTTCAAAGACTACAGTTGGTCCAGAACGCAGCCGCGCGAGCTGTCGTGGGTGCACCTAGGTACACCCACATTACACCAATTCTCCGCGAGGTGCACTGGCTCTCTATTGGTCTCCGGTCACAATTCAAGGTGTTGGTTATTACCTTTAAAGCCCTACATGGCTCAGGGCCAGGTTATCTTCGAGACCGCCTTCTACTGCATAGCTCCCAGCGACCGGTAAGATCCCACAGAGTTGGTCTCCTCCAGGTCCCGTCAGCTAAACAATGCCAGCTGGTGGGCCCATGGGGGAGGGCCTTCTCTGTGGCTGCCCCAGCTCTCTGGAACCAGTTACCTCCTGAGGTCCGGACCATCCCCACCCAGGGTGAAATGCTCCCGGTTTGGACCGGCTTGGGTGAGTAGGTAGCAATGGCGGCAGGCAGTTCGGAGAACCGGTAGCAAAAATCCCTGCCCCCGCCCCCCATGCCCAGCTGAGCCCTGCGATCATCAGAGCCTTTTTTTCCTTTTAAATGGCTCTGATCAGCCAAGCTCTGACATCCCAGCTGAGTTGCCTGCTAATCAAGCAACTCAGCTTGGATCGCCAGAGCCATGTAAAAGAAAAAAAAGTTTATTTTTTTCTTCCCCTCCCCCCCACTTCTCCCAGCCTCCAATTTGCTTACCTTAGCTGCTGATCGCATGACGATCGCAATCCATGCATCAGCAAGCAACTGAATCTCCCTGCCTGCAATCAGGCTCATCGGTGAGCAGCTCTTTCTGCCTGCCTGCCTTCCTGCCTACACTTGTGGACTTCAACTCTTTTTTTAGACCTAGCCATTTAAAGTTTAGGAAGTTTTAAATTTAGCTGCTTTTATATAAAAATAAAAATAAAATAAAATAATATTTGTGCAGCTTTCTGAGATTTAGTGTGTTTCTGTAGTGTTTCACTCTAACTACACAAACACACAAAATCTCACAAAGCTGTATGTGGAATTTTGTGTGTGTAAAGTGTGAAAGTTGGTTTTTGGGGCTTTTTGTGGCTGTGTGAGGTTCCTGCTTGTTGCAGGGTTCCTTTTTGGGTCTAGCACAGCTGCTTTTACATTGCGGGTGAGCTAGTTGTGTTGTGTTGTGTTGTGTTGTGTTGTGTGTGTGTGTAAAGTGTGAAAGTTGTTTTTTTTGGGCTTTTTGTGGCTGTGTGAGGTTCCTGCTTGTTGCGGGGCCATTTTGAGTCTAGCACAGCTGCTTTTACATTGTGGGTGAGCCAGTTGTGTTGTGTTGTGTTTTGTAGGTTAAAAAAGGGCAAAGAAGTGACATTGACTTGGCCACGCCCACCCAGTCACCTTACCACCAAGCCCCGCCCACTAATTAAGCCACGCCCACAGAACCGGTAGCAAAAAAAATTAGATTTCACTTCTGTCCCCACCCTATTGGCCTTCTGAAAAGTGGTAAAGACCTGGCTTTTCCGGCAGGCCTGGGGCCGTTGATCTGGCGAGATCCGGCCATGAATGGTATGAATGAATTTTTAATGTTTTTAATGTTTTTTTAAATTTTTCAATGTCTTTTTATAATGATTTTTTAAATGTATTGTGAGCCGCCCTGAGTCTTCAGAGAGGGGCGGCATATAAATTTAATTAATTAAATTAAATTAAATTAAATTTGCACATGTGCAGAGGGTCTAAAATCGGATGTGACAATGGCGCACGCACTTCCGAACCGGTAGGGAAGGTAAGTAGATTTCACCCCTGGCAGGGCATGCGGGGGGTCGCATACATCCATGGGGGGCAGGGTGCATGTGGGGCCCATGTACATATGTGTGCATGTGCGGGGGCAGGGCGAATGCAGGGGGGTATGCGTTCATCTGTGGCGGCAGGGCACATGTGGGGGTCATGCTTGCATGCGAGGGATGGGGCAAGTGGGGTCCACATGCGCATGCACGGGGGCTGCACACGCATTGCATTTGGGGGTTTTGGCGTGTGCTTTGGGCACTTGGCCCACAAAAGCTTAGCCATCACTGGTTGAGCAGAGGGTTGGACTAGAAGACCTCCAAGGTCCCTTCCAACTCCGTTCTTCTGTTTAATTCTCCTATGTCCTATTGGGAGGGGGAGAGGTAAACTCCCAACAGAACACAAAATGTTCACACCGTGACACCATCTTTCCAGTTTAAAAAAAAAAAAAGTAGGAACACATGACTTCATCCCGAAATGAGTCGCTGAGATTAATGTAAGAAAAATTACAGAGATCTGGGAACCTTGTTATTCCATTCTTCTGCTTACTCTCAAACTTTGCGCAGTTCACAGACTTCCAGCTGGGAAATGGTTTTTCCCACCCCGGATTCCTGGGTTTAACCAGGAGCCATGAGATCATCCTTGCTGCCTCCCAGTTTATTTCCAGCTCTGTGAAAACATTTGCCAGAGTTGATTCTTAGGAGGACCAAGGCTGATGGATGGATGGTCCTTTATCACAGCCAATGGAGTCTTGATGTTCACTACTACTTCTCCTTCTCCTTCTCCTTCTCCTTCTCCTCCTTCTCCTTCTCCTTCTCCTTCTCCTTCTCCTTCTTCTCCTCCTCCTCCTTCTCCTCCTCCTCCTTCTTCTTCTCCTTCTCTTCCTTCTCCTCCTCCTCCTCCTTCTTCTTCTCCTTCTTTTTCTTCTTTCTCCTCCTCCTCCTCCTCCTCCTCCTCCTCTTCCTTCTCCTTCTTCTCCTTCTCCTTCTCCTCCTCCTCCTCCTCCTCCTCCTTCTCCTATCTTCTTCTCCTTCTCCTCTTCTTTTCTTCTTCTCCTCCTCCTTCTCCTCCTTCTGCTTCTTCTTCTCCTTCTCCTTCTTCTTCTTCTTCTCCTTCTCCTTCTCCTCCTTCTCCTCCTCCTTCTCCTTCTCCTCCTCCTTTTTTTCTTCTTTCTCCTTCTCCTTCTCCTCCTCCTCCTCCTTCTCCTCCTTCTGCTTCTGCTTCTCCTCCTCCTCCTCCTCTTTCTTCTTCTCCTTCTCCTCTTCCTCCTCATTCTTCTCCTTTCTTCTTCTTCTCCTCCTCCTCCTTCTCCTTCTCCTTCAACTTCTCCTTCTTCCTAGCATATTCCCACAGGTGCAGTGTCCACTTTTCAGATCATTGAGCACCACTTTGCATGGTCAGCTGCATCTCCAGGGCACAGGCCTGCGGCTTGCATGTCTTTGTTGATGGTGACTTGCCATCTCTGTTTTGGGCGCCTGTGAGGTCACCAGCCATTGACTTCTAGTTGGTAGGCAGTCTTGGCCACAGTGGAAGGTGCTGCTCTCTGGACATGTCTTTACCAGCGGAGCCGGCCTTCTCCCTCATCTTCTCTGTAATTGGGGCCACACCAAAATGTTGTTGAATGGTGGTGGGTTGTCGAACCCAGTGGTGAGTTTCAAAAAATTTTACTACCAGTTCTGTGGGCATGGCAGGGGAAGGATACTGTAAAGTCTGCATTCCCTCTCCAATCCAGGGGAAGGTTACTGCAAAATCCCCATTTCCTCCTGATCAGCTGGGACTTGGGAGGCAGAGAATAGATTTAACAGATTAACAGAGTTGGACCGGACCTATGCAGGTCATCTCGTCCAACCCCTTACCCAAGCAGGAGACCCTACATCTGCCTCTACCTAGGATCAAACTCACAACCTCCTGATTGTGAGGCAACAGCTCCACCTCTAGGCCACAGCAGCTGGGCAGGCAGCAGGGCCAGTCAGAATTTTTACTACCGGTTCTCCGAACTACTCAAAATTTCCACTACTGGTTCTCCAGAACTGGTCAGAACCTGCTGAAACCCACCTCTGGAATGGTATCATTTGTGATGTGGTTCAGAAGGGAGATGCCCGATATCCAACGGAGCCGTTGCATTTCCATGGCACGGAGAGAGCTTTCGGTCCGTGTTGTTGCTGCCCAGCATTCAGTGCCATACACTGCGACAGGGTGGATGGTTGTCTCGTTAATCTTAGATTTAAGACGGGTTGGCATTTGTCTGTTCCCGTAAGACACTGGTATTGCACCCATAAAATTAATATCAGTTGTGAAATGGATTGTGTCCATCCAACTGTTGTTTGGGAAGGAGAAAGCTTCAAGGGACTGTTACCTTAAATGATCCACAAGTGCAAATCCCCTTCTCACCAAGACACCAAGGACAATGAAGAAAGGGATTGGAAAGGCCTGACTGTAAGGTAGATAAGGACCACTGAAAGAGATTTGTGTAGATCAGAGTTACAAGCAGGAAACAACACCCCTATCAAGGAACTACCCAACTCAGATGAGAAATCAAACAGAAAACAAATTTAGCCTAATCAAAATGAGCCTTGGTGGTACAGTGGTCTAAAGCACCCTGTTATTAAGAACATCTGCCTGCAATTACTGCAGGTTCGAATCTCGCCAGGCTCAAGGTTGACTCAGCCTTCCATCCTTTCTAAGGTAGGTAAATTGAGGACCCAGTTGTGGGGGCAATAAGCTGATTTTGTATAAATATACAAAAGAATGAAGGCTAATGCTTAGCGCATTGTAAGCCACCCTGAGTCTCCGGAGAAGGGCGGCATATAAATCAAATTAAAAAAAAAAAAAAGGAACCACCAAGAAATGGCTCTTCCCTGCACTTTTTCTAAAGTCAACATCATTTTTATAATGTGGTGGCCAAAACTGGATGCAGTACTCTAAGTATGGTCTTACTAAGGCCTTATAGAGTGGTATTAGTACCTCCCTTGATCTTGATTGTATCCCTCTGTTAATGCAATTTAGGATTGAGTTGGTTTTTGTAGCTGCCGCCACACACTGTTAGCTCAAGTTTAACTGGTTGTCCATTAAGACTCCAAGGTCCCTCTCACAGTTACTGCTATTAAGCCTAGTTTCACCAGGTCTCTATGTGCACTTTTGGTTTTTTTCTTGCCTAAGTTTAAGACTTTCCTTTTCTCTGCCTCTTTATCTCCCGAAGGCATCTGGGACTCCAGCAGAGGCCCATTTATGGTTCATGTTCCCTGAGCAGGTCCAAGGGAAATGGCTGTACAGCAATCCAAATCTGCAACCCATCGGCTCCTTCACGCCTGATGTTTTTACGAGCCTTGGCAGAGGAGTGAGTCCACGCCAACGAAAAGCAGACCAGACCCAGACCACTGGCGGTTGAGACTCCCTCCTTGCAGCAAACAGCTGTTGATCTGAGGCTGCCACAAAGAAGATGGAGTCAGGCTATTCTCCAAAGCAGTGGTCACCAACTGGTAGTCCACGAGAAAATTTTGGTGGTCCACAGAAAAATTATTTGCATTTTTTATACTGCACTAAATCAGGGGTCCTTAAACTACGGCCCCTGGGCTGGATATGTGCAATGAATGTTTGTGTTGTTGCAGAGAGTCTCCCCCTTCGGGGTCTTTTTGTGCAGGTCAGAGGGGGGAGAAATTCTGACTTGGGGTCTGCTTCGGCCGCCTGGTGCAGGGCTTTGGGCGAAGGGTGGAGGGAAGGGCCGCTGGTGGCGAAGAGCCGGAGAGCCTCGTTCCAGTGGGACTGCCTCACGTCCTTGAACTGACTGACCATCTCAGCCTGCTGAGCCTCCAGGCGCCGGTACCTGGCCTTGCACTCCCGCAGGTCTTCCCTCTGCTTGGAAAGCCTATGCTTTCTGGATGGGGAGGGATAGGCTCAGGCTCAACCCATCCAAGACCGAGCGGCTGTGGTTTCCGAGGTCCCGATATAGTCAGTTGGTGCCATCACTGACTATTGGGGGCGAATCATTGGCCCTCACGGAGAGGGCTCGCAACTTGGCGTCCTCCTGGACTCACGGCTGTCTTTAGAAGAGCACTTGACGGCCGTGACCGGGAGGACTTTTCATCAGGTTCGCCTGATCCACCAGTTACGCCCCTTTCTAGATCGGGACTCTCTACACATAGTCACTCATGCCCTCGTCACTTCCCGCCTGGACTACTGTAACGCTCCCTACATGGGGTTCCCCTTGAGGAGCACCCGGAGGCTCCAACTGGGGCAGAGTGCGGCCGTGCGGGTGGTTATAGGAGCAACATGGCGCTCCCGTGTGACACCTCTCCTGCGTGAGCTGCACTGGCTCCCGGTGGTCTTCCGGCTGCGCTTCAAGGTTTTGGTTACCACCTTTAAAGCGCTCCATGGCTTAGGACCTGGGTACTTGCGGGACTGCCTACTACCACCAATAGCCTCCCACCGGCCGGTACGCTCCCATAGAGAGGGGCTCCTCCGGGTGCCGTTGGCCAAACAGTGTCGACTGGCGGCCCCCAGGGGGAGAGCCTTCTCTGTGGGGGCACCTACTATCTGGAATGAGCTCCCCCCGGAGATACGGAGGATCCCGGATCTGCGCACCTTCCGCCGTGCTTTAAAGACCTTATTATTCCACCAGGCAGGCCTGGCCTAATTTTCTCCCTCTTTTATAAAAGATTTTTAATTTTTAAATATTTTTTAGTATTTTATATATTCAATTTTAAAATTGGTTTAAATAGTTTGGGGTTTTAATTTGTCCAGGCCAAAATTATTTAATTTGATTTTAATTCTATTTTTAAATTTTGTATGTATGCGTTTTATTGTTCGGCTGTGCACCGCCCTGAGTCCTTCGGGAGTAGGGCGGTATAGAAATAAAATAAAATAAAATAAAATAAAATAAATAAATAAATAAATAAATATGCTCCTAGTCCTCAGTGAGGTGCTTCTGCTGAGCCTCCTTCTCGGTCAGATCCAATTTGAACTGAGCCAGCTGTTTTGCCAACTCTTTCGCATGGTGGCTGCTTAGCTCCAACAACTTGGGGCCCTTAGGAGTCCGGGCAGGCAGGCAAGGAGTGACTGGGAGGGGAGCAGCAAGTAGAGGCTAGTGAGGCACCCCTCGATGTGAGTGACATCAAGTTGACCACGTCCACCCAGTCACATGACCACCTAGCCACACCCACCCAGCCGGTCATTAAGCAGATCATATTAGTGATCCACGGGATTTAAAATTATGAATTTAGTGGTCCCTGAGGTCCGAAAGGTTGGTGACCCCTGCTCCAAAGCTCCTGAAGGCAGGAAAAGAAGCAACGGGTGGAAACTCATCAAGGAGAGAAGCAACTTAGAACTAAGGAGAAATTTCCTGACAGTGAGAACAATTAACCAGTGGAACAACCTGCCTCCAGAAGTTGTGGATGCTCCAACACTGGAAGTTTTTAAGAAGATGTTGGGTAACCATTTGTCTGAAGTGGTGTAGGGTTTCCTGCCTAAGCAGGGGGTTGGACAAGAAGACCTCCAAGGTCCCTTCCAACTCTGTTATTCTATATTCTATTCTATCTTCCTTTCCTTGCTTCTTTGGGCTTCGTGCCCTTGAATGTCACTTGGTAGACGCTGGAGGAAAAGCGAGAGAATGATTTTTGTATTCTGGGTCATGCGAAAGGATTTGGCCGGCACCCAAAACGTTTGACTCAGCAGAGACAAAAAACATTTTCTTTAAAAAAAAAAAAAAAAAAAAAGGAAATCTAAGGCAGCTGTTGCTAGGGGAATATTTTTGGCTCAGCCTCTCCTGCTTCCCCCTCCATCCAAATAATTGCACTAAATGCAATATTTTGAAACGGATTCCTCTTTGGAAAAGATGCCAGGGATGAAGAATCAAGAGGATCAGGGTTGAGGATGGGGGGAGGTTGGGGGGTGAGTCCTGTCTCAAGGAAGGAGAGAGAGAAGAAAACGATCAATAAGACCCCTGAATTGACTTCAGTACAACCGCTTGGACATCTGTCTCCTCCAATAGGCCAGGCTAAACCTGGTTAATTTCCATCATGGTTTAATCTGTTAGTAGTGACGTGGGAACTGCCGCCTGGTTAATCCACCGAAGGCTCGCTGAACTACAGGTGATCCTGGATGTACGACTGAGCCCAACATTTCTGTGGCTGAGTGAGACATTTGTTAAAAGGGAGTTTTGCCCCATTTTACGACTTTTGTTAAGTGACTCACTGCACTTGTTAAGTTAGTCACACGGTTGTCAGGTGGATCAGGTTTCCCCCGTTGACTTGGTTTGTTAGAAGTTCGCAAAAGGGAATCACGTGATCCAGAGGTGGGTTTCAGCAGGTTCTGACCAGTTCTAGAGAACCGGTAGCGGAAATTTTGAGTAGTTCGGAGAACCGGTAGTAAAAATTCTGACTGGCACCACCCCCATCTATTCTCTGCTTCCCGAGTCCCAGTTGATCGGGAGGAAATGGGGATTTTGCAGTATCCTTCCCCTAGAGTGGGGTGGGAATGGAGATTTTACGGTATCCTTCCCCTGGAGTGGGGCGGGAATGGAGATTTTACAGTATCCTTCCCCTGGAGTGGAGCGGGAATGGAGATTTTACAGTATCCTTCCCCTGGAATGTGGCGGGAATGGAGATTTGACAGTATCCTTCCCCTGGAGTGGGGTGGGAATGGAGATTTTACAGTATCCTTCCCCTGGAGTGGGGTGGGAATGGAGATTTGACAGTATCCTTCCCCTGCCACGCCCACCAAGCCATGCCACGCCCACCAAGCCACACCCACAGAACCGGTAGTAAAAAATTTTGAAACCCACCACCACTGACGTGATCCCTAGGACACTGGAACCGTCATAAGTATAAGTCGGTAGCCAAGCGTATGAATTTTGATCACGCGACCATGGGGATGCTGCAACGGTCATAGCTGTGAAAAACGGTCGTAAGCCGCTTTTTTCAGTGCCATTGTAACTTTTGAACGGTCCCTAATTAACTGTCATAAATCGAGGACTACATGTATATGAGCCCAGAATTAGGAATAAACATAAACGTTATAGAAACGCTACCATAACCACATTTGAGACTAGAACCTTTGTTGCTAAGCGAGGTTAAGTGAGTCATGTCTGATTTTCCTCAGAGTCATTAAGGGAATTATTGTTTGAAGGGACCTCAGAGATCTTCTAGTCCAACCCCCTGCTCGGGCAGGAAACCTTACTTACACCATTCCGGACTATCCAAAATCTCTTACAACCTGCCAATGCAATTCAACTTGGTCGAGAGGACGAAGACCGTCTGGTTTTAAAAACTTAAAAACGCTGCGCAACCTACACAGTCCTACACAACATACACACACACTGCACAGCACTGGTGACCTCCGTTTCTGTGAATGTAACATTTGGTGATTCACAGCCCCTTCTCAGGTTTCTGCGGTGGTCCATGAATCACCTACTTCAACCGTCAGTGAAAAATCGCAGTTTTCTCACAGGCTGCAAAAAGAGCAGTGAGGATGGTTAGATCTTAGTTGACATTAGATTACAGATTACAGATTAACAGAGTTGGAAGGGACCTTGTAGGTCATCTAGTCCAACCCCCTGCCCAAGAAGGAGACCCTACACCATTTCTGACCGATGGCAGTCCAGTCTCTTCTTGAAAGCCTCCAGGGATGAAGTTCCCAAAACTTCTGAAGGCAATTTCTGTTCCATGGATTGATTGTTCTCATTGTCAAAATTTTTTTCCTTATTTCCAGGTTGAATCTCTCCTTGATCCATTTTCATCCACTATTCCTTGTCTGGCCTTCAGGTGCCTTGGAAAATAGCTGGACGCCCTCCTCCTCTCTGTGGCAGCCCCTCAACTATTGGAAGACTGCTACCATGTCTCCCCTGGTCCTTCTCTTCAGTAGACTAGCCAGGCCCAGTTCCTGCAACCATTCATTGTATGTTTTAGCCTCTAGTCCCCTAATCATCCTGATTGCTCTTCTCTGCACTCTTTCTAGCATGGCTGTCCTTTCTTCTAGGCAGCAATCTCAAGCAGAACAAAACAGAATAAGAGTTGGAAGGGACCTTAGATCATCTAGTCCAAACCTCCCAAGCAGGAGGCCCTCCACCATTCTGACCGATGGCAGTCCAGTCTCTTCTTGAAAGCTTCCAGGGATGAAGCTCCCACAACTTCCTAAGGCAACTTCTGTTCCATCGGTTGATTGTTCTCACTGTCAGGAAATTTCTCCTTATTTCCAGGTTGAATCTCTCCTTGTTCAGTTTCCATCCATTATTCCTTCTCTGGCCTTCGGGTGCTTTGGAAAATAGCTTGACCCCCTCCACTCTGTGGCAGCCCCTCCAATATTGGAAGATTGCTATCCTGTCTCCCCTGGTCCTTCTCTTCACTAGATCAGCCATGCCCACTGCAACTGTTCTCCTGCTTGAGCAGGGGGTTGGACTAGAAGACCTCCAAGGGCCCTTCCAGCTCTATTCCGACTACTAGGTTCTGATAAAACCACTGCTCCCCAACCTCTATCGGAAGCAGACTCCAAAGCCAGAATTCTCAAGCGGGCAGAATTTTTATTATGGTACTAAACTATACGTTTGTTGAGTGAGACACGCCTGATTTTATGACCTTTTTCCACCACTGTTGTTAAGTGAATCACGAGGTCATTAAACGAATCCCACTTGGCATTGCTTGTCAGACATTGGTCGCAAATGGCGATCCCGTGACCCAGGCATGCTGCAACCGTGGTAAATACATGCTAAGCACCCAAAGTTTGACTAGGGGGGAATGCTACGACGGTCGTAAGTGCGAGGAGCAGTCACAAGTCACTTCGAATGAGTGGTTTGTAAGCCAAGGATGACTTGTACAGGTGAAACACATTTAAACACGCTGACCACAGGACCAAAATGTTGTTTAATTGCAACCGGTGGGAAAAAAACCCACTGTGAAGTTTCCGAAAGATGCCCTAATTAATTCATGAGCCATGAGCCAAACTTCAAAAGAAATACAGTCATTTATTAGGAGCACCATTTCGGCCATCTTCGGATGCAGTTAGGACTAATCCCACGTAGATTTACGTTCCCTTATGACCCTGTCTCTCCCCTCCTCTCTGGCCATGTCATAAATCACATTCTCCAATTAACCACTTTGGCTGGCTGTGAAACCCAACACTCTCCTACTGATTGCGGTAAGAAAGCATCTGTGGAATGTAGCTTCAGTTAGGGAAATCAATCAGCTCCATCAGTTCTCCCTCCCTCCTGCTCACGGCAACTTGAAAGCTTTGCAAGTTGACACCCACCTCTCCAGGTTCCCATGAGGCTTGTAGCCATAAAATAAGATGACGTCACTCACGTTCTTCATAAGCGGGTCAGATATTGTGCAAAGATGTTGTTTTGTCCGAGCAGGCAAGAAAAGCACAAAAGCTTTATTTCTGCAAGGGCCTTGGGGTTTTCTTTTTCCTTCCCCCCCCACACCCCGAAATATCCTGCTGCATTTTCATTTCATCTAAAGGTTTCTCACGCACATACACAGACACACAAGCACACAAAAACACACACATACGGAAGCACATCCCCTCACTCGTCATGGAGCCTCAGTTTTGGCTGCATTTTTATGTCCTGGTAGCATCGTTATGAATCACAACATGCCAAACGCCCGGGCTCCGAAATGATTCATCGCTAGAGAGGTGAAAGGGAAAGCTAGCAGATCAGCGGAAGATTAAAAAAAGAAGAAAAAAAAAAAAAGAGAGAGAAAAAAAATCTCCCGGTAACAATTAAAAAAGAAGGGGGAAAAAAAGGAAAGGAAAGAGGCTCATAAATAAATCTGTTCCTTCTCCAGCGAGTGGATTAATCTTTCTTCTCTCTCTCACCCACAAACCTCCCAGGTGCCAGAAAAGGCGAGCCAGTTAAAAATAAAACCGTTTTGTAAACCCTGCTGCATCGAGAAAACACGAATAAAGAGGAATAAAAGGAGAGCCGCTGAGTAGTTCATCAATAATAATCAAGCAATTAATATTTTTTTAAAAAATTAACAAAGAATAAAATGCACGCATGCACACACTCACAAAAATCAAACCAGGCTTAATATCAGTAATTGGGAGAGGGATCTTGGAGTCTTAGTGGCCAACAGTGTGTGGCGGCAGCCTGAAAAAGCCCATGCAATCCTAAATTGCATTAACAGAAGGAAACAATCAAGATCTAGGGAGGTCCTAATGCCACTCAATAAAGCCTTAGTAAGACCACACCTAGAGTCCTGCATCCAGTTTTGGTCACAACACTATAAACATGTGATTCTAGAAAGAGTGCAGAGAAGAGCAACCAGGATGATGAGGGGACTGGAGGCTAAAACATATGATGAACGGTTGCAGGAACTGGGCCTGGCTAGTCTAGTGAAGAGAAGGACCCGGGGAGACAGGATAGCAGCCTTCCAATATTTGAGGGGCTGCCACAGAGAGGAGGGAGGGGGTCAAGCTATTTTCCAAGGCACCTGAAGGCCAGACAAGGAATCATGGATGGAAACTGACCAAGGAGAGTTTCAACCTGGAAATAAGGAGGAATTTTCTGACAATGAGAACAATCAACCAGTGGAACAGAAGTTGCCTGTTGTGGGAGCTTCATCACTGGAAGCTCTGAAGAAGAGACTGGACTGTCATCTGTCAGAAATGGTGGAGGGTCTCCTGTTTGGGCAGGGGGTTGGACTAGATGGCCTACCAGTTCCCTTCCAACTCTGCCAATCTGTTAAAGGCCAGGGTGAAGAAGAGGGGAAGGGCAGGGCTGCTCTATTAGAGAGGAGAAGTTTCAAGTTCCAATTAAAAAAAAAAAGCATTATTAGAATAGAATAACAGAGTTGGAAAGAACCTTGGAGGTCTTTTAATCCAACTCCCTGCCCCGGCAGGAAATCCTACACTACTTCAGACAAATGGTTACAACCTCTTCTTAAAAACATCCAGTGTTGGAGCATTCACAACTTCTAGAGGCAAGTTGTTCCACTGATTAATTGTTCTAACTGTCAGGAAATTTCTCCTTATTTCCAGGTTGAATCTCTCCATCCATTATTCCTTGTCTGACCTTCAGGTGCTTTGGAAAATAGCTTGACTTCCTCCTCTCTGTGGCAGACCCTCAAATATTGGAAGATGCTCTCCTGTCTCCCCTGGTCCTTCTCTTCACTAGACTTAGACATACCCAGTTCCTGCAACCGTTCATCGTATGTTTTATCCTCCAGTCCCCTCATCATCCCGGTTGCTCTTCTCTGCACCTTTTCTAGAGTCTCATCGTCTTTTTACATCGCAAAAAATAACATCATTGTTCCAATACAGGTAGTCCTTGATTTACAACAGTGACCGTTCAAAGTTACAACAGCATGGGAAAAAAGTGACTTATGACCGTTTTTTTACACTTATGACCATTGAAGCATCCCCACGGTCCTGTGATCAAAATTCAGATGTTTGGCAACAGATATTTATGATGGTTGCAGTGTCTTGCGGGGGAGGGGGTTGGTCACACAATCCGCTTTTGCAACCTTCTGATCAGCAAAGTCGATGGGGAAGCCAGATTCGCTTAACAACCATGTAAAAGGGGGCAAAACTCACTTAACAATGGTCTCACTGAACAACAGAAATGTTGGGTTCAATTGTGGTCGTAAGTTGAGGACTACCTGTGTAGCAAACAGAAAGTTCCCATTTCATTTGTTTATTACACTTCCTCTGGCAGTTATTAAATCAATCAATCAGAATAGAGTTGGAAGGGACCTTGGAGGTCTTCTAGTCCAGCCCCCCACTCAAGCAGGTGACCCTATATGCCATTTCAGATAAGTGGCTGTGTAGTTTCTTCTTAAAAACCTCCAGTGATGGAGCGCCCACAATTTCCGGTGGCAAGCTGTTCCAGTGGTTAATTGTCCTCACTGTTGGGAAGTTTCTCCTTAATTCCAGGTTGCTTCTCTCCTTGAGAAGTTTCCATCCATTGTTTCTTCTCGTGTTTTCTGGTGCTTTGGAGAATAATTTGACCCCTCTCTTTTTTGTGGCTGACCCTCAAATACTAAAATACCGCTATCATGTCACCCCGAGTCCTTCTTTTCTCTAGACTGGCCAATCCTGTAACCTTTCTTCGTATATTTTTGTCTCCAGGCCTTTAATCGTCTTAGTTGCTCTTCTTCAATTTTTTTTCTCCGGTAACTAGGACGCCACGATTGTTGCAGCTGATAAAGGTGCCATGTGGTCAGCATAACCAATAGCTAATCATAAAACCATCATAAAGGCCTCAAGAGAAGACACTCAACCAGAATCTTCTGACAGGACGTTCTTTCTCCATGCTGTTTCTGTCCATCTTCAATCCATCCCTAAAAGTTTTCAGCCGTCAAGGGAAGGGAAATTCCATTTTCTCTTATTTATGGCACGTTTTTGAAAACTTTTAGTCACGTCTATCTTTGGACCTCTTTCCCAAATGTTTTCCTCCTACTTCGTGGTGTAAAACAGACATGTGTTTTTTTTGTGTGCAAAAACAGAGAGAAAACAACAGTCTTCCATCACTCCCACAAAGCCGTAACCTGATTTACGACTAATGGACCCCCAGCCAAATTCAATAAAACG
>JAKOOJ010000074.1:185000-307491 GCA_022577455.1 Arizona elegans | reverse complement strand
AATGTAGCAAATCAGCATAAGGCCCGTCCACCAATTTGGTTGCTAGCATGTGGTTTGTGGGGGAGGGTATTTGGGGAGGGAAGGAGACCCAGAGGAAAAAACCTGGTGCCAGAACTCCAGGCCAACGAAGCACAGCTGCAGCCTTTCCTGCTGGAATTAGCTTGTGAGAAGGCAGACAGTATATAGCAGGGGTCTGCAACCTTAAACCTTAAAAAGAGCCATTTGGACCCATTTCCCATTGAAAAGAAAACACCGGGAGTCACAAAACCCTTGCCGTGCCTGACTATTTCTTGAGCAGCCACAAAACTGATATATGTAGTTAATTAAATGTTCTGTTTCCTTCTGAAACTTTTCTTTTCTTGGATTTCTCCATGGTTGGCCTACTGGGAGTTGAAAAGCTCAATAAATCGCATGCCGGAGGCTGTCGCACTTTGGCGGTTGTTACACATAATTTGAGTAATAGGGAGAGGGGTGAAAGAGCCACATGCGGCTCCAGAGCCGCAGATTGCTGACCCCTGGTATATAGGGAGACGGGCTGTTGGTGGGTGGGTGGGTGGGGTGTTGGAAAGAGAAGCAGATTGCTAAAATCCTGGCTGGCATAAAACACAATTTGGAGAAAGACATGCACTGGAATGGTCCCCCCAATGCTAAGAAACCGAACCACAGAAAACACAGCAGAGGTGAGGTCTTCCTTCGAACTGGGAAGTTAAAGATGGAGTAAGCTTAAATTTGTCCTGGCCAAAAGTATCTTCTGGATTTGTTTGTGTCATACTGAAGATCAATCAATAAAGTCTTCTAGTCTTCTCCAATTTTTGCCCTTACCATCCAGGAGAAAAAAAAAAAAATCTGGGACTCCATTCTTATTGCTTTCAGTTGGACATCTCTTCCAAGCAACGGGGCCCACAGTAGATATCTTGCCGTCTTGGTATCAGCCTCAGCCAAGGAAGGAGAAAAATCATTGGCAGATAGAGGGAATCTCCAGGGCAGCGTTCCTCAACCCTGGCAACATTAAGCTGTGTGGACTTCAATTCCCAGGATTCCCCAGCCAGCATACTGAATTCTGGGAGGTGAAGTCCACAACGGCTTAAAATTGCTAAGATTGAGAAACACTGCTCCAAGAGATGAAAGAGTTGAGTTGGAAAAGCGATGGAGACAAGCAGACAAACTAGAAATGGACCCAAAGGAAGGTGCTGGCAATGAAGGTGTCTTTAGATCCTTCCTTGGTGTCTGCCAAATCCATCATCCATTGGGCTTAATTTTCTTAAATTAGGAAACAAATGAGAACTTGGCTTGGTGTGAAGCAGAGCCAAATCTGCTAGTTATCAATTTCATTTCCAAGCATGCCTCTGGGCAGTGGCCAGATGCCAGAAGGATGTTTGAAAAATAAAAATTGGTGAAGAGTTGCAATTCAATGCTTGGTTGGGAAGTGGAAGACAAGCTCAGTTGGGGGTATGGTGGGACAATCGGGTAGGCTACACAGGATGCAAGAAGCCACTTGAACTCTGGGACCCTTGCTAAATGACCATGATTTGGAGTGACCTTGATGTTACATGTTATGCACAATTCTAGGGTCCGTGGTGCTCTCTGAACTTAGTGGTTTTCTCGCAGATGTTTCATGACCCAACTAGGTAACATCATCAGTGCTAGAAGGGAGTAGAATATAGAAGGAAAGTAGAATATTTTATTTGGCCAAGTATGATTAGACATACAAGGAATTTGTCTCCTATGCAGTAGGGTTTGCTGTTACAGTCCTCCTCCTCCTCCTCCTCCTCCTCCTCCTCCTCCTCCTCCTCCTCCTCCTCCTCCTCCTCCTCCTCTCCCTTTTAGCACTGATGATATTAACCAGTAAGGTCATTAAACATCTGCAAGGCAACCACCGAGCTCATGGAGTACCAAGGATTCCACAGTTCAACCCTGAGCTACAAAAATTCTCTTCTATTGATCCAGAATTCTGTCTAAGATTGTTTGCTCTCTAAGGTTGTTCACCCTTGTTTTAGTGCGTAGATTTTAGCTCTTCCATCTAACAGTCCACAGTCCTCCTCTTCCTCTTCCTCCCCTTTTCTCCTCCTCCTCCTCCCTGCAAACCCCACTCCAAGAAAACCATCAAGCTCAGAGAGCACTAAGGACCACACAGTCCTCCTCCTCCTCCTCCTCCTCCTCCTCCTCCTCCTCCTCCTCTTCCTCCTCCCTCCTCCTCCTCCTCCTCCTCCTCCTCCTCTTCCTCCTCCTCCACCTCATCCCTAGGTGATGTTACCTAGTTGGGTCCTGAAATGTCTGCAAGGAAGCAACCATGACCAGAGAGCACCAAGCACCCCACAGTCCTCCTTCCTCCTCCTCCTCTCCCTTCTAGCACTGATGATATTAACCAGAAAGGTCATGAAACATCTGCAAAGCAACCACCAAGCTCAGAGAGCACCAAGGACTCCACAAACATTCTTGTCCCAAGCTACAAACATTCTCTTCTATCGATCCAAAAATTCTGTCTTCTTCCATTTGCTCCCTAAGATTGTTCGCCCTTGTTTTAGCGCCTAGGTTTTTTGCTCTTCCATCTGATTCGGGACCAAGTTCAGCTGCAGCCACGGAAAGTGGTAGACCCTTTTCAGTTGCCACATGAGCGCAGGAGCCACGAAAGAAGAAACCGTACGAAACCAGTTGAACACACTGCGGTGTGTTTGATTTCATTGTAATGGAGCCTCCGAACAATCAGATTAAGTCGTAAAGGAGACACCGTTTCCCACCAGGAGGTGATGGAAAGGGGAAAGAGCAGGCAAGATCAATGGTACCTTGTTCAACGCTGACCAAGGAACCTATAAACAGCTAGGCAGTCCCAGAATTGGACCATAAACCATATTTACGGCACTAAAGAGAGTACCCATGAATATAGGTGCCAACACCAAACAACATTAGAAGAGAGAATTACAAGCCACGGATGGGTTGCGCGGCTTTCTTAATTCTTTACATCCTCGTGTTGGTGTTTATCAAAACCACTTGACCCTCGGATGCACCGATGCTAACTGCATTTCAATCAGATCGCCTCCCATTTCCGCCTAACCCACACACACCCCTCATTTCCATATTGCATTAGGGTTTGATTTCTTATTCTCCCCGAGCATCTGCGAGCTTGGCAGCTGTAATTTCCATATGATCCTTGGCCCCTGAATTTCAAAGCATACGTTTGCTCTAATGGAGTTTGAATGCTGAGATTTGGTCGTTCGGTGACTCGCGGGGCAAATTGCAAAGTGAAGGCGGCTGATCAAGATGCGGATCGCGCGGTATCCTTTGGACCTATAAACATCGGGGTTAGGGGAAGGCAGACTTCCTCCTTGTTCCCCATTCTCCGTCTATCAGCTTTGGGTGTCTGATAGCATACCCGATAACTATTATTTATAAGGAACCATCATTTGCCAGGGCACTTACGTTCTGCAGGGGCTGCTTAGGAAACAAGAAAGCAAGGTAAATCAGAGGTTTAAATCTTGAAGGGTATTGCTACACCATTTCTTCAGTCACAGTCACAGTGTAAAAGAGTTGGAAGGGACCTTGGAGGTCTTCTAGTCCAACCCCCTGCCTATACCATTCTGGATAAATGGCTGTCCAATCACTTCTTAAAAGCCTTCAGAGATGGAGCGTTCACAATTTTTGGAGGCAAGTCCTTCCACTGATTAATTGTTGTCACTGTTAGGAAATTTCTCCTTCGTTCTAGGTTGGGCCTTTCTTTGATAACAGAATAACAGAGTTGGAAGGGACCTTGGAGGTCTTCTAGTCCAACCCCCTTCCCAAGCAGAAGACCCTCTATACCATTTCAGAAAAATAATTGTCCAATCCCTTCTTGAAAACCTCCAGTGATGAAATGCCTACAACTTCTGAAGTCAAGCCATTCCACTCATTCATTGCTCTTACTTTCAGGAAATCTCTCCTTAGTTTTAGGTTGGATCTCTCCTTAATAGGTTTCCATCCGTTACTTCTTGTCCTGCCCGCTTGTGCTTTGGAGAATAGGTTGACCCTGTCACCATGTCACATCTAATCAGGGGTGAAATGCTCTGAAGTCTGCTACTGGTTTGTTTCACTACCAGTTTGCTTAGCTCGGACATGCATGGTGCATGACTAATGCGTGCTTCGTGTGCACGCACACTGCAGGCACTACCACGCAGTGCTGAAAAAGGAGGATTACGAAGCTTTTTCAGAGTCTGCAAAGGTAAGTTAAACAGCGAGGGGAGGGGATTTAGACTTGGTATAAATCGCATAGCACAGCTGATCATCAGAAATACCAGTTCGCCTAAACCGGTAGCATTTTATTAACTACCAATTTGCCCGAACCGGTAGCATTTTTTAACTACCGATTTGCCCGAACCGGTAGCATTTTTTAAACTACCGATTTACCCGAACCGGTAGCATTTTTTAAACTACTGATTTGCCCGAACCGGTAGCATTTTTTACTACCGGTTCGGGCGAACCGATCTGAACCGGTAGCATTTCACCTCTGCACCAATCCTTCTTTTTGATAGGCTAAATATACCCAGTTCTTCAAACTTCATAAGAGTGATGTAACAAAAATGTACATTCTTGGTATATATATACATATATATATATATATTAAAAATATTGTGTCTTTCTTCTAGAAAAAGCTCACCCGATAAGTCAAATAACTTGAAGAGGTTTTATATTTCCATTAGAGTTTTCATTCTCTCTCTTTTTTTTACAAGGCAATACACAAAGGTATATCAAAAGAAAGATCTGAATAGAAATAACATCAGCGTTAAGTACATTTTATATGAAGGGCCTTATTGATTCCGACCAATGTACGGTTATTGCTCGCCATGGAAATGTTGTTTTGGGATCATCTCAAAGCTCATATCGACTGGAATTGGAGGTGAGCCGCATCTTTGCAGACAAAATCACGCTGAGGAAATTTGGTTTTAAGAGATATTTGGTTTACGAGAAAATGGTGAATGACATTAGAACAGATTTATGATGCTTTTCAGCCCTTTGGAAAAAGTCAGTTGGTGCAGTGGTTAAAGGGCCAGAGTATAAAACAGGAGATGCTTTTGTGTCACTTTAGACACAAAGCTAGGTGGGTGACTTTGGGCCAGTCCTTCTCTCTCAGCCCTAGGGAGAAGAAGACATGAGCAAACCACTTCCAAAAATGTTGCCCCCCCCCAAAAAAAAAACCTTCAGGGATTTGTTCAGGCAGTCACCAGGAACCAACATTGATTTGAAGGCACTGTTGTGGCCCGCCAGCAGCCAGCAGATCTGGCAGCAGATTCGGACAGTGAGGAGGCTGGGGAGGAACATGGGCCAGTCCTGGCGTCTGGGGGATGGCTCTGATGAGGGCTCTGCGTTGGAGGCAGAGAGGGGGCCAGGGCCATCTGACAGTTATCAGCTGCCTTCAGAGTCAGACATCAGTGAGGCAGATGAACAGCTGGAGCCTGTTCCCAGTGTGAGCATACGCAGAGTTGCCAGATGAAGAGAACAGCTAAAGAACAAGGGTCGACTTGGGAGTAAGGCCACAGGTGGCCGATGAAGGCCCCCTCCCAAAGGGAATAAAAGAGGAGCGAAAGGGGAGTGGAGTTTGCAGGAGACAATTAGTTCATTCCTGCATTCTTGCCAAGTATTGCGGGAGTCTGAAAGATATCACCTGACCACTCTCCAAGCCTGATCAAGGTCGGTAATTGTGACCTATCTTGAAAGATTGTGGGAGAGGAAAGATTTTGCTGGAGAGGAATTCACTATAAATTAAATAAAATGTTTCTGTCAGGACAAGGACTCGGCTTCGAGCTGCAGGGGAAGCCTAGGTCAGAACGGACACAACCACCCTTTGCTGGCGGTTTTCCATTTTACAACTGGATTCAAGTTTTATTGGGTTAATAATTCAGCAATGACTCCAGGATGTAAG
Source organism: Arizona elegans (assembly GCA_022577455.1). Taxonomy (NCBI): domain Eukaryota; kingdom Metazoa; phylum Chordata; class Lepidosauria; order Squamata; family Colubridae; genus Arizona; species Arizona elegans. The sequence goes on along the minus strand of JAKOOJ010000074.1, from coordinate 301,601 downwards.
TATCTCAGAAACTTTTGGTTCCATCACTGTTTGAGCTAAGGTCATTGTGTCAGCACTTCAACCTGCATTTACTCTAGTGCTGACATAAGAAGGAGAAGAGGGGGCAGCTGGCAAGAAGACGCTTGACATTTCACCTACTTATTTTCCCTGAAGATAATATCCCCTAGGAGATGAGAGGGAGGGGTGACATTCCTGGGAGCTTAAGTAGTAGATATGGGGAGAGTGATTTGGAAGAAGGCCAATGAGACGCAGAGATTTGGGAAATGGAAAGGGAGAGTTTGGGGTCAGGAAGTCAGAGTTGGCTATGCCACGATTGGGGGCAGATTGTCGTGCATAATAAAATGAAAGATTTCTTCAAAGACTATCTGTTTGGAAATGCAATTTATTTTATTTGAGACGATATCGAAACCTGACACATTGCAGGACAGAGGTCTTCACACAAACTCATCTTCACTTGATTTGTGTAAATTCACAGTAGTGTGGTTTCCACTGTCAGGATTCCAAGTAACACACCCAAGAGAATCAAAACTCCAAGGCAGGCATGTTCCTCAAAGTATAGTTTTATCAGGCATGTCATATTGGCACATCTGGGGAAACCTGACTCTAAACCCACCTCGGTTTCCCCCCCAGTTTTCTTTCCCCTGCCCATGAAGTCCATCACATGGTCCAATCAGGCCACAGTCCAAGGGTCGCTTGGTCTCAGATCCCACCTCCTTGCACCTAGTGGGAAAGTTCTTGGTTCTCAGAAGAAAGAATTTTATTGTGGCTACAATCAGGGATGGGATTCAAATATTTTAGCAACCAGTTCTCTGCCCGGTTGCTGGGTGGGCGTGGCCATGGTGGGCGTGGCCTACTCAGCCTCCTGCACCATGGCAGGGGGGTGTTTTCACCCTCCCCAAGGTCTGCAGGCTTTCCTCAAGCCTCCAGGAGGGCAAAAGAGCCTTGATAGTACAGTGGTTTAGTGAACCCTGTTATTAACACAGCTGCCTGCAATTTCTGCTGGTTCGAATCTCTCCAAGGCTCAAGGTTGACTCAGCCTTCCATCCTTTCTAAGGTAGGTAAAATGAGGACCCGGATTGTGGGGGCAATAAGCTGACTTTGTATAAAATATACAAAAGAATGAAGGCAATTGCTTAACGCATTGTAAGCCGCCCTGAGTCTCCGGAGAAGGGCGGCATATAAATAAAATTAAAAAAAAAAAATGGCCTCCCCCAGGCTCTGGAGGCCCTCTGGAAACAGGCCTCATTCCAGATTTCTGGAACTTCTGGAAGGCCCATTTTTCACCCTCCCAGAGCCTCCGCGTGGATGCTGCACTTACCTGGCATCCAAAACGGGCCATGTGGGGACTCCTTGGAGGGGTGGGCTGGGGTGGGCAGGGCCAGCCAGTCTTTGCAACTACCGGTTTGGCGAACCAGATGTACAATTAGCATCCGGTTCGGTCTGAACCGGCTGAATCCCTTCCCTGGCTAGAATCTCCTAGCTATCTTTTCCTCCCCACTCCTGTTCCCATAGCTCGACTTGCTTCGCTGTGGCAGCCCTGAAAGTGCCAGGAGGCGGAAAAAATGGTTTCAGGGCTGACATGCACATTTGCACTCCTCTTGACAAGATCTGTGTAAATTTTATTGTTCTTCATTCTGCTCCTCTTTCTATTTTGGGTGGGGAGGGGTCTACACCGGGGAAAGAGGTCTCACGTCTCAAAAAATGTACATCTTAGACTGAACCTACACAATATGTCAATGGCCAAACGTGTCTATTTCCGCTTTTAGAGTAAGTCAGAGACAAGAAACTCAAGAACGGGCCTGATTTAACTCCTAAACTCTACTCAGTTGGTTCTACTTTGGTGTCTTCTCCACCGAGGTTCTGCTTTTGTGGTTCACTGATCTTCACGTTTCTACTCATAGATTGCCCTGGTCTGTCTCTTCCATCCCCACTACGGGTCCTGTTGAGGGGATAGCTCTTTTGAAATCCAAAATTAGCGATTCTATTTCATCTCCGTTTCTTAATCTTTTTTTTTTCCCTCCCCTTCTTCTTCTTTTATGGGAATTAGTTGGCGAAGGTAGTTGTGAACACAGCTGAGATGTACAAAATGTAAATAGCGTTTGGAGCAGCTGCAGAAGAGCAATGAAAGAAAGGCCTCCCGAAAGAGGGTGGGTGGGAGTGGGAGAGGGTAGCTTTTATCAGCAACGTCTTTTCTTTTTTTTTTTGAAGTGTCAAAAAAAGAACGCCATCCTCTATAGGAATGGAGTAGAAAAACAATTGGCTCAGATTGCAGAGCGGTGTAAAAATGACATTCCTAAATATGCGGCAAAACTATTCACTAAAGTAATCTTTCTTTTTAATCAAAAGCACATCCCTTCAGAATTTAGTTTAAAAAAAAAATAAAATAAAGCAAAAACAACGGCGTTGCTTCAGATGCCCCATTGATATGCCTCTTGCATGAAAATAACTGCCAAAAATCCTAAAAAAGATGTCAGAATTAAACATTCTCCAAAATTCACGTTTCTCCCCCAGTTCTTTTATAGGATGAGAAAGAAATGTTCTTGACTTGTCCTCAATTCTTGCAAACAGATGATGCCAAGGAAGATGCCAACTGGGTCATCTTATGAGTGTTTGGGGGTTATTGAGGTATTCAACTCTTCTCTAGAACAGAGGTCTCCAACCTTAGCAACTTGAAGTCCACAAGTCTTAAAGTTGCCAAGGTTGGAGACCCCTGCTCTAGAAGGTCCTCAGAATTTTTTGGACCCTGTTGGATCCTTATCCTACGGTTGGGTAGATAATATGTACTGTAACTTTAACTGCTACAAGATAACTAATTGATTAAGTGGTTAAAACAGAAATAAAAGGAAGGCAGGAAGTTCATTCACTCCTGCTCACTCCTGCTCGTGATATTACTGCTAAAGATACTGTGACGGTGTTACAGAACTAGAACTGTAAGCAAACTTTGTTTTGTATTGAAAGTGTTATCTTTGTTTATGAGAAGCCAGGTTTGTTTGTTTTACAACAAGTAAAGACTATTTATTTTTCTAACAACGTTCAGAGTCTGAGAGTATCTGTGTTGCAACACTGTCTGGTCCATCGCTCTACTCTGCAGAGGGCAGTTTACCCTCAACAGACCCTATCTTGTTCCATCTGGTCATATCTGCTAGGGTTGATAGGTCCATAGGCAGAAGGGAGGTGAAGAAAACAAACGGGTACAAACCCTCTTCATATCTAGAGACTTCCCAAAAACACTTCTGACCAGGAAGAAGCATAGGAAGGACCACAGTTCCAAATTCCAGATGAAAGTTCTAACAACTCAACCTCAAACATCATCCATGATTTCTTAAGACTCAGATAAGGCCAAAAATATCTCCAATATATCTTACCTGACAAGAGGAAGTGTTAAAAGAAGTGTCTTAACCTTCTTGAGAACATGTTGGTACTTAGTTGGTATGTGGAGTAAAGCTAGTAGTTAAAGAAGAGTATATCTATAGGTCATGGGAATAAAACCTGTGGAATTCTAAATATTGTTGGACTCTACAACATTATCCATAATTGGTTGAGGATGATGGTATCTAGGGATTATCAATACCCAAGAATTAGAGGTTGCCACACAGAGACAGGTGTGGATGTCATGGATGGAGATGGACTTTATTTTCTAAATAATCTCATTGGCATCAAGAAACCTGGATGGTGGACGGTTTTTAAATCCCCTCCCTTTGAAAGACCATCATCCGGCTACTATTCCACACTTGTCTGCTTATTTTAAGACCATAACAGAATAGAAAGGGACTTTGGAGGTCTTCTAGTCCAACCCCCTGCTCAAGCAGGAGACCCTATACAATTTGAGACAAGTGCCTGTCCAGTGCCTTCTTTAAAACCCCCAGTGATTAAGCACCCATAATTTCTGGAGGCAAGTTGTCCCACTGATTAATTGTTCTCACTGTCAGGAAATTTCTCCTTAGTTTTAGTTCTGGTTCTCTCTTTGATGGAGTTTCCATCCATTGTTTCTTGTTTTGCCTTCTGGTGCTTTGGAGAATAGGATGAAACCTCCCCCCCCCCCCCCCACTTCTTCTTTGTGGCAGCCCCATCTTCCTGGCTCGTGTGCATTTTGGAGGCTGTGTATATTCCTGTGGTCCTTTGATGGTGCCATTCATCCTTGAGCTCCAGGGTCCTGAGGCATGTTTAAGGCTGCAGCCATCTCTTCGAACCTCCAGATTTCAGATCTTGTAATTAAAGGCTACTAGGCTAGAAAATTTGTCTGGATATTAAGAAAGCTCTGTTGCTGTTAACATAACATTCTTAACCTCAGGACATATTCGTCTCCTCTTACAGACCTCAATCATTTTATGTATATATGTGTGTGTGTGTGTGTGTGTGTGTTTGTGTGTGTACACAACAGGAATTCTAAGTGTGAATAACAGCTGTGAAGCTGCACGGAACAACTGTTATTCTAAATAATTTACCGTTAATTGGTTCCGTGGGCTTTGAGAGAATTGTCATGCCCAGAAGTTGTGTAATAGGATGACAATGGGAAAGATAGTGACTGGCAAATGAAAGCATTTTATCCATGCTTTTCTTCTTTTTCTAAAGACTTCCTGGTGCCTCTGAACTTCATCTGAAGCTCTGCAGCTGCAGGCCTGCAGGATACTCAACCCGCCAACACAATGCAAATTATTTATTGAACTCAGAAGGGGAAGAAGAGACCAGGAGTCTATTGTAGGTCACTTGTTTTCACCACTGTTAGAATGTGAATAGTCAGTAAATGAATGTTTGTAAGTCAAGGATTTACCCATCCAACGTAAGTGACTTTAGGCCACTCACAACCCAACCCAATGACCACAAAGTCATCTAAACACATTAACCCCAAAAAAGAAAATCATGAGAAAGTGACAACTTACAACTCATGGACGATACATGGACATTACAACTACCTCTGATGCACTCTGCATCAGTTTATCATTGATCTTGCCAGAATATTCTTCTCTGGGAAAAGTTCCATTACATTCTTGCTCGGTGGCTAAATACCTTTCTGATGTAAACTTAGCTCCGAGATGAAGGTGGTTGATGAGTCTGGAAGTGGCTGATGAGGAAGAGGAGGAACCGCTGGGTCCAGTGCCTGACATGCGGATGCGCAGAAGGCAGAGGAGAGGAGAGCAGTGGAAATCTATGGGCCGGTCCTTGGGAAGGAAGAGTTCAAAGGAAAAATCTCATTTTGGAGAGCAACATGAAGAAAGAATGACCAAACGTCTGATGAGTCTGGAAGTGGCTGATGAGGAAGAGGAGGAACAGCTGGGTCCAGTGCCTGACATGCGAAGGCACAGAAGGCAAAGGAGAGGAGAGCAGTGGAAATCTATGGGCCGGTCCTTGAGAAGGAAGAGTTCAAAGGAAAAATATCATTTTGGAGAGCTACATGAAGAAAGAATGACCATATGTCTGAAAATCTTCTCTTTGTAGGAGGAGATGGTCTCCCCACCCTCACCCGCTCAATTAGTTTGGTTTTTCAACCTCTGTTGTTGTGAAGCTGAGGTCTGGGGCACGCTTTCCATTTGTAACTTCCCATTGAAGATGGGAACAGGGGAACCATGGTGGTTTGTTCTGAAATGGGGCAGGTGATAGATTTCACAGAAATGGTACAAGTTTCACCCTGATCCTTAGAAGAACGAGTGTGAACTTTCAGTTCAGCAGAAGGGAAAACACTCCTTGCTGCTGAAGGGATTGATGGCCTTCAGAAGCCATCAGATGATGCTAGCTACATTTAACCAAACGAACCAGGATGATCGTTAGGCTAAATTGCACGCCCCCGGATTACACAACCGACCGATCGTAATGCAATCCTATGGGTATATCTTTAGAGAGCCCCGAGTTCTTGTTATTTTCAATTGAATTTATACAGAGATAAGCGTGTCAGTCTGCTTTCTAAACTTGTATTTTTAGAAATTATACTCCAGTCTTTCTTTTTTAAAGAAGCCATTGGTCTGCCTTCCAGCTTCTATTTTTAGACATGATATTTGATTTTAAATTTTCGTTTTTAAGCAGCAGGGGGGAACACTATAGACTTGACAGCAAAATCTCCATCAAAGATTGTTTAATCCAAGTCACACCGGTGAATTTCAAAGCTCTATAATATTTTCATTCGGGATTTGCCAACCCAAACCAACACTCGGGTAGTCCTCAACTTACGACCACAACGGAGCTCAGAATTTCTGTTGTTAACTGAGATGTTTGTTCAAGTGCGTTTTGCCCCCATTTCATGACCTTTCTTGCCACAGTCGCTAAGTGAATCAGTATCAATTAGTAACTCGGTTGTTAAATGAATCTGGCTTCCCCGTTGGCTTTGCTTGTCCAACGGTCACAAAAGGAGATCCGATGATCTTGGAAGACAACGGTGGTCATAAATATGAACCCATTTCCAAGCATCTGAATTTTGATCATGGGGAAGCTGCAAAGGTTGTAGCTGTGTAAAATTAAGTCACTTTTTCAGTACTGTTGTAACTTTGAATGCTCACTAAATGAAGTGTTGTAATTTGAGGACTACATATATAATATTATAAGGTAAAGGTAAAGATTTCCCCGCACATGCGTGGAAGTCGTTCCCGACTCTAGGGGGCGCTGCTCATCTCTGTTTCAAAGCCGAAGAGCCAGCGCTGTCCGAAGACGTCTCCGTGGTCATGTGGCCAGCATGACTCAACGCCAAAGGCGCACGGAACGCTCTTCCCTTCCCACCCTCCCTTCTACTTGCGTTTTTTTTACCTGCTTTCGAACTGCTAGGTTGGCAGAAGCTGGGACAAGTCACGGGAGCTCACCCCGTTACGCGGCACTAGGGATTCGAACCGCTGAACTGCCGACCTTTCGATCGACAACATCAGCGCCTTGGCCACTGAGCCACTGCATTCCCCCTAATGTACAATATAACAATTCAGCTAACAGAGATGTCTTTTTAAAACACGTGGAAGGTAATGCGTTTTAAATTTTTTGCCTGGACAAAATTAAGCGATCACCATTTTTAGGAATCGGATCACTTTTTTTAAAAAGAAAAGACCATTTTCAAATCTTTTCTCTCCAGCTCTTATGGAGGCAGAATTAAAGTTTTCTTTATTTCTCCGTGCCCGTGCTGAATATTCATAAAACTTTTTTTTTTTAAAGGTCTAACCTTGTCTATTATTTGGACTCTTCAAACATGTCACACCAGATTCCCTCCAGGCTTGTGATATTGGAGAGACTTTCTTGTAAAAAAAAAATCTGCATGCATAAAACACCTGTTTAAAGGCTTGAAATCCTGTGATGCAGCGGGGACCCATGAGAGAACAGATTGATACGTGTGCACAGAAGCATCTGCAGCGTTTATTTGAAGGAATTATTAATACTGTGTTTTCTAGCCATGCTTTTTTTTTTTCCCTTTGGAAAATAACAGGTGAGGGAGAGAGTGAGCCATGGAGAAAATCTATCTAGGTGGTTGCTAGGAGTCGAAAATGACTTGAGGAGATAATAAATCAATAAATCGGTCGATCAATCAATCAATCAATCAACTCAAGCTGTGTTAATTGCTGTAGTACCAGGAAGCCAAATGGATCTTTGCAACCAATGTTCAAAAACCAAGGAAGGTACATAACGATTCGTTATTGTCTTACTTTTTAAATTTTATTCTAGCCCTGTTGGCATTTTTTTTCCTCATTTTTTTAAAAAAACTATCCAGAGTCATAAATGGCCTTGCAATTTGAAAGAAATAAAGAATGGAAGTAAGGAAGGAGAGGGAAGGAAGGAAGAAAAGAAAAAGGAGAAAGAAAGAAAGAAAAGAAGGAAGAGGAAGGGAAGGGAGGAAAGAAGGAAGAGAGAATGAGAAGGGAGGGAAGAAGGAAAAAATAGAGAGAAGGGAAAGAGGGAGAATGGAAAGAAGGGAGGAAGAGAGAGAAAAGGAAAGAAGGAGAGGAGAGGAGAGGAAGGAAGGAAGGAAAAAGAAAGAGAAAAGAAAGGAGGGAGGAAGAAAGTAGAAAGAAAGAAAGAAAGAAAGAAAGAGAGAAAGAAAGAAAGAAAGAAAGAAAATGAAGGGAAGAAAGGAAAGAAGGGAGAATGAGAAGGGAGGGAAGAAGGAAAAAATAGAGAGAAGGGAGAGAGGGAGAATGGAAAGAAGGGAGGGAGAGAGAAAGAAGGAAGAAAGGAAAGAAAGAAAAGAGAAAGAATGAATGAAAGAAAGAGGAAGGGAAAGGAAGGAAAGAAGAAAGGAAGAGAGAATGAGAAGGGAGGGAAGAAGGAAAAATAGAGAGACAGGAGATAGGGAGAATGGAAAGAAGGGACGGAGAAAGAAAAAAGGAAGGAAGGAAGGAAGGAAGGAGAGGGGAGGAAAGAGAGACACAGCTTTGCTGTCCAATTTTGCAACTGAAAAAGCTGACAGAGCTCACAGCTTTTTGGCAAAGTCTAGCAATCTCTTTTCATAGAGTAAACCGAAGGCAAACAGGTGGGTGTGAGGAGCCTTGGGAAATTCTCTATTTATCGGATGCCCGTGGGTGGGTCCAACCAGGTGAGCTAATCAACCCCATCCAACAAAACTGGCCAGAAATTATTCAATTCTGGAATGAATCATTTTCCTAATCTGACTTGGTAGTGACCTATTTTCTGAATATATATATATATATATATATATATATATATATATATATATATATATATATATATATATATATATATATATATCAATTTTCTTACTTCTTCGTAGGGTCTATGTGTGTTTTTCTTCTAGCCAGGTTTTCCCTACATAGCCAAGGTTTTTTTGTAGCTCCAGCTCAGTAGAATCTCATCTACTCGGTTCTGGGCTTTTTTCCTTTCTAACACCTAGCAAGCTCTAACTGCTAGGTGGGAGACCTAAATAGATCCATTTCTAGCTCGTTAGCTGTCATCAGTAGGCCACACCCATCTCCTCCTAAGGTGGGAGACCTAAATGGATCTATTTAGGTCTCCCACCTAGCAGTTAGAGCTTGCTAGGTGTTAGAAAGGAAAAAAGCCCAGAACCGAGTAGATGAGATTCTACTGAGCTGGAGCTACAAAAAAACCTTGGCTACGTAGAGAAAACCTGGCTAGAAGAAAAACATATATATATATATATATATATATATATATATATATATATATATATATATATATATATATATATATATATATATATATATATATATATACACATATATACATATATACATATATACATATATACATATATATACATGAATTTCACATCGTCTCTTGCAAATCTAAATGAGGCACACAACCTCGTGTATTTAAAGGGCTGTTTATTTAGGAAGTCATGTTTCTACCGCCGACGGGGCTGACTCTTTTTCTATCGGGACCAAGGAGCAATTAACTCTTTCCAAAACCTGCCAGGGTTCCAATTACTTTATTTGCAAAAACAACACCAAGCTCCAGGGATGGAGAACCAAAGAAGCATCTGCAAGCATGGATTATTGGTCAATTTCATTTTAATTGGCTCAAAGAGGTCACTTTTTTTTTTAAAAAAAAAAAATCCAGGCGCTCTTGACAGCTTCGGCCAATAATTCTAAATTAGGCCAAGCAGGGTGATGTGTTCCTTGACAGCACATCATTGTAGGAAAACAACCCATTTAAGAAGGACATTGTACTCTTCATCTTGGCGACCTGACAACACCTTGTCACACCCAATAGAGGTGAGTGCCATCATCGTGGAAAGAGTTGGAAAGAACTCCATGAAAATAATGTCTGGGCATTTTTGGCTGGAAATAGCATATTTATCTATTCTCAAACTAAGGAGAAACTTCCTAACAGTGAGGACAATTAACCAGTGGAACAGAAGTTGCCTTCAGACATTGTGGTTGCTCCATCCCTGAAATGGTATAGGTTCTCCTGTTTGATCGGGGAGCTGGACTAGAAGACCTCCAAGGTTCCTTCTACTCTACTCTACTCTACTCTACTCCTCTACTCTACTCTACTCTACTCTACTCTACTCTACTCTACTCTACTCTACTCTACTCTATAGAATAATATATTGGTATTGATACCTCCAAGGTCCCCTCTACTCTACTCTACTCTACTCTACTCTACTCTACTCTATTTTACTCTTCTCTTCTCTTCTCTTCTCTTCTCTTCTCTTCTCTTCTCTTCTCTTCTCTTCTCTTCTCTTCTCTTCTCTTCTCTTTTCTCTTCTCCTCTCCTCTCCTCTCCACTCCACTCCACTCCACTCCACTCCACTCCACTCCACTCCACTCCACTCCACTCCATTCCATTCCATTCCATTCCATTCCATTCCATTCCATTCTATTCTATTCTATTCTATTCTATTCTATTCTATAGAATAATATATTGATATTGATACCTCCAAGGTCCCTTCCAGCTCTATACTATTCTTCTTCTTCAAATGACCAGTCAAGTATCTACAGCCATGATGGCGAATCAATGGGCACATGAGCTCAGCTCCGGCGCGCATGCAGGTCGGAAATCGGCAAATGGGGGTGTGGGGAAGGCTGTTTTCACCCTCCCCAGGCTCCTAGAGAGGCTCTGAAGCCTGGGGAGAGCAAACAACGGGCCTACCGAGCCCACCGGGCCATCACATGTCAAAAGTAGGGGTAGCGCAGGGGGGTTGTCGTGCGCGCATGCACAGGGGCGGGGCGCATAGAATTATGGGTGTGGGCACGCACACGTAATTCCCCCCCCCCCGTGCTCCCCATGCTTTTGGCACGTGATGGCAAAAAGGTTAGCCATCACTGATCTATAGCCTTCATCTAACCCATTAACATTGAGTTTAGGATCTTCAAGATCAAATCAGACTTCTGTCCCTCCATAATATTTGGAATGGAGGAGGTCTCTCGTCAAGTTCTTGAAGAGAATATCAGAATAACAGAGTTGGAAGGAGCCTTGGAGGTCTTCTAGTCCAACCCCCTGCTCAGGCAGGAAACCCTGTATCATTTCAGACAAAGGGTTGTCCAATTTCTTCTTGAAAACCTCCCTGTGATGAAACACCCACAACTTCTGGTGGCAAGCTGTTCTACTGGTTGATTGTTCTAACTGTGAGGAAATTCCTCCTTAGTTCTAGGTTGCTTCCCTCCTTGATTAGTTTCCATCCATTGCTTCTTGTCCTGCCTTCAAGAGCTTTGGAGAATAGGTTGATCTGCTCTTCTTTGTAACAGCCCCTCAAATATTGGAACACTGCTATCATGTCACGCTATATCATCTACAGCAGTGTTTCTCAACCTTGGAAGCTTGAAGATGGATGGACTTCAACTCCCAGAATCCCCCAGCCAGCACTGCTGGCTGGGGGATTCTGGGAGTTGAAGTCCACCCATCTTCAAGCTACCAAGGTTGAGAAACACTGATCTACAGGGAGCTCATGGATAAACCTTTTATTCATGGCACCCCATCTTTGGAGCATCGCCCCAAGATCACCCACAAGATTAGACCAGCTCCTTCCCAGTTTACAATCTCCAAAGCTCTTCAAATTTATCTAAAAAATTAGAGGAAGGCTTTTTAATTCTACTGTGGAATGTTTTGCTGGCTCCCTTTGGGTGGTTCTGGATATGATCGACATGCCTTCTCAAGCTTCTTCTAGGAAGGAAATTTGATGGTCAGGATCTCAGATCTTATCCAGAGAAAAGTGGCTGACTCATCAGGGTGTAAAATAGATTTTATTTTATTTTTTGAGAAGGAGGGAGTTCAGAGAGAGGACATGGCAGGACACCCTTCTCATTTGTCCTAGTGTGATAAAAGCTTCCTTTTCTGGTCGGAGATTGTTTCAGCCAAATGACAGACCATGATTTGTTACGTGTGAATTGGCTGGTGAGCAGGAATCAGTTCCGCCTTTCAAGCCCAACATTCTCATTGTCTGTGCCAAATTGCTTCTCTCTCTCTTTCTCTCTCTCTCTCTCTCTCTCTCTTTCTCTGTCTTATTCTCTCTCTCTCTTTCTCTCTCTCATTTGCTCTCTTTTTCTTATTCTCTCTCTTTCTCTGTCTTATTCTCTCTCTCCACCTCTCTTTCTCTCTCTCATTTGCTCTCTTTTTCTCATTCTCTCTCTTTCTCTGTCTTATTCTCTCTCTTTCCACCTCTCTTGCTCATTTTCCCTGTCTTATTCTCTCTCTCATTCTCTCTCTTTTTCTCATTCTTTTTCTTTCTCTGTCTTATTCTCTTTCTTTCTCATTCTCTCTCTTTCTCTCTCATTCGCTCTCTTTTTCTCATTCTCTCTTTCTCTGACTTATTCTCTCTTTCGCTTTCTCATTCTTTCTTTCTGTGTCTTATTCTCTCTCATTCTCTCTTTTTCTCATTCTCTCTCTTTATCTGTCTTATTCTCTCTCTCCATCTCTCTTTCTCTCTCTCATTCTCTCTCTCTCTTTCTCTGACTTATTCTCTCTTTCTCATTCTCTCTCATTCTCTTTTTCTCTGTCTTATTCTCTCTCCCTCATTCACTCTCTTTTTCTCATTCTCTCTCTTTCTCTGTCTTATTCTCTCTCTCCACCTTTCTCTCTCTCTCTCTCTCTCTCTCTCTCTCTCTCTCTCTCTCTCTCTCTCTCTCTCTCTCTCTCTTCCTTTTTCTTTGTTTTAGATTCATACCATCCATATAGAGAATTGTCCCTGGATTTATGTTTGAGTTGCTTTGATAATTTATATTGTCACCTTTTGTAATAACCTCATCTAAAGGAAGGCATTTGCAAGCTATCTGGCCCCAGCACATAATTTAGAATTGGCCCATTCATTACCAGTTGTACCATTTGCAATACCGAGGTCGGGGGAAATTAAAAATGAATTGAAATAAATCACTACTCTTCCAAAGTCAATAAATATCCGGACTGGGGAACTCTTAATAGGAAATGCACATTAGAAAGAAGACAAAAAATATTTCCAATAGAGTCGGGACAAACTGTTTAGAGTTTGTAGCAACCCTGTTGAATTATGTTGCCAAGCCCTTGCCATCTGCAATTAAAAATAAGTAAATAAGGATAATGTTGTACATTTGCAGGAAAAGTGCCTTTAGGGGAGGAACAGTATGGCTTTTGTTCCTATTGAAACCACGATAACAATGCCGAGTCTTTAAAAATGTATTTTTAACATTATCTTAATGGCTTTGGAGTTCTGTTTGTAAGCAAACCATAGAGACAAATGATAGATGTTGCAGGAAGAGGGGAATAAATTAATAATTTGCAGATCCTGGACTAATATATCGTTAGAAAAGCAGTTATTCTTTGAAATGAATGTTTCTCTAAACCTTGAGATGTTCTCCTGGATTGTGTAGTAGTGTCTGAAGGTTGTCTGAAGGTTGAATCATTGCAACTGGACTAATTTTTTTCCCCGTTGTTCTTATCCCAAAGGTGCTTTTTTTTTTTCCCCACTCAAAAGGAAACTGGGCTTTGTTTTTCCTTGAAGACGTTTCGCTTCTCATCCAAGAAGCTTCTTTGGTTCTGACTGAATGGTGGAGGATGGAAGGATTTATATTCCTTGCAGTCATCTGTCGTTAGCACTTTTTCTGTGAGACATTCAGGCAAGGGTGGGATTCAAAAAATTAGCAACCGGTTATCTGCCCGGCTGCTGGGTGGGCGTGGCCATGGTGGGCGTGGCCTACTCGGCATCCTGCACCATAGTGGGGTGTGTGTGTGTTGACCCTCCCCAAGCTCCGGAGGCTTTACTCAAGCCTCCGGGAGGGTGAAAACGGCCTCCCCCGGGCTCCAGAGCCCCTCCAGAGGCCAGAAATAGGCCTGTTTCCAGACTCCCAGAACTTCCAGGAGGCCCGTTTTTCACCCTCCCAGAGCCTCCATGCGGGCGCTGCACTTACCTGCCATCCAAAGCGGGCTGCGTGGAAACTCCTGGGAGGGGCAGGATGGGGTGGGCAGAGCCAGCCAGTCCTTGCAACTACCAGTTCTGCGAACCAGATGTAAAATTAGCATCCGGTTCATGCAAACCAGTCTGAATCGGCTGAATCCCACCCCTGCATTCAGGCCATTTGGAGGTTCTCTCCCATTCAATCAGATCCGAAGAAGCTTCTTGGATGAGAAGCAAAATGTCTTCAAGGAAAAACAAAGTCCAGCTGCCTTTTGGGGGAAAAAAAAATTTGGGACAACCATGACCTGGATGACTGAGAATCTCAGTAGACATTTGTTGTTGTTAGTTGGAGAGACACTTCACCGCCCATCCAGGCAGCTTCCTCAGTCAGAGCAAGGAAGCTAGTATTGTGGCTGTCAGCTGCTGGGCCCTCCAGCAGCCGAATCAGAGGAGGAGAGGGAGGTGTGGGAGTCAGAGTCAGCATCAAGGCAACCTGAGAGCTCTGGCGGGGGAGGGAGAGGGAATGGAGCTATGAGAGAGAGAGAGGCGGAGCCTGGGCCACCCATCAGCCCTCAGATGGAGAGTCAACAGCCCCCAGATCTGGAGGTGGCTGATGAGGAAGAGGAGGAACAGCTGGGTCCAGTGCCTGATGCGCAGAAGGCAGAGGAGAGGAGAGCAGTGGAAATCTATGGGCCGGTCCTTGGGATGGAAGAGCCACAGCTGCTAGGGAAGCCCCACCCTAGCTATGGAGATAAAAGGCAGGGGTTGGAGATGAATAGACATGGTAGACAACTATTCATCTTCTGGACGGACGGACTTAGCCGGCGTTGAGAGAGAAACTTTTTGCCAGGGCTGCTGGTGCTCCTAATAAAGGAATCATTGATTTAACTACAGAGGGTTTGCCGTGTTTGGGAGCTGGGTCAGAACAGGAAGGCAAGGAATTGTTGGAATACACCAACTCCTGCCACATCAACCTCATGGGTTTCCTCCTCAAAGCGAACGTCTCTCAAACTCTCAAACAAAATATGAGTCCACTTAACCATGATTCAACCTTCAGACAACCTTCAGACAACTCTACCTGAATGATTGAGAAACTTCATTGACCTCGTTTAGTGGTGACAACTCAGGATCAGAATGCCCATAGGGGAAAGCCAATGTTTAGACAAAGTGGATTGAACATGCTGGGTCTATTTCACTCAATATTAACTCTTTTGGCTCACGATTGTGTTCACTGGTAATCATTTTGACTGACTTGAAACAGCATTCCAAATATCTAGGCAGAAAAAGGTGTTAGGAAATTTAAAAAAAAAAAAAAGTCAAGCAATGAAGGCTGGAAACCGGGAGATGGTGAGTTCTAGTTGTGCCATAGGCATCGTTAAATGGGTAGATTGAAGAGACTGGAGACAGGCTTCAGACAACAGCTTCAGCAACTATTTACAATCTAGCAGCCAGCCTCTCTGACAGCCAGCTCTTTTATAGGGGGCTGTCAGGAAAACCAACCAATCACATTTAAGTATTCTTCCCGCTCAAATAGTGGACCAGAGGGAAAACTTAGACTATCAATATCTAATACCCCTCCCCTTCTATTTGGAGCAATCCACTTTACATACGTAGTCGTGCAGGTAGGCGGAGCGTTTGCTGGCTCTACTTGACTTGCGTGGCTCAGTTGGCATGGCGGCAGTGGGCTGAGAGTTTGTGCCTGCTGCTGCCTCTTGCTCCGCCCCTGGAAAGTCCTGGAAACTTTCAGGTAGGGCCTTGGACTCTACGGGAACCGGTTCGCAGGAGGTGTGTCACTGGATTCCCAGTTCTTCAGGTGCATTCTCTGGTTCCATCAGGCTTGAGTCTGCTAGGAAGGGATTAGAGTTAAGTTCCGGTTGTTCAATTTCGTTTCCATGAAGCACTCAAACCTGGTCATATAAGTGCTCCATTTCTCCTTCGATGGGTCAAACGGTGTAGGCGGGTGGAACACAGATATGCTTGCTGCAATTCCACATGTTTGAATTTGGCACGCAAGATGGCCGCCGTTCGCTTTTGCCGCCGGGCTGGATTGTTTCGTTGTCAGCTCTTTTTGGTCTCAGTGCTCCTTCAGAATCCCACCTTCGTCGCTAGTGTTAAGTAGGTAGATTGAAGAGACTGGAGACAGGCTTCAGACAACAGCTCTGTATTCAGCAACTATTTACAATCCAGCAGCTAGCCTCTCTGGCAGCCAGCCCTTTTATAGGGGGCTGTCAGGAAAACCAAGCAATCACATTTAAGTATTCTTCCCGCTCAAATAGCGGACTAGAGGAAAAACTTAGACTGTCAATATCTAACAGACATGAAAGCCAACTGGGTGACTGTGAGGCAATCACCAGGAGAGGGTGAATTCTAGTCCCACATTAGGCATGAAAGCCAACTGGGTGATTGTGAGACAATCACCAGGAGACGGTGAATTCTAGTCCCACGTTAGGCATGAAAGCCAACTGGGTGACTGTGAGACAATCACCAGGAGACAGTGAATTCTAGTCCCATGTTAGGCATGAAAGCCAACTGGATGACTGTGAGACAATCACCAGGAGACAGTGAATTCTAGTCCCACGTTAGGCATGAAAGCCAACTGGGTGACTGTGAGACAATCACCAGGAGACAGTGAATTCTAGTCCCACATTAGGCATGAAAGCCAACTGGGTGACTGTGAGACAATCACCAGGAGACGGTGAATTCTAGTCCCACGTTAGGCATGAAAGCCAACTGGGTGGCTTTGGGTCAATTACCAGGAGACTGTGAGTTCTAATCCCACGTTAGGCATGAAAGCCAACTGGATGACTGTGAGACAATCACTAGGAGACAGTGAATTCTAGTCCCACGGTAGGCATGAAAGCCAACTGGGTGGCTTTGGGTCAATTACCAGGAGACTGTGAGTTCTAGTCTTGCCTTAGCCATCAAAGTCAGATGGGTGTCCTTGGGCCAGGAGATGTTCAGTTTTAGTCCCAAACTCTCAATTACTTTGTGTAATTAATGTAAGAGAAAGATATCCCACTTCAGCCCAGAAAATTTTTCTCTCTCACACACACACATACAAATTTTCTTCTTTTTAGTGATACAAAGGATCGTTTCCCATCCAATTAAATGGGGGAGAAGAAAGAAAAATTCAATAGAATAATTCAACATAACGCTAACCCACCTCTTCTCTGTTATGCCAACACAGGGCATCTTAGCCAACAGTGGATCTCTCACAGGCCACTTCACAGAGTTTTAATAGCTTTTAGCCTGAAGGATAATGATTGCTGGGAGAATATGACCTGATAGCGCAGGTCCAACCGGCAGAAAAATATTAATAATGTTAAGATGGTTCCCTTGATGCACTTTGGTTGGTACATAATCACTTCCTGGGCTTCTATCTTTTGCAGTTCTTCTGCTCCTTAATGTTATCTTAATAAAGTCCTTGTGTGTCATTTTGCCCACCTCCCCCCTCCTCATGTTGTTTGCAGTTCAACAGTGAATTTGTTCTGGATTATCACCATTTAATGTAGATATTATGCTGTTGCCAAAGAGAAAAACAATTGCTGATCCCATTAGCTGATTTCTTCCAGTAGAGACACCCAAGGATTTACTCGTGAAAATGTTGAAAAGAAGATTTGGGATTTTTTAAAGGCGGCATTCAAGAACAGAACAGAACACAGCAGGGGCGAAATCTAGCAGGTTCTGACAGGTTCTGGAGAACCCGTAGCGGAAATATTGAGTAGTTTGGAGAACCGGTAGCGGAAATTTTGAGTAGTTCGGAGAACTGGCAAATACCACCTCTGGCTGGCCCCAGAGTGGGGAAGGAATGGGGATTTTGCAGTATCCTTCACCTGGAGTGGGGTGGGAATGGAGATTTTGCAGTATCCTTCCCCTGCCATGCCCAACAAGCCACACCCACAGAACCGGTAGTAAAAAAAAATTGCATCTCATCACTGGAACATGGGCTTTTGGGAGGTTGGACTGTGGTGTTTCCTTGTAGCCCAAAAAAAAAAGAAAAAAGGAAGAAAAGAAAAGAAAAGAAATGGAGAAAAACATAACTACCGAACCAAAATTTTGCCTAGTGTAGAACCAGGAAAGATGGATGGAAATTCAGATCCCAGTGTGAAAAAATTCTGCCTCCAATTACCCTGGTTATTCATTTATCTTATTTAATACCTCTTCCTTCCCAAGAAACCCTGGATTTTGTTCTTTCCCAGCCTCATGGAATCCTCACAACAACCCTGTGAAGTAGACGAGAATTTACTATGAGGTGGGTGTATATGATCATGGTTTATTGATCAGCTGAGGTGGCTTATTCACACAGCACTCTAAGCTATTAAACAATGGTTTTCCCAAGCAGAATGGTTGACTTCACGCAACGCATTCCATCAAGGCAAGGTGTATTCTTAGTGATTGGAACTTAACGTTTTCCATGCTAGTCAAAAAGGTGACAATTTTTTAAGGCTTTGAAGGATCTAAACCAGTGGTGGTGGTATTCAGCCGGTTCGTACTGGTTCAGGGGAACTGATGGCAGAGATTGCGGGTGGCTCCGCCTACCTGCCCCAACATAAAGATGTCATATTTGGAATGGAATAGAGTAGAGTAGAGTAGAGTAGAGTAGAGTAGAGTAGAGTAGAGTAGAGTAGAATAGAATAGAATAGAATAGAATAGAATAGAATAGAATAGAATAGAATAGAATAGAATAGAATAGAATAGAATAGAATAGAATAACAGAGTTGGAAGGGACCTTGGAGATCTTCTAGTTCAACTCCCTGCTTAGGCAGGAAACCCTACACCACTTCAGACAAATGGTTATCCAACATCTTAAAAACTTCCAGTGTTGGAGCATTCACAACTTCTGCAGGCAAGTAGTTCCACTGATTAATTGTTCTAACTGTCAGGAAATGTCTCCTTAGTTCTAGGTTGCTTCTCTCCTTGATTCGTTTCCACCCATTGCTTCTTGTCCTGCCCTCAGGTGCTTTGGAGAATAGCTTGACTCCCTCTTCTTTGGGGCAGCCCCTGAGATATTGGACACACTGCTATCATGTCTCCCCTGGTCCTTCTTTTCATTAAACTAGACATACCCAGTTCCTGCAACCGTTCTTCGTATGTTTTTGCCTCCAGCCCCATAATCCTCTTTGTTGCTCTTCTCTGCACTCTTTCTAGAGTCTCCACATCTTTTTTACATCGTGGTGACCAAAACTGGATGCAGGATTCCAAGTGTGGCCTTACCAAGGCATTATAAAGTGGTATTAACCCTTCACGTGATCTTGATTCTATCCCTCTGTTGATGCAGCCCAGAAATGTGTTGGCTTTTTTGGCAGCTGCTGCACACTTGCTGGCTCATATCTAAATGGTTGTCCATATTTTCGAGGCCAAGCGCATGCATGGAAGGCCGGGCACATGCGTGGAAGGCAGGGCACATGCGTGGAAGGTGGGGCACATGCGTGGAAGGCAGGGCACATGCGTGGAAGGTGGGGCACATGCGTGGAAGGAGCGCATGCGTGTGAAGCGAGCATGTGCGCGTGGGGTGAATCGGTGGTAAGAATATATGAATCCCACCACTGATCGAAACATCTCAGTTGCTACAACCCAAGAAGAACAAGGTGAGAAACCTTTTGGTAGAAAGGGAGTCACATCTTCTTTGCAGGGTTGCAAAGTGAGTGAGACCATATCAAAGCTGACTTTGTCATTAGGGGAGTTTACAAAACAATTTCCATGTGTTTCCTGCTTCAACATGGCTGGAAAAACCTGTCACTGGAGGTTTTTAAGTAGAGATTGGACAGTCACTTGTCTGAAATGGTATAGGTTCTCCTGCTTGAGCTAGAAGATCTCCAAGGTCCCTTCCCACTCTATTCTATTCTAAGTGAAGTGAAACGGCTTTTATGTTTTCAGCTGTCATGGTTGGAAGCGATCTGACAGCTACAACAAAGAAACTGGGGACCAGGAATGGTCCTTGGTGGACAGCTCAAGGGTTAAGAGCAATGGTTGATTCCTCCCGGTTCGGCCCGGTTCTCCCGAGCCAGTAGCGGTGACGATATGACATCACCGAACCGGTTCTGCCCTCCGCCCCCCCCCCCCCGCGCCCCCTTGTTATTTTTACCTTTTATTTGGCCCCACCCCCAATCTATTGCTGCCTCCTGAGTCCCAGCTGATGGCTAGAGGGAAAAAACTGTTTAAACTCTTGCCATGGGGCATCAAAGGGCCGCCCTCCAGCTGATCAGTGTTAAGAGAAAACAAATGAGTAGACCAGTGCCTGCAAAAATACATGAGTAGATCAGTGCCTGCAAAAATAAATGGGTAGACCAGTACAGCTCTGCAAGCAGTTAAAAGCCTGGTACATCAGTACCTCTGCTAAAGCCTAAATAATTGTCACATGACCATCAAGCCACGCCCAGTAGTAAAAAATTTAGAACCCACCCCTGGCTAAGAGAGAGAAAAAAGTATATTTCTTTTCTTTTAGACCTGCAGTAATTAAAATCTGCTTAATTTCACTTGGGGTAGAGCAGCTTGTTCAGCAAATGAGGGAGAAGGTAGAATTCTGGATCTTACATGATGTAAAAGAGGAAGAAAAATTGGCCGGCGCTAGAATTTGTAGATGGTCCTTCTTCCAGGTGGAACTTTTTAAATGAACCTGAAATTGGTTTTCTGTGTCCTTTGGGGAAATGACACAGCGAGTCTGAATGTTGATTGATTACGGGATGTCACTTAGCATTAAGGATAAAGGAGACCTTACCAATAAATGGTGTCCAGATATGTTCAACCAAGGTGACCTTCGTTCTTTTAAGGGAACCAAGAAGTCAGTCTCGGAGTAAGTCGAGCAGAATGAACAGTCCGTTAACATCACCAATCCTTGTTTATGAAATTGTTAAGCCTGGCAGATGATAGATATATAGAAGAAACAGTTAGATAGCAATAACAGCATAAAAGAAAAAGAAAAAGAAAAGAAAGAAAGTCGTGGGAAAGAATGAGGTAAGATTGTTTTCATGGTGCTCCTTTCTCGGCCTGAATTTTGGAACTTCTTAGTCTCCGGGTTGTAGTTACAAAACGAAACTGATGTTCTGCTTCATTTTCTCATTTTGTGTCGCTCCCTCCGTAGAAAAGGCTTACTATTGGGGGCCTGTTGTTTGCAAAAAACAAACAAACAAACAAAAAACCCCACAGAATCAAACCCATTGACAGATCTTCAGGCAGCTGAAAATAAGAAAAAGCATCTCAACAGAAGCTTTGAAGACTAGAGCCAACTTCATTGGAGGCCCTGGCGTGCCATCGCGAATCGGTCCATGAATGAGGCTATGTGTTAGCTAGGCAATTATGGGTGAGTCAACTAACCAGCATTAAGCACATCTGTGTCAGCTTATCAGCCCAGCCATTGTGCTCCCTCCGAGATCCGACTGTGAGATTTGTGGAAGTCAACCCATGACCCCATGACAGGTAGGACAAAAACTTGGTGGAAGATAGAGAGGGCATATTACAGTTTCCCCCTGAATTTCCTTATATGCACAGGGAGTTGGGAGTGGGGGAGGAAGAGGATTTGTTATTGTCTCCCCTTCTTTGCCTTGTAATTCAAGAAGTCGTAAATCTCTTTTAATCTCTCCTTGGGGAAAGAGTAACCAATTGAGGAAAACAAATCCCATCTAATTCGCTTGGCAACAAACACCCATTTAATATTTCTGCTCTAAGTATTCAGCTTCGGAGCTCTGCTATTCTTTCTCGGCTGTAAGATTTTAAGCATCCCCTTTCACAGACCCCTGAAGATTTTTTTTTTTAATGGTATGCCTGAATTCCAATGTGTTCTTTTTTAAAAAAATCAATAACAGTTAGTTACTGGGCTTTCTTTGGTCTTAGTTAGACCAAAGCTAAGGTGGGGGAAGGGGGCAATCCCTCAAACCAAGCCTGATTTCTGGTAACTGCACGTGGATCATTATGGGTGGTTGCCAGAGATGGAAATGTGACATACGTGCAACATCAAACAACACGGCAATTCCCTCTCGCGCGCCGTCCGCACATCCATGCAGCACAGAGGTGGGTTTCAGCAGGTTCTGACCAGTTCTGGAGAACCGGTAGCGGAAATTTTGAGTAGTTCGGAGAACCGGTAGTAAAAATTCTGCCCCGCCCCCATCTATTCTCTGCCTCCCATGTCCCAGCTGATTGGGAGGAAATGGGGATTTTGCAGTTACCTTCACCTGGAGTGGGGAGGGAATGGGGATTTTACAGCATCCTTCCCCTGCCACGCCCACCAAGCCACACCCACAGAACTGGCAGTAAAATCTTTTGAAACTGGCCACTGCTGCAGCATCAAAAACACAGTGATATAGCACAGGATTGCACCTGGGTGGCACCTGGAGGTCGCCACTACTGGTTCGAACCGGCTGAATACCACCTCTGGTGTTTGCACAATCAGCCAGAGGTTTAGACTGGATTTGACATTTTTAACCACCTATCGAGCCCTTCCCGAGGATCCGGGAGAGACAGGTGCTGTTGTTCGATGGGTTTAAAGGTTAGGGTGACAGTTTGCAAGCTGTTCTAAGCAAAGCTGCCTTTTGCAATTGACTCATAGGGATTTTTGTCAATGCCAATAATAATAATAATAATAATAATAATAATAATAATAATAATAATAATAATAATAATAATAATAATAATAATAATTTATTTCTATACCGCCCTTCTCCCGAAGGACTCAGGGCAGTGTACAGCCTATTTAAAAACACAAGATAAAACAGCAGTTAAAAATTAAAATGATTAAATAGATTTGGCTCAATTTAAAACCCCAGAAATTTAAAATACCCCAATTTAAAATTATTATGTTGATAGGCCAGCCTGGAGGAACAACAGGGTCTTCAGTGCGCAGCGAAACACCCGGAGGTCGGAGATCTTACGTATTTCCGGGGGCAGTTCATTCCACAGGGCTGGGGCTCTCACAGAGAAGGCCACAGAGATAGTTGGCTAATTCAGCCGGGTCCAGGGAAGGCTTCTTGAGGAGGGGCCTCACCACCGCCTCTTTCAAGGCGGCAGGAAAGGCACCCTCACTCAGAGAAGCACTTATAATCCCCTGGAGCCAGCCTCGTGTAACCTCCCGGGAGGCCAGTACCAACCAGGAGGGACACGGGTCCAATAAACACGTGGCGGCACTAATATTACCCAGAACCCTGTCCACATCCTTGGGAGTCACAGGATCAAACTCCTCCCAGATAACATTCACAATAGTGAACACAATAGGGTTCAAGGGGTACTTTCATGGTTTTGATTATTTATTATCGATCGATCGCACAGTCAGCCAGATGTTCAGACCGGATTTAGCCTATTGAGCCTGTAGGAAGTTCTCCCCTCTTTTATTCTTTATTTTTAATATTAAAAAGAGGCAGGATAGAATATTTCCTCAAAGGAGAAATGGAGACACATGTTCTTAAAGGCAGAAAGCAGCTCCCATCTTCCTGCCATAGGAAAACAGCCTCAAGCAAATAAAATGGTTCTCCCTCTCCCCCTCCCTCCCTCTCCCTCCTCTTCTCCCTCTCCCTCTCCCTCCCTCTCTCTCACCCTCTCCTTCTCCCTCTCCTTCCTCTTCTCCCTCTCCCTCTCCTTCTCCCTCTCCCTCCTCTTCTCCCTCTCCCTCCTCTTCTCCTTCTTCTCCCTCTCCCTCCTCTTTTCCCTCTCCCTCCCTCCCTCCAACTCCCTCTCCCTCCCTTCCTCCCCCCCTCTCATTCTCTCATATTGTTATGGACATGGGTGCCCATCTACTCCGAAGACCAGTGCCAGTTTCACTCAGGTAGGACTTTGGAAAAAGACATGAATAGGAAGATCCTAAAAAACGAATAGGAAGATACTCCAAAACTCGTAATTCTATCTTACTTAGAGTTTAAAGATGTATAATATCTAACTTCCCTCCTCTCTCCATTCACTAAATCCAGAGTCCATTATTATCCAATTGTACCAAGGCCACAAAGCTCTTATGAAAGCAAATCAATTGGATTCATCTGGAATTTGTAGGGCAGGTCATTAAAAAGGCAAGATTAAAAGCGCTCTGCCCTGATAGGTTTCTTGCAGTTTTTAATTTTTTTCTTTTGCTGAAAATAATGTCTTTTCGGGGAGGAGAAGGGAGAGGGAGTCGTCCCATTCTGCTCCCTACGGCGGCGGCTGTCAAAAACAGGGAAGAATGAATCATATCCAGGATCTAATTAAACCAATGCAGAGATTGGCTAGCAAAGATGGTTGGTATGAACTGCGTCGCCTTTAAGTTGATTATGTTGGTGGCGTTGGGGGTGGATGGAACAGCTGCAGAGTCATTTTCTTTAAAACAAAAAATATTTTAAGGACACAGCCTGTTAATGAGATCCTAATTGTTAGCTAAGCCTTAATACAAAGGGAGGTCAGGGAGTCGGTGGCTTAATTGATTTTTTTTTCCCCTTTCCAGAAAATAAAACTTGCATGCAAAGAGGCTGCTATGACCGCAGCGGGAACAGTCATTAAAAGCTGATTAGCACACTTGGCCTCAGCAATAAAGACATAAAAACAGAACATTAAAGCATATAATAGTTTGCTTGCATGCACCAGCTCTGCTTGTATTTTCTCGGTCCCGAAGTTTCTCCCGCATTTAAAGAAGAAGAAGCTTTAATTATCCCAGCCTTGAAGAATGGGAAAGTTTGCAAGAAGATCGCTTGGAGATGGGAAAGAGGAAAGAGCCACGGGAATCTGGCAGGGCCTCTGCCATCCAAACAGAAACCCCACTGCAAATTGGAATTGAAAGTGAGCCTGAGCCAGAGGAAAAAAAAACGGAGCCTTTGGAGAGCGGGGCAGAAAGGGAAAACCCAACAAGTCTTATTATTTACAGAATTGGCCTACGTCCCTTTATAAAAAACCATAGGAGACAAAGACCATCTGAAGCTAACAAGCCAGTCCCAAAGATGCTTTTTTTCCCCAAGAAGCAACTGGACTTCATTTTTCCTTGAAAACATTTTGTTTCTCATCCAAGAAGCTTCATCAGAACCAGGGGTGGGCTGCTGGGGGTTCGTAGGGGTTCGGTGAGAACCTCTAGCTAAGATTCTGTGCAGTTTGGAGAACCCCCAAATCCCACTCCTGGCTGGCCCACCCTGCCCCTTCCCTCTCAGGAGTCCCCACGCGGCCTGTTTTGGATGCAGGGTGCATGCAAAGGCTTGAGGTGGGTGAAAAATGGGCCTACTGGAAGTTCGGGAAGGCTGGAAATGGGCTTCTGGAGCCTGGGGAGGCCATTTTTGCCCTCCCAGAGGCTCGAGGAAGGCCTCCGGAGCCTGGGGAGGGCAAAAACCACTCCCGCCCACTGTAGTGCAGGAGGCCGATTAGACCACTCCCACCATGGCCACGCCCCTTCACAACTGGGTAGAGAACCCCTTGCTAAAACTTTGGAAGCCCACTCCTGATCAGAACTGAAGAAGCTTCTTGGATGGGAAGCGAGATGTCTTCAAAAGAAAAACCAAGGAAGTCCAGTTGCCTCCTGAAAAAGCACCTTTGGGACAACTATGACCTGGATGACTGAGACTCTCTACACACTTTTAGCTATGCACTTGGGAATGAACACCCTTCAATTGTGTGTGCAGGAGGGTGAACGGATTTCCAGAAAAATTGGAGACTACAGGAACCCTTTGCACTATTCAGGTGACCCTGAGGACACAGATAAACCTCCAGGTGGCCTCAACGACCCTCTCAAAGGATGCAAATAACCAGCTGTCTGCAAGGAATATCAATCTTTCCATTCCCCACTATCCTGTCAGAGCCAAAGAAGCTTCTTGGATGAGAAGCGAAACATCTTCAAGGAAAAACAAAGAAAGTGCTTCTTGAAAAAGCACCTTTGGGACAACGATGACCTGGAGGACTGAGAATCCCTAAAGAGCAGACATGTCAAACTTAAGGCAATGGGTTTAGATCTGGTCCACAGGGCCACCCTGGAGACGGCACTCTTGCCTGGAAGAATTATTTCAATCTGGGATGTTGTGGAACCTTAATTTTGGAATTTAGGCCCAGTATTATATACAAGTAGTGTTCAATTTGTAACAGTTCATTTAGTGACAGTTCAAAGTTACAACAGCGCTGAAAAAAGTGACTTATGACCATTTTTCACAATTACGACTGTTGCAGCATCCCCGTGATCACGTGATCAAAATTTAGATGCTTGGCAACTGGTTCATACTTATGGCCGTTGCTGAGTCCCAAGGTCATGTGATCCCCTTTTGCGACCTTTGGATATGCAAAATCAATGGGGGGGGAGTCGGATTCACTTAACAACCGTGCTACCAACTTATTAAGTACAGTGATTTGCTTAACAACCGTGGCAAGAAAGGTCGTAAAATAGGGCAAAATTCACTTAACAAAATGTCTCACTTAACAACAGAACTTTTGGGCTCAATTGTGGTCGTAAGTCGAGGACTTCCTGGACACTCAACTGGCCCTTTGAGGGCAACCATAGTGCTGATGTGGCCCTCAATGAAATTGAGTTTGACATCCCTGCTAAAGACTTTCAGCCATGAGGTAAAACTCTGTGTATATTTTAAGGGCAAACACTTCCAAACGAGCCAATCTCACATACTATAAAAAGTATTTCTAAGTAAGCAATGACCCTGGTTATTGGATACATGACTAGCCTGGTTTCTATGCTCATTGACTGATTGATTAGTTGATTGTGTGCCATTAAGTTGTTTTCTAGTCCTGGTGACCATATAGATCTTCTCAGAGATGATCTATTCTTACAAATCTCCTACCACTGTAAACAAGTCTATCCATCCTGCTGTTAATTGTTGTCTTCTTCTCTTTCCTTCCACCTTTCCTAGCATTATAGATTTCTCCAGAAAGCTAGGTCATTGTGCATCCCAAATTGGATAATTTGAGTCTGGTCATTTGTGCCTGGAGTGAGAACTTTGTTTGAAGACCCATTGGCTTGTTTTCTTGGCTGCCCATGGTCTTCCAGGGGTCTTCATCAATATCCAAGTTCAAAGGTATCAGTGATCTTCTCATCCTGTTTCTTTATAGTCCAATTTTTGCTTCCATCAAGTGTCACAGAGATGGCGTACACAATTGTAGCTATCGTTCTGACCTAGGCCTCCTGAGTCAGTAAAACACACGAGTAGCCCCAAAAAACTGTTTTATTTTAACAGCTGTGAATTCTGTTCATTCACAGATTAGTCCCAAATAGTTGTAAAGATTCCTTCAGGATAAGGCTGATAATCACCTACCTTTATCTCCCTTGACACACTGCCAAAGACCTAATTGGCAAAGCCACACGGAGTCCAGAATCAAACAGAGCTTCAGACTTTAAACTGCACAGAATTAACAATGTTGCTTCCTGCAAAGGGCCCACGTGCCTTTGCTCCTCTTTTAAGTCTTATGGGAGGGGCCAATCATCTCCAAGCCTTACTCCTGAGTTGTCCCTTTTGTTTTAACTGTTCTTTTCTTCTGGCAGCTCTGCTCATTTGCACACTGGGAACAGGTTCTCCCTGTTCCTCTGCCTCACTGAGGTCCGACTCTGGAGACTCCGGAGGCAGCACGTACCTCACAGATGGCCCTTTCTCTGCCTCCAACGCAAAGCTTTCATCTGGGCCTCCCCCAGACTCCAGGACTGGCCCATGTTCCTCTCCAGCCTCCTCACTGTCCGACTCTGCTGCCAGCTCCACAGGCTGCTGGTGGACCATAACAGATAAAGACCTAGCAATCTCTGTTCTAAGGTAAGGGCCTCCCCATCAAAGAATCTGCATTTTATTTAGCTGGCTTGTCCATTGCCTGTTGACTGCATTATAGGCATCTCACCAAGGCTGAATTTGATGTTCAGAATTAGAATATCTCTCGCAGAGAATGTGTTTATTGTACAAAACAAGATAAAAATTAAAATGTTAGGCTGTTTATAAAAACAGATAGCATAAATAATCCTAAAAAGCTCAGGAGAGAACTGCTAGTCCATTGTCATTTTACTCCTTCACAAAATGGTCAAACAAGTACATTTGGAAGGATCGTGTCATGTCAACAAATAATTTGCTTTTTAATCAAGCTATTTTCATTATATACAAGGCTCTATTTTCATAAATATTAGCTAAAAGATGAATATTTAGTTCTAGCGCCCGTAGCTTGCACCTACATATTATTTTTAAATTTCTAATTCCATATCATCCACTTTTTTTTTTGCATTAATCTGCATTTTTTTTAAAAAAACAGTCCCTTCAAAATACTTATAATAATATGTATTTAAATGCGTACTTTGTCACAAAACAATATTGGAAATATCTAACTTGGATAGGTTCCAGAAATTTCCTCACAGCTTCAGAGAAGTGATGAATTCACCCGCTAGCAAAAATTACATCACATTTGGAGAATAAAATCTATTATGAAGAAACAAGTTCTTGTGAAAAAAAATATGGTTTTAAAAATAAGAGGCTTGTTTTGTCGGGGAAAACGACAAGTGAGTGAGAAAACGGGAGGTGGTGAGGTCATAAGTGAACAGACTATATGGAGACAGGCTGAAGGAACCTGAGATGGAACCTGGAGGAATTAAGATGGGAGCAGGGGTGGGTCCTAACCAGCTTTACTACTGGTTCTCTTTGTGTGCGCGTTTCGCATGCGATCACCATGCACATGCTCGGTTCGCTCGCAGGCACACCAAAAGAGTGCTTCGCGCAAGCGCATTGCGAATCTACCTAGCTGAGGTGCCTCTCAACTGGGCGAAAACAGCAGAAATATAAAGTCAGAATAACGCAGGGGCGGGCGGGAGGGCCCGGCTCCCGAAGAAAGAGAACCGGTTCGGTCATGTAATAGCGTCACCGCTACTGGCTCGCACGAACCGGGCCGAACCGGGAGGAACCCACCACTGGATGGGAGGGACATGTGGCCTCAGGGTTTAGGTACCTAAATAGATGTCGTATGGAAAATAGATGATAGAACATAGAATAATAGAGTTGGAAGGGACCTTGGAGGTCTTCTAGTCTAACCCCCAGCTCAGGCAGGAGACCCTATATCATTTCAGACAAATGCTTGTCCTGTCTCTTTTCGAAAGCCTCCAGTGATGGAGTAATCCACAACCTCTGGTGGCAAGCTGTTCCACTGGTTGATTGCTCTCACCATTAGGAAATTTTTCCTTAGTTCTAGATTGCTTCTCTCCTTGGCTTGGTAGGCATGGTGTGGCTTGGTGGGCGTGGCAAGGGAAGGATACTGCAAAATCTTCATTCCCACCCCACTCCAGGGGAAGGATACTGCAAAATCTCCATTCCCACCCCACTCCGGGCCCAGCCAGAGGTGGTATTTGCCGGTTCTCTGAACTGCTCAAAATTTCTGCTACCAGTTCTCCAGAACCTGTCAGAACCTGCTGGATTTCACCCCTGCTTCAGGTACTTTGGAAAATAGGTTGCTTTGCAAGAGCCCCTCAAATATTGGAACAGTGGTCAGTAACTATCTTCCATGCCCATAGAAACTGGGACCAGAACTAACTGGCATCAATTCTAACTACCCAGATTTCATTTAAAATTCAGGGAACAACTTCCAGATGGTAAGAGTTGTTCACGGAAGGGTCTCCATCTCTGTAGTCTTTTAAGAACATGCAGGAGAGCTACATGTTGAGGTTGGTATGATTGGTTTTCCTGCATGGACGAGAGACTTGGAGTAAATGCCCATAGCTCCTCCTAAGGCCACAGTGTTAGGCTTCCATGCACAAATGAGGTATTGGTGTCTTCAAGAAAGACAATATTGGAAATATTTCATATTACTATCAAGTCCCTGTCAACTCTGAAACTGGCCTTACTGAGGCCATCTTGGAGGCTGCAGTGTTGCCACAATGGTGTTGAGGGATAGGGAGGATGGAATAGAGATAGCTGGGGTTTTGTAGCCAAAACAAAATAGTTTCCCCTGAGAATCAAGGACATTCCCCCAGGTGGCTGAAAAGACAAGGAGTGAAGTTTCCAAGCAACTGACAGCACCTTGATTGGACCATGTGATTGATTGCTTGGGAAAGGGGGAAAAACTTTAATTACCACATTTTTTGGACTATAAGACGCATCTTTTTTCCCCAAAAAAGAGGGTGAAAATCTAGGTGCGTCTTATAATCCGAATGTAGCCCCACCCAGCTTCTCAAACGGAGGTTTCAGAGGCTGAAAAAAAGCATCAGAAACGAAGCTTCAAAAAAGAAGCCCCCAAGCAGAGCCTCAGGAAAGAAAAGCCTTTTTTTTTTTTTTTTTGAAGCTCTGTTTCAGAGGCTTTCAGAGGCAGGAAAAAATGTTTTTTGTGAAACAGAGTTTCAGAAGTTTCAGAGGCAGAAAAAAAAGCAAGGCACAGTGCTCACAACCAACGAACCTGTTGCTAAAATTCACCTCTGGGAACAGCTGATTGGGGGCCGATCCCCCTACCAATCAGCTTCTTTCTTATTTTCCTCCCCAAAAACTAAGGTGCGTCTTATACTCTGAAAAATACGGTAGGTGAAAACCGCGGGAACCTTTAGAATCGGTTTTCACCAGTCTGTGCCAATATGATATATCCAATAAACCTGTTCTTTGAGGAACCTGCTTGCCTTGGAGTTCTGTTTGCTATGAGTATATTACTTGGAACCCTGACATTAAACTGCTGGTAATTACCTCTAAAGCCCTACATGATTTAGGCCTGGGGTACCTGGCGGACCATCTGTGGCCAGTGACAGCTCCCCATCGCCCGGTGCGCTCTCACAGGGAGGGCCTCCTTGGGGTCCCGTTGGCCAGACAGTGTTGGCTGGCGACCCCCAGGGAGTGGGCCTTCTCTGTGGGTGCGCCTACTCTGTGGAATCAGCTCCCCCTGGAGCTCCGGATGGCCTCTGACCTTCGCTCTTTCTGCCGTGACCTCAAAACATGGCTATTTGGCCTGGCCGGATTGGACTGAAGGGTTTTTTTTAAAGGGGATTGTATTGGTTTTTTATATTTGAATACTGAATTTTATGTGTTTTTTATCGTTGTGAGCCGCCCTGAGTCCTTTGGGAGAGAGGGCGGCATACAAGTTTAATAAAATAAATAAATAAATAAATAAATAAATAAATAAATAAATAAATAAATAAATAAATAAATCTGACTCTGAGTTCTTCTCTTCGTTAGATTAGACATTCCCAGTTCTCGTAACCGGTCATCCTACATTTTAGCCTCCAGATCCCTTATCATCTTTGTTGCTTTTCCGCTTTTCTTCTGCTGGCGTACAGATCTTTGAACAGGTGCTTAACAAACTCATTATTTCAAGATGGCCTCTTTACCTCTCTTTGTTTCTACAGGCAAACAATGGGGGAGGCTACGGAGGGGGAGGGGGGAGGAATAGGATGTCTTTATTGTTCCATGTTCTGGGTAATGCAACAGCTGGTGTTTATGCTTATTTTTGCTTAACTTGCAAATAGACCCAGGCTGAGTTTGAACCAGGCCAGCTGTCATAAAATCCATTTCAAGATGCCTGCAGAGACTTTGAAGAATTGCTACGATCCAACCAACGTCAGGCTACGTTTCTTTTCTTCCCAGCTGTAATGGAGGAACAAAAGCTGGGCCAGCCACACAAAGGGCTCCGAATGAGAAGCAGAGGCTGATTGAGGTTGATTGGAGAGAGGCTCTCTCGACGAGGATATTCAGAGTAGATCAGATGCTTGAACTTCAACTTTCCTTCAGACTTTCGTTATTTATATTGGACTGACCTTCTGGCAGGGGATGCTTGCAAGGAACAATTTGCATATGAATATAGGAATGCAAGTATTCAATTGCCGCTGATGACTGCAGGACTCGTGGTGGTTTACAATTAAAATTTAAGCCAGAGATATATTTTTCTTAAAGAAACGAATTGAAAACAAACCATTAAACAACAGTCACAAGCTGGGTTCAGAAGGAGGGCTTCGCAGGTCCTTTAAAAGGATCACCAAGTGATTGCCCTGAGTGGTTCCACTCAGGATGGAAGACTTTCAAAGAACTTGGGTGGTGGCCCTTAAGCCTTGATCTCTCAAGCCACTGTGATGGAAGGGAACTTCTGGAGGTGGAGAAGGAGAAAGAGAAAGACCAACCCTCTGCCCAAACAGGAGACCTTACACCATTTCTGACGGATGGCAGTCCAGTCTCTTCTTGAAAGCTTCCAGTGATGAAGCTCCCACAACTTCCAAAGTCAACTTCTGTTTCATCAATTGATTGTTCTCACTGTCAGAAAATGTCTCCTTATTTCCAGGTTGAATCTCTCTTTGATCAGTTTCCATTCATTATTCTGTGCCTTGGGAAATAGCTTGACCCCCTCCTCTCTGTGGCAGCCCCTCCAAAATTGGAAGGCTGCTATCCTGTCTCCCCTGGTCCTTCTCTTCCCTAGACTAGCCAGGCCCAGTTCCTGCAACCGTTCATCGTATGTTTTAGTCTCCAGTCCCCTCATCATCCTGGTTGCTCTTTTCTGCACTCTTTCTAGAGTCTTAACATCTTTTTTATAGTGTGGTGACCAAAAGTGGATGCCGTATTCTAGGTGTGATCTTATTAAGGCTTTATAGAGTGGTATTAGTACCTCACTTGATTCAAAGAGCTGGACTAGCACTGTCCGAAAGAGATG
Source organism: Arizona elegans (assembly GCA_022577455.1). Taxonomy (NCBI): domain Eukaryota; kingdom Metazoa; phylum Chordata; class Lepidosauria; order Squamata; family Colubridae; genus Arizona; species Arizona elegans. The sequence continues at coordinate 269,347 of JAKOOJ010000074.1, read as the reverse complement.
CCAACTTCAGGAGGTTGTAATATTTCCCTCTGCCAGTATGTATCGTACTACACGTTGTGCAGTGAATTACTCCTGAAACCCAATTTCATCATCTCCCAAACATCTCCCCTTCTTCTTTATGAAGTCTCATGTTTGAGTTATGATCAGAGGCCCTGCTTATGCAGTGCATTGTTCTTCCCTGTCCTGCTTGAAAATCAATACAGAGCATCTTCTCCATGATGGATGGGGAATGCCAACAGGTCAAACGGCAAAGCTTGGTCTCCATCATAAAACACAACAGCTGTCAACTGTTGTGAGAGAGGCCGCTATGCAAGGTCAGCTTGAAGTGTGTTAAAAAGTCATAATGATCCTTACCTAAATGTTTGGGGAATTCATGATTTGCTGACGGAGGGGGAGAAGATCCCAAATGCCTTCCCCACCAAGAAAGCCAATGGCTTTATATATCCTTGCAGTGCAGGGACAACAAATTGATTGGGGCTGGAGCTTTTGAAGCTTCTAGATCTGTTCACAACAAGCAACAACAGCACCCGAAATATTCCATATGTTTGCCGTGATAATTTAGACAATCGAAATGGTTTCTCTGCCTTCGATTTTCTTTGCCCCACTTTGCAAAACTTGGTGGCAAGCAGCCAAATGAAACGTTCTGCAGAAGGTATCCTGACAGAATTGCTTGGAAAGAAAGGTCAACTTATTTGTACCTGTGTTGGAATGTCGGGTTTTGAAACTTGAGATGGACCATCAAATTCCCACCCAAAGCAAAAGGAAGAGGTGCTCTACCTTCAAGACACGCACACACACACACCCAAAAGGTTTGAGGAACCTCAAGAAAGTCAAAAGACCTTTGATAAATGTTGTGAAATTGACTGCCCTGATGGATTGCTGGCTGATTGCCTGTGACAGGAAGAGTGTGCTAACTTTCGGACTTTGAGTTGGAAGCTCCATGGGCTGGTAAGACCAAAGATGTATATTCATGGCAAATCAGGCCTTAGAACCATTATAGCGATAGCCCTTAGACCAGGGGTGAAATCTACTTACCTTCCCTACCGGTACGGAAATGCACACACCGCGAAGATCCTCTGGGCATACGCAAACCCTTCTACGCATGTACGGAGGGTAAAAAACAGGTTAAAACCAGGAAGTAATGATGACCGGGCAGGTGCATGGAGTCACGCGCTGCTGTCGCTATCGGTTTTCCGAACCACCTGCCACCATCGCTACCAGTTCGACTGAACCTGTCTGAACCAGTAGCATTTCACCCCTGCCTTAGACTTCTATACCGCTTCACAGTGTTTTCCAGCCCCTCTCTAAGCAGTTACAGAGTCAGCTTCTTGCACCCAACAATCTGGGGTCCTCATTTTACTGATCTCGGAAGGATGGAAGGCCTTGAGCCAGTGAGAATCAAACTGCTGGCAGTTGGCAGAGTTAGCCTGCAATACTGCATTCTAACCAATGTGTACCTTGGATGGATGGATGGATGGATGGGTGGGTGGGTGGATGGATGGAAGGAAGGAAGGAAGGAAGGAAGGAAGGAAGGAAGGAAGGAAGGACAATAGCAATAGCACTTAAACTTATATACACTGCTTCATAGTGCTTTACAGCCATCTCTAAGCGGTTTTACAGAGTCAGCTTCTTGCCCCCAACAATCTGGCTCCTCATTTTACCCACCTTGGAAAGATGGAAGGCCTTGAGCCAGTGAGATCAAACTGCTGGCAGTTGGCAGAGTTGCCCTGCAATACTGCATTCTAACCAATGTGTACCTTGGATGGATGGGTGGGTGGGTGGGTGGGCGGGTGGATGGATGGATGGGAGGGAGGGAGGGAGGAAGGAAGGAAGGAAGGAAGGAAGGAAGGAAGGAAGGAAAAGGAAGAGCAATAGCAATAGCATTAGCACTTAGACTTTTATACTGCTTCATAGTGCTTTTACAACCCTCTCTAAGCAGTTTACAGAGTCAGCCTGTTGCCACCAACAATCTGGATCCTCATTTTACTGACCTCGGAAGAATGGAAAGCTGAGTTAACCTTGAGCCGTTCAGGATCGAACTCCTGGAGTGAGCAGTGAATTAGCCTTGCAGTACTGCGTTTCAACCACTGCGTCACCACAGCTCTTTATGGGAATAATATCTGCCAAGAGTTAGTTTGCTACTTCCAATTAAAGGGACAGTTGATGACAATATAGAGAAAATCGTTTGGAAAGAAAGAGGACCAATTTTTCTATTCTCTGGCTTTATCATTTAATAATTTCAACAGAAAGGGATGAAGCTTCAGACAAAACAGCTGCAAGTCAGACTGACAGATGTTGTAATGGTATGTGAGAAAGGCCTTGAGAGACTGGATGAAGAGACACTGCCAAGGGGATATTCAGATAAGAGTCAGTCAGAGGTGATATTCAGCTGGTTCAGACCAGTTCACCCGAACCGGTAGCAGAAATCTCAGGTGGGCCCGCCCACCTGCCCCAGCTCTATGCCATCTTATTTAGGCACATTTTTGAGGCTGAGCACATGCTCAGAAGACCGTGTGCATACATGGACAGGTGCACACTCACATTTGCGAACCGGTACGGAAAGTAAGTGAATACCACCAGTGCAGTGGTGAAATCCTCCATGGGTTGCCACTGGTTTGCTGCCCACGCATGCATGGTGCATGTGCCAAATTCATGCTGTGCACACACATGTGCATCGCACACCAAACGCACACAGAAAAAGAAGACTTCCCTAGGTAAGTAGAAGAGCAAGGGGAGGGGGGCAGCTGTACCGCGCGATTTAGCTTCGCTAGAAAGCAGGATTATATAGCGAATATAAACCGCGCGGCACAGCTGATCATCAGAAATACCGGTTTGGACAAACTGGTAGCTTTTTAACTATCGGTTCGGCTAAACTGGTAGCTTTTTTTTTTTACTACCAGTTCGCCCGAACTGGTAGTTTTTATCACTACTGGTTCGCCTGAACCGGAGTGAACTGGTAGCATTTCACCCCTGCACTACTGGTGAAATTCAACCGGTTCTATCTGGATTGTGCAATCCGGTAGTGCTGGTGGCAGGAGGCTCTGCCCACCCACTCAGACATCAACATGTCCCATTTTTGACCCTCTGTGCATGTGCAGAAGGCTCTGTGCATGCATGGAGAAGGCACGCACGCTCACATTTACAAACCGGTAGCGAAGGTAAGTGAATACCAGCCCTGGAGACAGTATAGTCCAGATTTGCATAATGGATGGAGAAAGAAGCTCAGAAGGGACCCTCCCTAGTTTTCTCAGGGTGTATAAGAGATGGGGGAGAGGAGATTTGTACTTTCCAACTTCCAAAATTCAGTCAATTTAACTTTAGAATAAAGTAGAAATAACTCATCTGGTCAAGATTCCTATCTGGCAGAGATTGATCGTAGTTAGAACTTTGCACTTTTTGGGGTCAAGAAGACCCTTTTGTATATTTCAAATATAGGCGATTTATTCCCCTCCCTGTGGGAAAATGGAGACTAAAGAGAAGCATGGATGATAAAAAGGAAAAAGACTCATTTATTAATTCTGACATAGATGTTTTGCAGATCAAGCAACTGTTAAACAAGACAGGGAAAGGGGGTACCGAGTCAGACTGGATTATTTATATGAATATCTCTTGGAAAAGGATGTAATGCTTTCCCTTCCAATGCTACGATATTTTTGTTGGTTTTTTTTTTTTAATGGATATTTGCATGTGCAAACATTTTGAAAGGATGTTACAAAAGGCACAACAATCCTCCAGAAAAAATAATAATAATATCCACATACATAATTCAGAGCAAAATTAATAAGCTTCAAGGAACTTGCTTCTGATAATTAACTTTCTGGGCTCTTTCGAAAGCTACCCAACAGCTGGCATACAGCAACAGTACTAATAATCTAGCGTCTTTCATTGCTATTTCTCCACTCTTCTCCTCCAATTATGATTATTTAAAAAAAAACAAAAAACGAAAACACTCTTTTTGAAAATGCAACCCCATCTTAACTACTTTGAAGCTCAGTTTTAATTTAGATGCAAAGTACCCCCAAAGTTTTCACAGTGTCGCTAGCACAAATGCCTGCAAGCGGTCCACAATTATGATGCAATGCTTTGGTCAGAGTTTATTAAGGTAGTTTCTTTGTATAGCTGAGCCTTAGGGGGGGGAGGGAGGGGACAGAGAGAGAGGGAGAGGGAGAGAGGGAGAGAGAGAGAGAGAGAGAAGGAGAGAGAGAGAGACACCCTCTGAACAACTTTGTATGTCCATTAGTTCTGGAGCTCCTGTTAACCCTTCGAGATAAGTCTAATTAAGAAGCACATCAATGAACGCTGGTTCTGTCTTTGTTGTAATGTTTCATCAGCAGAATTTTGTAAGTTTCTGATGTGAAGCTCCACATGAACTGGTGAGCTCTCATTTCCTGGAGAGACTGATTAACAGAGTTGGAAGGGATCTGGTAGGTCATCTGGTCAACCCCTGCTCAAGCAGGAGACCCTCCACTATTTCTGACAGATGGCAGTCCAGTCTCTTCTTGAAAGCTTCCAGTGATGAAGCTCCCAAACTTCCAAAGGCAGCTTCTGTTCCATGGGTTGATTGTTCTCACTGTCAGAAAATTCCTCCTTATTTCCAGGTTGAATCTCTCCTTGATCAGTTTCCATCCATTATTCCTTGTCTGGCCTTCAGGTGCTTTGGAAAATAGCTTGACCCCCTCCTCTCTGTGGCAGCCCCTCCAAAATTGGAAGATGCTATCCTGTCTCCCCTGGTCCTTCTCTTCACTAGACTAGCCATGCCCAGTTCCTGCAACCATTCTTTGTATGTTTTAGCCTCCAGTCCCCTAATCTGCAGAAATCCCAAAGGTGCTTTTTTTTCCCAAGAGGCAACTGGACTTCTTTTGTTTTTCCTTGAAGATGTTTTGCTTCTCATCCAAGAAGCTGAAGAAGGTTCTCATCCAAGAGCTGAAGAAGCTTCTTGGATCAGAAGCGAAATGTCTTCAGAGAAAAATAAGAAAGTCCAGTTGCCTCTTGGGAAAAAAAAGCACCTTTGAGACAACCATGACCTGGAGGACTAAGAATCTACATAGACGTCCAAGAGACTTCTTCAACTTCTTCTTCAGAACTGTCTTCAGGATGAAGAAAGTCCATTTGCCTCTTGGGGATGGGAGGGAAGCACCTTTGGGACAACAAGGCTCTGATGACTGAGAATCTTCCTAGACATCTGTAGAAATGTTGAATTGGATGACCAACAAAGTTGACTATTTGTAGCTCAAGGATGAAATGAGTCCTTGATGGTCTTTGAGCATTGGTTGTTTTCTTATAGATGTTATCCAAACTAGGTAATATCATCAGTGCTAAAAGGAAGTGAGGTTTGTAGAAAGGAGGAGGAGGAGAAGGAAGAGGAGGAGGAAGAAGAGGAGGAGGACTGTGGGAGCAAGCCCCACTCCTTTCTAGCACCTAGTTTCGGTAATGAAACATCTGCAAGAAAAGCAACCTGTTGTGGCCCGCCAGAAGCCAGTGGAGCTGACAGCAGAGTCAGACAGTGAGGAGGTTGGGGAGGAACTTGGGCCAGTCCTGGGGGCTGGGGAAATCTCAGACGAGGGCTCTGCATCGGAGAAAGAGAGAGGGCCAAGGCCATCTGATAGTTATGTGCAGCCTCCTGAATCTGACATCAACGAGGCAGAAGAACAGCAGGAGCCTGTTCCCAGTGTACGCATGTGCAGAACTGCCAGACGATAAGAACAATTAAGAAAACAGGGTCGACTTGGGAGTAAGGCTTGGAAATGATTGGCCCCTCCCATAAGACATAAAAGAAGAGCGAACCAGAACATGAGCTTTTGCAGGAAGCAATTAGTTCATCGGGCCAATTCAAGATTTGAAAATTCTGTGCCACGTTTGGCCTTGCCCTGTGTCTGGAAATTAGCTCTCTGGCAGCGTTCCACGTGAAATAGGTGGGTATTGATAACCTTCCTCTGAAAGATGGTTTATCAAGCCTTGCGGACTGTAACTGAAAGTAATTTACTGTCGTTTATCTATAAATAAAAGAGGTTTTATTAAGGACTAAGATTGTGCTTTATACTTTCTGAGGAAGCCTAAGTCAGAACACAACCCAGCTCCGAGAGCTCCGAGGTCATCTTCAATGAATGACCCTCAGGGTCACTTAAATTTTGATGATGTTGTGTCTTTGACTCTTAGCTTTCAGCTCTGGTCTCTTAAGACCTCCACCCTTCCCATTTCCTAGCAGACCCCAGAGGACAGGTTAAACTTTCAGACTGTCATACACACACACACATATACACATATATCTCAAGTTGAGCTCTCTCGCACTTGCCACAAGGACAGAGCTCAGGAAGGGCAAAGAGGAAAGCAGAGGAGAAATGGGGGGACTCCATTAAATGGCAAACTATCCATTATCCGTTTGCTCTCTACTCACTCCACCGAAAGGCAACGTTAATGGAGGAAGCGGTAGGCAAAGCAAATGACCTGTCAGATGCTAGAGTTCCCTAATGAAGAAAGATTCAAAAGAGAGAAAAATGGAGCTGGGAGGCCATTCTCACATCTGCAAGTAAATGCAAAATGGATGGATGTGCCTGGCAGAGGTGCACAGGGGTGGTTCTTCTAATATATATTGTTTTAATATATATTGTTTTCGTAGATTTTCACGGGTACAGGTATGCAAGTCTTGGCGTACCCCAGCATGTAGGAGGGAGCAAATTGCATCCCTTTCGCCTTTTAACTCCAATCCAGGAGCCCTCAAGCAGTCGCATTCACGACAAACCATTTTATACCAAATTTATATTTCACTAATAAAGAAATATCAGTGGCTCAGAGGTTAATACAACTGCCTTACATGCAGGCAGCCCAAGTTCGAATCCAAGTAAGGGTATGGCGAGCTGATGAGAGCTAAATAGCTTGAATAGCTTGAGCTTCCACCCATTACTTCTTTTTCTGCCCTCGGGTGCTTGAGAGAATCTATCAATCCCCTCCTCTCTGTAACAGCCCCTCGTGTACGGGAAGATTTTCGTGTCCCCCTTAATCTTCTCTTCAATAGGCTAGACATACATAGCTCCCTCAACCATTCATCATATGATTTAGCCTCTAGCCTGCTTCTGGGGACTGAAGTCTACTGAATGTACCGAATTGAAGTCTACTCAAGTCTACTAAAACGTACCTAGCGAAATTTTGGGAGTTGATGTCTACACCTCTCAAAATTGCCCAGTTTGAGAAACACTGCTCTAAACAATGCCAGGGGGCTGATAAACTCTGAGATTGTGGCACCTTTTAGAATATATGCAGTATTCCAGTGTACGAGCCTAGCAATTCCTACAAACTCCTTCAAATGATCTGCAATTTCCTTTGAAGAGCAGAAAGAAATCTTGGGGAACTGGAGTCATCTTTTTTTTTGACATTCCTCTCATTTCATTTGGCCATTCTTCCTTCCTTCCGAGACACCAAGAAAAGTCTAGTTTTCTGACAACTCTAGTTTTGTATAACACATGGACCTAGCAAAATATGTAATTTTCATCAGGCCTCTTTCTTTCTTTCTTTCTTTCTTTCTTTCTTTCTTTCTTTCTTTCTTTCTTTCTTTCTTTCTTTCTTTCTTTCTTTCTCTTTCCTCCCTTCTTTCCTCCCTCCCTCCCTCTCTTCTTTCTTTCTTTCTTTCCTCCCTCCCTCCTTCTCTTCTTTCTTTCTTTCTTTCTTTCTTTCTTTCTTCTTCCTTCCTTCCTTCCTTCCTTCCTTCCTTCCTTCCTTCCTTTCTTTCTTTCCTCGCTCCCTCCCTTCTTCCTCTTTCTTTCTTTCTTTCTTTCTTTCTTTCTTTCTTTCTTTCTTTCTTTCTTTCTTTCTTTCTTTCTTTCTTTCTTTCTTTCTTTCTTTCTTTCTCAACTCACAAAGCATCCCTGGCCTGCTCTCGAGTTGCCATAGGCCAGGCGGCAAAACTGGCAAAACTGCACATTCCCTGCTTATCTCCCTCAAGGCTATATCCCAGGGATACCTGCAGCAGTCAAAGGGGAGTGACCTCTACAACCTGTGAAATTGCTCTGTTGGGCAAATGTGATCGATGACACATCCTGGGGGGAGGTGGGGGGAAACAGGGTCATAATTGGGAGCATAAATTACATGGGGTCAGAGCTGGCTTCACTTGGGAATGTCTGACATGAGGCTCCTAATAAATACCTGGATTTCTTTTGAAGCTTGGCTCGAGGTTCATGATTTAATTAGGGTATCAGTCGGAACCATGACTTTTTCTTCTCCTTTTTCTTCTCCTTCTCCTTCTCCTCCTTCTTCTTCTTCTTCCTCCTCCTCCTCCTCCTTCTCCCCCTCCTCCTCCTCCTTCTCTTCCTTTTTGCTAAGACAAAGAGAGAGAAAGAGAGAAAGACATGAAAGACATTTCCACACCTCAGATGGGTTCTGTCTAACAATATCGTTTTCCAGATGCTGTAAAGATCTGAGACCATAACAGAAAATGCATACGTATAAAAAGGACATGTATCATCCCTCTTCAGGAGCGTAGAACAGCTCTCCTGACAAGAGTATATTAATTGCTCGTGGAAATCAATGTAGACCATCAAACCTTTTCAAATGAGATACAGCATTCAACACTAAATGAAATCTGATAATTCCTTCTTGGAACACCAGAGCATTCTTGGTGAAGTAGCAACAGATCCCAAGGTCACTCTTGCAATCCTCACAGTTTCTCAAAACGGGATGGCTCAGTCCAGTGGTGGGTTTCAAATTTTTTTTACTACTGGTTCTGTGGGCATGTCTTGGTGGACATGGCATGGCTTGGTGGGTGTGGCTTGGTGGGCGTGGCAGGGGAAGGATACTGTAAAATCTCTATTCCCTCCCCAATCCAGGGGACGGTTACTGCAAAATCCCTATTTCCTCCCGATCAGCTGGGACTTGGGAGGCAGACAATAGATGGTGGTGGGGCCAGTCAGACTTTTTACTACCAGTTCTCCAAACTACTCAAAATTTCCACTACCGGTTCTCCAGAACTGGTCAGAACCTGCTGAAATCCACCTCTGGCTCAGTCGTTGAAAGAATTGAGGGCTGTGCGACTTATCGAGTGGATAGTGCAATGGAGATCCTGAGCATAAACTCCTCTGTTATTCATGAGAACCTATCCCTTCCACAAGATCAGGTTGTCAAGTTTCCGACTAACGCAGGGGTCTCCAACCTTGGCAACTTTAAGCCTGGAGGACTTCAACTCTCAAAATTCCCCCAGCCAGCTTTGCTGGCTGGTGAATTCTGGGAATTAAAGTCTGCCAGGCTTAAAGTTGCCAAGGTTGGAGACCCCTGGATTAATGAACCCAAGCAAATCAGAACAGCTCAAGTGGCTATTCGCGGAGGAACCAGTCCTAAAATACCCTAACCCCAAAAAACTATTCATCATTCGACAGATGCCAGTGATGTAGCCATGGGGCCCATCCTCATCCAGAAGAACAGAGAGGGGAACCTTCAACCTTCAACCTTCATCACTAGAGACTTTCAAGAACAGACTGGACTTCCATTTGACAGAAATGGTGTAGGATTTCCTGCTATAGAATAGAATAGAATAGAATAGAATAGAATAGAATAGAATAGAATAGAATAGAATAACAGAGTTGGAAGGGACCTTGGAGGTCTTCTACTTCAACTCCCTACTTAGGCAGGAAACCCTACACCACGTCAGACAAATGGTTATCCAATCTCTTCTTAAAAACTTCCAGTGTTGGAGCATTCACAACCTCTGGAGGCAAGTTGGTCCACTGACAAATTGTTCTAACTGTCAGGAAATAGTTCAGATGGTTCTAAGTTGCTTCTCTCCTTCGTTAGTTTCCACCCATTGCTTCTTGTCCTATGCTCAGGTGCTTTGGAGCAGGGGTCTCCAACCTTGGTCACTTTAAGACTTTTGGACTTCAACTCACTTCAACTTCAACTCAAGCTGGCTGTGGAATTCTGGGACTTGAAGTCCACAAAAGTGGCCAAGGTTGGAATCTCCTGCTTTGGAGAATAGCTTGACTCCCTCTTCTTTGTGGCAGCCCCTAGATATTGGAACACTAGTATCATGTCACCCCTAGTCCTTTTCATCAGACTATACATACCCGGTACCTGCATGAACCGTTCTTCGTATGTTTTAGTCTCCAGTCCCCTAATAAGTGTTGGGATTCAACTGGTTCGCACCACTTCAGTTGAACCGGTTGTTAAATTACTGGCTGGCCCTTTCCCTTCCCTCCCTGCCCCTTCCAGAAATCCCCACGCACCCCATTTTTACTCCCAGGAGGCTGCAGGGAGGCCTACTAGGCCAAAAATGGGGTATGGGGGGCTCCCGTTTTGCTCCCAGGAGGATGCAGGAGGCTGCCTGTCACATCACCTGGCCATGCTCACCATGGCCACCCTCATCCAGCTAGTCATTAGTGCATAGAACCAGTTGTTAAATTATTTGAATTCCACCACTGCCCCTAATCATCTTTGTTGCTCTTCTCTGCATTCTTTCCAGAGTCTCGACATTGTTTTTATATTGTGGCGACCAAAACTGGATGCAGGATTCCAAGTATGGACTTACCAAGGCTTTATAAAGTGGTATCATGTGCTCTTGATTCTATCCCTCTGTTTATGCAGCCTAATGATGGAATGATGGGTTTCTGAAGAAAAGGAATGATGGTCAACACCATCCTTCCCTTCCTTTAGAAAGCAGTGCAAGTCACTCAGGTTGGGTGGATGGCAAGCCATAGAATGAGTCGGAAATGCTTTATTTTCCATTTAACACTTGCTTGGAGGGCCACCACCGAAAAAGCCCCATTACTATGACTCTTCTAGCCAACTTTCCTCAGCTAGAAAGTATGTAGCATCCTCCCCGAGACCAGATTGTCCCAAGGGGTGAAATCCAGCAGGTTCTAACAGGTTCTGGAGAACCGGTAGCAGAAATTTTGAGTAGTTTGGAGAACTGACAAATACCACCTCTGGCTGGCCCCAGAGTGGGGTGGGAATGGAGATTTTGCAATATCCTTCCCCTGCCACGCCCACCAAGCCGTGCCCATAGAACCGGTAGGGAAAAAATTTGGATTTCACCCCTGGATTGTCCCCTGTGTTTGTGGTGTACCATGGAGTCATCCAAACATGGTTTTTGCAAACAAGATCTTGAGGTCTGAAAGTTGTGATGGTTTGAATAACTGCACAGTGACTTTTTGAATGGAGCAGCCTTAATTCCTTAATTCCTATACACGTCAGCTGGGAGGATTGAAATGGCAGCAAGTTATTTTGAGAAGACTCCAAAAAAAAAAAAAAAAAAAGTAGGACAAAATTAATTCTCATTAAGTGAATTAATTTTGGTGAAGCCAGGCTTAATAGCAGTGATTGTGAGAGAAATCTTGGAGTCTTAGTGGATAACGCGCTAAATATGAGCCAGCCGTATGCAACGGCAGCCAAAAAAGCCAATGCTATCCTAAATTGCATTAACAGAGGGATGCAATCAAAATCAAGTGAGTTACTAATACCACTCTATAAAGCCTTAGTAAGACCACACCTAGAGTACTGCATCTAGTTTTGGTCACCACACTATAAAACAGATGTTGAGACTCTAGAAAGAGTGCAGAGAAGAGCAACCAGGATGATGAGGGGACTGGAGACTAAAACATATGAAGAACGGTTGCAGGAACTGGGCATGGCTAGTCTAGTGAAGAGAAGGACCAAGGGAGACACGATAGCAGTCTTCCAATATTTGAGGGGCTGCTCCAGAGAGGAAGGGGTCAAACTATTTTCGAAGCACCTGAACGCCAGACAAGGACTAATGGATGGAAGCTGAACAAGAGATTCAGCCTGGAAATAAGACACACACAGACTTCAGAGGATAATTAGAACTGCAGAAAAAAACAATTACTACCAACCTGCCTTCCATGGAGGACCTGTATACTGCACGAGTCAAAAAAAGGGCTGTGAAAATATCTACAGACCCCTCGCATCCTGGACATAAATTGTTTCAACTTCTACTTTCAAAATGACGCTATAGAGCACTGCACACCAGAACAACTAGACACAAGGAAAGTTTTTTCTCGAATGCCATCACTCTGCTAAACAAATAATTCCCTCAACACTGTCAAACCAGTTACTAAGTCTGCATTACTATTAATCTTCTCATCATTCCCACCACCTATCTCCTCCCACTTATGACTGCATGACTGTAACTTTGTTGCTGGTATCCTTATGATTTATATTGATTGTTTCCCTATGACTATCATTAAGGGCTGTAACTTATGATTCTTGACGAATGTATCTTTCCATTCATGTACTCTGAGAGCATATGCACCAAGACATATTCCTTGTGTGTCCAATCACACTTGGCCAATAAAGAATTCTATTCTATTCTATTCTATTCTATTCTATTCTATTCTATTCTATTCTATTCTATTCTATTCTATTCTATAAGGAAAAAAATTCAGACAGTGGGAACAATCAACCGATGGAACAGAAGTTGCCTCCAGAAGTTGTGGGAGCTTCATCACTGGAAGCTTTCAAGAAGAGACTGAACTGCCCTCTGTCAGAAATGGTATAGGGTCTGCTTGGGCAGGGGGTTGGACTAGATGACCTACAAGGTCCCTTCCAATTCTATTAAACTGTAATCTGTAAAGTTCAGTGGGCCTGCTCCAGATTTAACTCAATCTGGTTCCAACACAATCGTTTTTAATCTCCTGTCTTAAGGTCGGAGGTCAAAAGAATTGCCCATCTACCAGCTTCGGGCCGCTCAAGAGTTCCTTTGATTTATTATCTCGACGTGTTATTGCAATAATGAATAGCACATTGGTTGATTACATTTAACGCCGCATACAGAGAGGCAAGGTACATCTGCTAGCTATTAATCAAATACCCAGGAACAAAAGGTTGATTGACAGTGTTTTGCATATTTACAGGAAGTGTAATAAAGTTATAGCAAGATAAGTTATGGAAATGCATGTATACAACAAAAGAGAACGCCCGGGAGACAGGGCAGGCGTACAATTGGCTTATTATGCAAAATTTGCATATTGATCAAGACAAGGCAATCTGCAACCATCTTGAGATAAGCGTCTGGATATGTGTTTGTATGAATTTGTGGAGCCCTATATTTGTTTCTAATGGCAGGGAGATTAATTTTAAAAATCAGGGCAATCCTACACTTATCTAATGGTTTAAGATCCTTTGCAGGGAATGCTTCTCCATCTTTCGAATGGATATGAAGGCAAATATTCCCCCCTCCACCCAGTTTTAATCTAATATGAGTGGCATTGTTTAGGCCAAGACACCCATTTCTATGGTAAATCAGTGTTTTCAATTAGGCTGACCTTCAGGAGTTTTGCAGTTCTGGCTACAGAATAGCACCTCTCTGAAACGTGCCGCGGTGGTGCCCACTTACCAATAGGACCGTCTGCGATGCCAGATGACGGAGAACAGTAATCCGCAGAAGTTGGATTTTCAAAAGAAGCAAGCAAAAGAATTGGTGGGAACATCTGGAGGAAGATCAATGCTGTAGCTAGTGAGCAAGAAATATGGAAGGAGTTGGCCGTGGAAAGCACCACACTGATGGTGGGTGGGACCATTATGGTGGGACCAATAGGACTTCCTGTTTCAAAGTGTGGGACCCACAGCCATAGGTGTGGAAAGGAAAGGATTTAGGAAAAGGTTCCTGATGGAGTAAAATAGTCAACAGTGGAAGAGTTGCCTTCTCCTTCTTCTCCTTCTTCTCCTTCTTCTCCATTTTCTCCTCCTCCTCCTCTTCTCCTTCTCCTTCTCCATCTCCTCCTCCTCCCCCCTCTTCTTCTTCTCCTTTTCCTTCTCCTCCTCCTCTTCCTCTTCCTCTTCCCTTCCCCTTCTCCTTCTCCATCTCCTCCTCCTCCTCCTCTTCTTCCCCTCCTCCACTCCTCCTCTTCTCCTTCTCCTCCTTCTCCTTCTCCTCTTCCCCTTCCCCTTCCCCTTCTCCTCTTCCTCCTCCCCCTCTTCTTCTCCTCCTGCACTCCTCCTCCTCTTCTCCTCCTGCTCCTTCTCCTTCTCCTGCTCCTTCTCCTCCTCTCCTTCTCCTTCTCCATCTCTTCCTCCTCCTCCTCTTCTTCTTCCCCTCCTCCACTCCTCCTCCTCTTCTCCTTCTCCTCCTTCTCCTTCTCCTTCTCCTCCTCCTCTTCCCCTTCCCCTTCTCCTCTTCCTCCTCCCCCTCTTCTTCTCCTCTTGCACTCCTCCTCCTCTTCTCCTCCTCCTGCTCCTTCTCCTTCTCCTGCTCCTTCTCCTCCTCTCCTCCTCCTCCTCCTCTTCTTCTTCTCCTCCTCCACTCCTCATCCTCCTCTTCTCCTTCTCCTTCTCCTCCTCCTCTTCCTCTTCCTCTTCCCCTTCCCCTTCTCCTCTTCCTCTTCTTCTTCTCCCCCTTCTCCTCCTCTTCTTCCCCTTCCCCTTCCCCCCCTCCTCCTCCTCCCTGAAGACTTTTCCCAGGTAATGTACATTTTAAGGTCTTCTCTAATTGATACCTCCCTCCCAGTAATAATCATTCTCCTTCCTGTTTCTAATTTCCCTTCTGAATTATTCTTTGCACAGCTTGTTTCTTAAAATACGCAGGGCGGTAAAGATGTGGAGCCAATTTTTTTAACCCTCCCCCCACCCCGCTAGCAGCTCTGGCCAAAAAATGCTGCAAATGGGAAAAAAAAAAAAGATCTTGGAATGTGAATTGTCTTGAAGACGCTTGCCAAGAGACGGCATGAAAAATGGTCAGGCGCACCCTGGAGCTTGGGAGAGCTGCCCACAAATTCGACCAGTCCTGTTACAGGGATGAAAAAGCAAAACAAAATTCAACACCGACATCATATGGGTCATTTTGGTGAAAAGGCAGCAATAGGGGTCGATGTAATAATTCAGTAGGTTCAATGAGGAGCGACTTAAGATGTTGGCATTTTTCATTAGTGTTAGAAGTTCTGCTAGGAAATTGATTTTTTATTCACTGTTATAATTATATTTATAATTATATAATATAATATATAATATTACATTATATATTATAATAATATAATATAATATAATATTATTATATTATATTAATTATAATTATATTTGTTTTCATAGATTTTCATGGGTACAGGTATACAAGTCTTTATTTATTTATTTATTTATTTATTTATTTATTTATTCATTCATTCATTCATTCATTCATTCATTCATTCATATTTCTATGCCACCCACTCTTCGAGGACTCTGGGCGGCTTACACCAAAGACAGTATACTAAATAGCATATTGCCCCCAACAATCTGGGTCCTCATTTTACCCACCTCGGAAGGATGGAAGGCTGAGTCAACCTTGAGCCTGGTGAGATTTGATCCGCTGATCTGCTGAACTAGCAGTCAGCTGAAGTAGCTGCAGTACCGCACCCTAACCACTGCGCCACCTTGGCTCTTGGCGTATTTGGATCTTTTCCAGTGTAAGATTGAGAGTATTGAGAGTATCTTGGCGACGTTTCGACGAGGTCCCCACTCATCATCTTCAGGCACCAGCCGAAGACACCAGCCTGAAGATGACGAGTGGGACCTTGTCGAAATGTCGCCAAGATATTCTCAATCTTACATGGGAAAAGACCCGAATACGTCAAGACTTGTATAATTATATTATATATATAATAATATATATGTTTTCTGAGATTTTTGCGGGTGTTTGTATATAGGTCTTTGGTTATTCAGGTTTTCTCCCGCGTAAAATTGGAGGTGTCTTGGCAACGTTTCGATGAAGTCTCATTCGTCATCTTCAGGCTGGTGTTTTCGGCTTCGTGCTTCTAGGAGCAATGTGTGATCACAGCTGTTTCTTCCTTTTAACTGCCAGTGGGGGTGTGAACTGATTGGGTGGGAGCTTGGCTGTGTTCTGATTGGGTGGAGGTGTGTTCTGATTGGTTGGGGGTTTGGCTGTGCTCTGATTGGATGGGGGGGTTGGCTGTGCTCTGATTATATTAGATTTTATAATAATTATAATAATTATAATAATTATAATTGTTTTTATAGAATATATATATATATATATATATATATATATATATATATATATATATATATATATGATTGATTTTGGAGGACTTGTTGCAAAGACTTTTCAATATATATGTTTTTCTGCTTCGTGTCAATGTCTGGCACAAGAAACCAGGCCATATAGCAGAATAACTGAGGAACCTTGGAGGTCTTCTAATCCAACCCCTTCCCCGCTCATTTCCATCTCTTCTTAAAAACCTCCAGTGATGGAGCACCCACAACTTCTGGAGGCAAATTGTTCTCCAGCTGTCAGGAAATTTCTCCTTATCTCTAGGTTGGATCTTTCCTTAATTTCCATCCCTTGCTTCTTGTCCTGCCTTCTTGTGCCTTGGAAAATAGCTTGACCCCCTTCCTCCTCTCTGTGGCAGCCCCTCAAATATTGGAAGACTGCTATCCTGTCTCCCCTGGTCCTTCTCTTCACTAGACTAGCCAGGCCCAGTTCCTGCAACCGTTCATCGTATGTTTTAGCCTCCAGCCCCCTAGTCATCTCGGTTGCTCTTCTCTACACTCATTCTAAAATCTCAACATCTTTTTTATATCATGGTGACCAAACCTGGATGCAATAGTGTGGAATATATTAAGTTACAGTCAAATTATGACTACAATTAGGTCCAGGTCTTGGGATTCCAGCAATTACTTTTCAGGTCTCCTGATATGCCATATTTTTTGGACTATAAGGCACACCAGACTATAGGATGCACCTAAATTTACAGGAGGAAAACAAGAAAAAAATAGTTTTTGGCCTCTGCATGGCCTGTTTTCAGGCTCCCAAGCCCTCTGTACAGGGGTGAAATGCTCCCGGTTCAGACCGAATTGCCCAATCCGGTAGCGATGGAGGCGGGTGGTTCGGAGAACCGGTAGCAAAAATCCCTGCGCCCCCCATGCCCAGCTGAGCTGCGCGATCATCAGAGGCTTTTTTTCTTTTAAAGGCCTCTGATGATCCAAGCTGAGTTGCCTGATCAGCAACTCAGCTTGGATCGTCAGAGACCTTTAAAAGAAAAAAAGCCTCTGCCGATCAGGCAACTCAGCTGGGATCGTCAGAGGTATTTAAAAGAAAAAAAAGCCTCTGCCGATCAGGCAACTCAGCTGGGATTGTCAGAGCCTTTTTCGGCCAAAGAGGTTGTAGAAAAAATGCTTTTAAAAGTAAAAAAAAAAAAAAATGGCCACGCCTACGCAGTCACATTACCCCCTCACCAAGCCACACCCAAAGAACCAGAAGCAACAAATTTTAGATTTCACCACTGCCTCCGCGTATCACGTTTTTGCCCTTCCATGCCCCCGGAAGCACGGCCCATTTTCGCTGGAAACATATTTGGTCTATAAGACCCACCTAAATTTTTAACCACTTTTAGGGGGAAGAAAGGTGCGTCTTATACTCAGAAAAATACAGTAATGTTACGTGGAAAAGAACTTGCATGAAGAGATGCTGCTAGATAAGAGACTGTTTAGCTCAACGGTCACCAACTGATGGTCCATGGACAACTGGTGGTCCGTGAGAAAATTTTGGTGGTCCGCAGAAAAATTATTTGAATTTTTTATATTGCACTAAATCAGGGGTCCTCAAACTAAGGCCCCTGGGACGGATACGTGCAATGAATGTTTGTGTTGCAGCAGAGAGTCTCCCCCTTTGGGGTCTTTTTGTGCGGGTCAGAGGGGGGCAGAAATTCTGACTTGGGGTCTGCTTCGGTCTCTGGTATGGGGCTTTGGGTGAAGGCTGGAGGGAAGCGTTGCTGGTGGCAAAGAGCCGGAGGGCCTCGTTCCAGTGGGACTGCATCATGGCTTGGAACTGGCTGACCATCTCAGCCCGCCGAGCCTCCAGACACCGGTACCTGGCCTTGCACTCCCGCAGGTCTTCCCTCTGCTTGGAAAGCCTAT
The DNA here is from genome assembly GCA_022577455.1 of Arizona elegans. Lineage (NCBI taxonomy): Eukaryota > Metazoa > Chordata > Lepidosauria > Squamata > Colubridae > Arizona > Arizona elegans. The sequence goes on along the minus strand of JAKOOJ010000074.1, from coordinate 251,506 downwards.
GCTCCTAGTCCTCAGTGAGGTGCTTCTGCTGAGATTCCTTCTCGGTCAGATCCAATTTGAACTGAGCTGTTTTGCCAACTCTTTCTCATGGTGGCTGCTTAGCTCCAATAACTGCTTCCTGTTGGGGCCCTAAGGAGCCCAGGTGGGGAGGCGAGGAGGGGCTGGGAGGGGAGGGGTGAGTAGGGACCGGTGAGGTGCCGCTCAATGTGAGTGACATTGATTTGGCCATACCCACCCAGTCACATGACCACTTAGCCATGCCCACCCAGATGGTCATTAGGCAGATCATTAGTGGTCTGTGGGATTTAAAATTATGAATTTAGTGGTCCCTGAGGTCTGAAAGGTTGGGGACCCCTGATTTAGCCCACAACTAGAGACCAAGACAAGGGAAGAAACTCAGTGTCAGGTCCTGCCAGTTCCTGCCTGGCATTTCCTGCTATATCAAAGGCTAGCGGGCAAATGGGCAATATGACTGTGTGTACGTGATGGGAAATGGGGAGGGGGGAATGACAGATGATGAAGACCAGAAGAGCATGGAACTGGTTTGTACCAGAATCCCAAGGCCATGCACCCTGAGAAAGGAATATGTATTACCCACAACATCTCAGTGTTCTCCTAATCTTGGCGAGCTCCGATTGGCGAAACATGAACTGGTCACAGGGGGGGGGGGGGGAGGAAAAAAAGGGAACCTTTTCTGTATCTTTTTCACACGGTAAAACTTTACTGCAACCCACTTCCTTGGTAAAAGAACCTTTGCTTCAACCTAATGGGAGTTGAGAGTCTTTCTTTCCAAAGGAACCGAATTGAGGCAGGTCTGACACTCATGAGGACCATCCCTAGTTTCTCAGCTGGCAAGAGAACTATATTGATAGTCCTCAATTTACCACCATTCATTTAGTGACAACGTTGCTGAAAAAAGTGACTTATGACCATTTTCTACACTTACGACCCTTGCAGAAATCTCCATGGTCATGTGATCAAAATTCAGATGCTTGGCAATTGATTTCTATTTATGATGGTTGCAGCGTCCCGAGGTCAGGTGGTCAGCTTTTGCGACCATATGACAAGCAAAGCCAGATTCGTTACAAACCATGTTACCATGTTTCCCCCAAAATAAGACTGGGTCTTATATTAATTTTTGCTCCAAAAGACGCATTAGGGCTTATTTTCTGGTTAGGTCTTATTTTGAGGGAAATACGGTACTAAATGCATCCATCCAGCTGACAATCTTATCTGGGGCTTATTTTTCTGGTAGGGCTTATATTACAGGCATCCTGAAAAATCATGCTAGGACTTATTTTCTGGTTGGGTCTTATTTTTGGGTAAACAGGTTTACTAACTGAACAACTGCAGCAATTCACTTAACAACGGTGGCAAGAATAGTTGTAAAATGGGGCAAAACCAGGGGCAAAATCCAGCAGGTTCTGACAGGTTCTGGAGAACTGGTAGCAGAAATTTTAAGTAGTTCGGAGAACTGGCAAATACCACCTCTGGCTGGCCCCAGAGTGGGGTGGGAATGGGGATTTTGCAATATCCTTCCCCTGGAGTGGGGAGGGAATGGGGATTTTGCAATATCCTTCCCCTGGAGTGTGGAGGGAATGGGGATTTTGCAGTATCCTTCCCCTGGAGTGGGGAGGGAATGGGGATTTTGCAGTATCCTTTCCCTGGAGTGGGGAGGGAATGGGGATTTTGCAGTATCCTTCCCCTGCCACGCCCACCAAGCCACGCCCACCAAGCCACAGCATGCCCACCAAGCCACACCCACAGAACCGGTGGTAAAAAAAAATGGATTTCACCACTGGGCAAAACTCACCGAACCGCTTCCCTTACTTAGCAGCAGAAAAATTGGGCTCAGTTGTGGTCATAGGTCGAAGATTACCTGTACTTTCAGACTTCCAAGGTTCTGTCAATTTACAATAAATTAGCATTAGCTCATCTGGGGATGTTCCCTGCCTCGTTTGCCCCCTGTGACCAACACTTTGCTCGAGAACTTCCAAATGTGCTTCGGGAGAAGAGAGCACGGAGGGTAGGAGAATTCTGTTGCTAGGAAGGCAGAACGTGTCTGCAATTCTAGTTCAGCAATCAATGTAATGTAGGCCACATCAAAAGAGAGGATTGTTTTCAGGGCCTCCTTCCAAGGCGGTTGATAGCTATTTCATGTTGTCTTGAGAAGAATAGACTCCTTGACAATGTTGAATAACCCACTTATTGTTATGGGACAAAAAACAGAATAAATGCATAGCCAATAAAAGCGCGGGAGTCGTGCGAGACCTTGTAAAAGATCACCTGCTGTTTTCAAGCTTGGGAATAATGATCACTCCACGCTCGTATCCATTTCCCCCCCCCCCACGCCCCCCCCCCCCAAACCCAGCTCTGTCAAAAGGAAATGCTGCATAGAGAATGGATTGTGGAAATCAAGTAATGCCCTGGGACAATCATCCATCTCCAGGGACAAAGTAACAAAGCAAATACAATATATTTGGATTTTTACTTTTTGTGGGGGGTAAGATGTGTGGATGGAAAATGATATAAACGTCTTAGGCTGGGGGGCAATGAAGGAGCATGGCTTAGAGGAGGGGCTGTCACCTACTGTCTGCCCAGTAGGTCCCTGCTGCCTTCAGTGCAATGTTCAACGGTGTTGCCCTATTTTGCGTGCTTAAAGAAAAGAGCTGCAGTGAATGATCTCTCTATGTAGAAGATCTCGGTGAAGAACACAGGATCTTTAATTTGAATAGTATAGAGCTGGAAGGGACCTTGGAGGTCTTCTAGTCCAGCCCCCTGCTCAAACAAGAGATTGATTGATTGATTTTTTAATTTGAAAAACAAACTTTATTCAATATAAAAAGATAAAAGATTGTACAAAACGTTTTAATTCTAAAAGAGAAAACACAATTCCAAATTACATATATACAAAAACTAACAAACAGGATTATCTATCTATAATATTTAAACATGTGAATAGATATATACATTAACCTTGATTTCTTAATGACGGTGTATATTTGTTACCTTTAATTTCTTACTGTATTTGACTTTAGTTTTTTTTTTTTTTTCATCGATTGATCCATTCATACCATGTGTCCCATATTTGGTAATACTGTGAGTCTTCCTTGATGTTTAATTTTAAAGTTAATCTATCCATTTCTGCACATATAAATATCTTTTGGATTATTTGTTGTTCTGATGGCAACTGTTCTAATTTCCAGGATTGGGCTAGGGTTAATCTAGCTGCCGTAATTATATGTAATGTGATGTATTTTATTTTTTTCTACTACTTTTTTTAAGTATGCCTAATAAAAATAATTCAGGTTTTAGGTCGATCTCTTCTTCCGTTATTTCTGTTATCCAAATTCTAATTTTCATCCAAAAATTTTTAATTTTTGGGCAGAGCCACCAAAGATGATAAAAGGTTCCCGGTGATTGTCTGCATTTCAAACATATCGGATTACAAAAGATTTATTTATTTATTTATTTATTTATTTATTTATTTATTTATTTATTTACTTACTTACTTACTTACTTACTTACTTACTTATTTATTTATTTATTTAGCGTATGGCTGGTCACACACAGTATTAAAACACTTCATTTTTACAGGTTAACACATTTAAAACAATCAAAAAAAAAAAAGCAGTAAGAAAACCTAAGAGGAAAACAGAAATACAGTAACATTTCAGCTTTTAATGCTGAGTTTGGAGATCCAGTCAGTAGCTGTTGTTGGGAGGCAGAGTTACTCGTGTCCGTGGCAATCCTTAAGCCACAACATGCCTCCTGGGTGGTGCTAAATGAGTAACAGACGGACTGGTAGGCAGACATCTGTGAGGATCTCCTGGCTTCACACACAACCCCACGGTCCTTTTAAGGACCTTTTAAGGACCAAGGAAGAGAACCTATACTGTTTCAGATAAGTAACTGTCTAGTCTCCTCTTGAAAAGTGATGGCGCACCCACGATTTCTGGTGGCCAGCTGTTCCACTGGTTAATTGTCCTTCCTGTTAAGAAGTTTCTCCTTAATTCCAGGTTGCTGATCTGTCCCCGTACCCACACACACACAAACACAGCCAGCCGAGGGTTAAGGAAACACTTTGGAACACACCCAGTTTCTTTATCTCCCACTTGGCAGCGATAGACACACCGCCTGCCAAGTGCCTTTATTTTCACAGTAAAACAGAAAGATTAAATACTCAAGAGTCCAAATGTCCGACAACAAGAAATCTTTCTCTCAGCAATTCCGGACGAGGTTTTAGTGACTATCCAAGGTTTGCTTTGTTCGTCACAAGGATCACTGACCACCACCCTCTATTATATAGTCTCTGGGGTGTGATCCAGTGACTCAGTTCTAATCCCTAGCACGCCTCCTAAGCTGCTGCAATCATTTATCACGCCTTCGGAGGCGTGCGTCCAGGAATGATGTTTCTTCATCACTCTGATCTGAGCCACCTGTCTCCCTACTGATCTCCTCTCCCTCGGCCGGCACCTGAGACAATGCCAGAGGGGAGGGGCCTGGAGAGGGAGGCCTGGCTGACTCCTCTTCCTCATGCTCGGAGCTTTCTTCCTCCGATGGGACAGGCTCAGAGGGCGGGGCCACAACAGTTGCTTCTCTCTTTGATCAGTTTCCAACCGTTGTTTCTTGTCCTGCCCTCTGGTGCTTTGGAGAATAATTTGGGCTCCCTCTTCTTTGTGGCAGACCCTTAAGTTCTGGAATACTGCTATAGAACCGGTAGTAAAACCGGTGGGAGGCTCCGCCCACTGACCCTGACGTCATCAAAACGCTTCTGCACATGTGAGAGAGCGTGCGCGGCCCTGCTGCAAACTGGTAGTAAAGGTAAGTAGAACCCACCTCTGGTCACTCCTAATTCAGTGGTGAAATCCTGTCGGTTCTATCGGGCTTATGCGAGCCGGTAGCGCTGGTGGTGCGTGGTTCAGCGAACTGGTAGCGGCTGCAGCACAAGACTCCGCCCATCTGCCTGGATGTCGTTACTTCCGGGTTAAACCTCATTTTTGACTCTCTGCGCATGCACAGAGGGTCAAAAATCGGACGTGATGATGGCGCACGCACTTCCGAACCGGTAAGTAGATTTCACCCCTGCCCTAATTCTTCTTTTCTTTAAACTGGCCTTAAAAAAAATCACATCACATCACATAAACATAAGATGCATCACATTCAGAGGTGAAATTATAGTCATCCCATAATTAGCGTAGTTTAATCTGTGTAATATAAGAAATAAATACAATTTAAATCATTAGGCTAGGCCGTAAAATCATAATACTGTTGCTATTAAGATTATAAGATTAAGATAAATGTAAGTACTGTTGAGTTATATGACAGTAGACAGAACTTTGGAACAAATTCTTAAGTTTCTTTGGTTTCCGTACATTTGCAAAGTCATATATGGGAAAGTCGTCAATACTTAAAATCTTTTTTTTGCGGGGGGCTTTTGTTGAGGTTTTCAGCCACAAAACTCATGAGTAAAGGAATGAGAGTAGAAGCTAGAAACTTCAGAATTAATTAACGGCTTTGTTGCTAACTCAGACTCATCTTTTAATCAGGTTGCCCCTGTAAGTGTCAGACATGGAGAATCAAGTAGCTTTGTGAAGATGTTTTGTAGAGCATGTAAAAATGTTGACTGTAACAAGTCTGGCAGACTGGAAACAATTTATGGAGGTAACAACCTGAGGAGGATAACTCAGAAGTTATAGTAAGCTTTGGATCTCTGTTTTTCGTTGGGTGAAGTGAACATTGTCCACCGATAGTGAAGTTCTTATGGATGAAGGAAGTGTCTTGAGTGGTGGAGAAGTAATGGAAGCCTCATGTGTGATGGATCAGAAGAATGAAGGAAGCAACTGAAGTTCTTCTTCAACAGAGTTACGCAGAGGTGGTATTCAACCGGTTCGGACCAGTTCACCCGAACTGGTAGTGGAAATCATAGGCATGTTTTTGAGGCCAGGAGCATGCGGGGAAGGAAGGGGCACGGCATGGCTTGGTGGGTATGGCAGGGGAAGGATACTGTAAAATCTCCATTCCCTACCCACTCCAGGGGAAGGATACTGTAAAATCTCCATTCCCTCCCAATCAGCTGGGACTTGGGAGGCAGATGGGAGCCGGGCCAGTCAGAGGCGGCATTTACCGGTTCTCCAAACTATTCAAAATTTCCGCCTACCGGTTCTCCAGAACTGGTCAGAACCTGCAGAAACCCACCTCTGGTGTGCAAGTGCAGCGAACTTGTGTAGTAACATAATGCGAAACCCACCACTGGTTACCTGCTACTTACATGTGGACAATTTGAGATTCAAGTCCCTGCGTCTATTGTTAGAACAATCTCTACAAGATGATAGACTTGGAAAAGATAGACTTTTGAAGACTATGAGGAATTGCTGCCCACATAGTACTTCAGTAGATGACTGGACTACCTTAGGAGAAGCCAGAGCTTTATTCTTTGGAGTGCTCTTCCAGAAACTGCCTTATGTGCAATTAAATAAATCCTTCCATCAGATGTTCAACCACGGAATGAGGATGTACGTGTCTCTGTTTTCTGCTTCAACAACACTTAGCAGCCAATTTCCAGTGACAGAGATGAATCATGTTCCTTCCAGCAGATGGAAAAGAGCAAGCACAGAGAGAGGAGGTTTTCCCTTGCTATGTACTTTGAGGAGTTTCTGGTGATACTGAGGATGAGGTGAAAGAAGAATTCCGATGCAACATTGTGGCTTCTAACTTTTTGAGAAGGTGTCTATAGAGATTCTCAATAATCCTGGTCATGGTTGTCCTAAAGGGTGATTTTTTTTCCCCTCTCAGAAGGCAACTAGACTTTCTTGTTTTTGTTTCTTTGAAAATGTTTTACTTCTCATCCAAGAAGCTTCTTCTGTTGTAACAGAAGGAGGAGGAGGAAGAGGAGGAGGAGGAGAAGGAGGAGGAGGAAGAGGAGGAGAAGAATAAGAAGAAGAAAAGAAGAGGAGGAGGAGGGGGAAGAAGAAGATGAAGAACAAGAGGAGGAGGAGGTGAAGAAGACGAAGAAAGGAGGAGAAGGAGAAGGAGGAAAAGAAGAAGAAGAAAAGAAGAGGAGGAGGAGGGGGAAGAAGAAGAGGAGGAGGAAGAAGAAGAAGAGGAGGAAGAGGAGAAGAAGAAGACAAAGAAGAAGAAGGGAGGAGAAGGAGAAGGAGGAAAAGAAGAAGAAGAAAAGAAGAGGAAGAGGAGGAGGGAGAAGAAGAGGAAGAAGACAAAGAAGAAGAAGGGAGGAGAAGGAGAAGGAGGAAAAGAAGAAGAAGAAGAAAAGAAGAGGAGGAAGAAGAAGAGGGGGAGGAAGAAGAAGAGGAGGAAGAGGAGAAGAAGAAGAAGAACGAAGAGGAGGAGGAGAAGAAGAAGAAAAGGAGGAGGAAGAGGAGGAGGAGAAAAAGAAAAGAGGAGGAGGAGGAGGAGGAGGAGGAGGAGGAGGAGGAGGAGGAAGAGGAGGAGGAGAGGTTGTTTTGAAGGAGGGTGTAGAACCTTGAAGGTCAAGATTGGGCAGTCTGTGGCCTGTCTTATCTTTTGTTATCTTCAGCACCAATTCCAAGGCCTCTTGTAAAGGATTAAAGGATTCCTCCCTCTTCTGTAGACCATGCATGGATCACCCAGTATTGTCAAGGATGGTTGTAGCATCTCTTCCAGGAGAACAGCACGTTTATCGTTATATTTGAGTGATCCTGGGGATGAAATCCAGGACCTTCTGGCTTGCCTAGCAAGTGCTCTACCACAAAACTGATCCCGGGAGTCGCCAGAGTTCGAAGTAGGCCGTTGGTTCCAGTAATCTAGTATTAGATAATAACAGCTTCTCTCTAAGGGTTTCCAGCAGGAGATTTAAAAAAAAAAAAAAAGCAGATCTAGCTGGGGATTTGATTTATTTTATTTTATTTTATTATTATTTTATTTCATTTCTTTATTTTATTTTATTTCATTTCTATTTTATTTTATTTTATTATTTTTTATTTCATCAAGCATGCATTGGATAACAGATATAAGTATAAACATGATTATGAATACAGGAAATGGGTACGAATAAATGGGGACAGTAGGACAGGGATGGTAGGCACGCTGGTGGCTTATGCACACTCCCTTTACGGACCTCTTAGGAATGGGGTGAGGTCGACAGTAGACAGTCTAAGGTTAAAGTTAAAAAAAATAAAAAAAAATTGGGGGGAAAACACTGCCAGGGTTAACCCATTCTCACGCCACGCATCCCAGCTGTATTGTGTGGTCCATTGTCTTCTGAACTGGGCAGAGTGCCCCCACTTCAGAATCTCCTTTGCCTCTTCGACAGCTTCCCAGGTGGAGATATATAATTAAAAGGATTTGGAACTAACCAAGTCTGAAAACCGCAAGGAGATATGGAACCCTTGGCAGATGGACAACCATTTAAATAAACACACCATACGTGGAGGATTTGGCATTGGCCAAAGAAAGGATGCCAGAGTAGTACAGTGGACTTTGTAGGAGTTAAACAGAGCAAGAAGATCTTGCTTGGATTTAAATCCAGAGTGGTTCAAGGCTATTGATTGGTTTCCACTGTTAAGCGAGCTGACTCTGTGAAGGGGTGAAATCCAGCAGGTTCTGACAGGTTCTGGAGAACTGGTAGCGGAAATTTTGAGCAGTGCGGAGAATCGGCAAATACCACCTCTGGCTGCCCCAGAGTGCGGTGGGAATGGAGATTTTGCAATATCCTTTCTCCAGGAGTGGAGTAGGAATGGAGATTTTGCATATCCTTCCCCTGCCACGCCCACCAAGCCATGCCCACCAAGCCACATCCACAGAACCAGTAGTAAAAAATTTGGATTTCACCACTGCTCTGTTCCCAGTTCTTCTTGTTATGCCCATTGAAAATATTGAAGCTCTTTTGAATTATTCTTCAGGATGAAGATTTAGACTCAAAATACAAGGCAGGTTCTTTTTAAAACAGAATAACAGAGTTGGAAAGGACCTTGAAGCAGGGGTGGGCTTCAAAAACTTTAGCAAGGGGTTCTCTGCCTGGTTGCTGGGTGGGCGTGGCCATGGTGACCATGGCTTAGTCAGTCTCCTGCACCATGGAGGGGGTGGGTGGGTTTGTCCTCTCTGGGCTCTGGAGGCTTTCCTTGAGCCTCCAGGAGGGCGAAAACGGCCTCCCCAGGCTCCGGAGGCCCTTTGGAGTCTGGAAAGGGGCCCATTTCTTGGCTTCCTGAACTTCCGGTAGGCCCATTTTTCGCCCTCCCTGAGCCTCCATGCATGCCCTGCAATTACCTGCATCCAAAATGAGCCTGGGATTTGAGGGTTCTCCGAACTGCAAAGAACCTTAGCTAGAGGTTCTCCCGAAACCCTGCGAACCCCCAGCAGCCCACCCCTGCTTTGAAGGTCTTCTAATCCAACCCCATGCTCCAGGCAGGAAACAGTACACCATTTTATCCTGCTGAACCATGGAAAAGTGGAAATGATTTCAAAGACTTATGGATATTAGGAAAATTATTCATTGTTACTGATCTTGTTTCCTTTTTAAAAAAATTAATCTATTCTTCTTCCTCCTTCATTCTGGCTTCTCACAAGGTATTTTATCTGGGTTTGGACTTCACAGAAGGGTGAATGTGGGGTTTGTTTGTTTGTTTGTTTTTGGCTTTTTGCTTAGTCCAATGTGTTTATCCAAGATTTACAGATTTTAATAGTAATTTTATTAAAAGTTACAATTAAAAAAATAAACACAATTTAAAAAAAAAGAAAAGAATACCAAGAAAAATAGAAAGGGCAGGAAAGAAAGGGAAAAATAGATATACAAAAGAATATTAAGTCTGTGATATCCTTCTACTACAATATTGCAAATTCGTTATCTCAAGATGGTAGGATCTCCAGCTACAGGTAGTCCTCTACTTACAACAGTTCATTAATGACAATGGCACTGAAAAAAATGACTTATGACCATCTTTCATACTTCCAACTGTCACATCACCTCCATGGTCATGTGATCAAAACTCACTGAAGAAATGTGTTTCACTTAGCGACAGAAATTTTGAGCTCAGTTGTCATCGTAAGTCAAGGACTACCCATATTGACGTTTCACAAATAATGCCCAAGGGACCACTACAACTAGGGTTTTCTGGACCGTGTGCCTCCTTAGACAAGAAGTAAAATGGGCGTCCCTTTTCATAAATCCCACCACGGGCTCTTAATGATGTTTTGCATTTGTGGTATCACGTATTCTTCTGTTCTTCTTCTAATGTTGGAGAAGAATCAGGACAGAAAATAATTCAGCAACCCTTTTCGCCAGCTACGGTATTGTTAGAGGAACAATAAAAAAATGGGTAGGGAATCGTGCCCAGGTTGAGTTGGAAGTTGTGATTCAGGCAGGTATTAATGAAATTCTGCTGTTGTTTCTTTCTCTCCCCTCTTGATCAGTGAAGCAGAGCAAGCAAACAAGAGGACAACCTAATAAATAAAGAAAGGCTTTGGGCCCTGGAGGATTCACACTCCCCTTTGGGGATTGGACTGTTCTGTTCTTCTGTAATCTCGGGCAGCCGAAGCTGGCTGCGGGAGACGAGGCATTTTTCTGGAAGACTAATATGATAGCTTTCCCACGGGGATATCGCAAGGTAGTGGAAAGCCAATCTATCTCCGACTACGTACTGGCTTAGTTGAACCATGTCTGGTGAATCTTAATTTATCTTCAGGAAGGGAGGGAGGAAGAAGAAGGAAGGGAGGGAGGGAGAAAGGGAGAAGGGAAGGAAGGAAGGAAGGAAGGAAGGAAGGAAAGAAGGAAAGAAGGAAAGACGGAAGGAGAAAGAGGATTGAGAGATGGATGGGTGGATGGGTGGATGGATGGAAGGGAGGGAGGGAGAGGGACAGAGGAAGGAGGGAAGGAAGAAAGAAAGGGGAGGAAGAAAGGAGGGAAGGAAGGATTGAGAGGTAGATGGGTGGATGGAAGGGAGGGAGAGAGAGGGAAGGAGGGAGGGAGGAGAAAGGGAGGAGAAAGAATTGAGAGATGGGTAGATGGGTGGAAGGATGGAAGGGAGGAAGAGGGAGGGAGGGGAGGGAGGAGAAAGCAAGGAAAGAGGAAAGAAGGAGAAAGAGGATTGAGAGATGGGTGGGTGGATGAGTGGGTGGGTGGATGGAAGGGAGGGAGAGGGGGGAGGAAGGAAGGAAGGAAGGAAGGAAGGAAGGAAGGAAGGAAGGAGAAAGAGGATTGAGAGATGGGGTGGATGGATGGATGGGTGGATGGAAGGGAGGAAGAGGGAGAGTGAGGAGGAAGGAAGGAGAAAGGAGGAAAGAGGAAGAAAGGAAAGAAGGAAGGAAGGAAGGAAGGAAGGAAGGAAGGAAGGAAGGAAGGAAGGAAGGAAGACCTCTACAGTGGGATGTGTTTTCTGATAACAGATCATATGTTCTCTTCTCTATATGAAGATTCCTGGAAGATGTTCAGGGCAGCCAGGTTATTCTACCCTAAGCTATTTTACAGAGAATTTGTGAATATCAATCAGGAGGACAAGAAAAGAGTAGGAGAGAACTATCACATCTACTCTTGCAACTACCAGTATGGGTATTACAGAGCTCCCAAAAATTAACTCATTTTTCCCCCCTTTCCAAAGCCTAGATCTCAAATTGGACACCTAGCATCACCCATATCTTTTCCCATAGATCCTCCCCATAGATCCCATCACCCATAGCTTCCCCATAGTTTCTCCCCATAAGGAATTGCAATAATGTGGTTGAACTGAACCATCACTGGAAGATTTTAAGAAGAGATTTGACAGCTTTTTCTCTGGAATGGAATAAGGCAGGGTTGAAATCCCGCAGGTTCTGACAGGTTCTGGAGAACCAGTAGCGGAAATTTTGAGCAGTTCAGAGAACCGGCAAATACCATCTCTGGATGGCCCCAGAGTGGGGTGGGAATGGAGATTTTGCAGTATCCTTCCCATGGAATGGGGTAGAAATGGGGATTTTGCAATATCCTTCACCCTGGAGTGGGGTGGGAATGGAGATTTTGCAATATCCTTCCCCCAGGAGTGGAGAGGGAATGGGAATTTTGCAGTATTCTTCCCCTAGAGTGGGGTGGGAATGAAGATTTTGCAGTATCCTTCTCCTGGAGTGGGGTGGGAATGGAGATTTTGCAATATCCTTTCCCCAGGAGTGGATAGAGAATGGGGATTTTGCAGTATCCTTCACCTGCCACGCCCACCAAGCCATGCCCACCAAGCCCTCTCTGTCCACCAAGCCACGTCCACAGAACCGGTAATTAAAAAAAATTATTTCACCACTGGGAATAGGGTCTTCTGTTTGGGCATGGGGTTGGACTAGAAGACCTCCAAGGTGCCTTCCAACTCTGTTCTTCTGTACTAACAGAATCTGTCGGCATTTGGAGACAAATAACAGTGAGCCTTGATAGTACAGTGGTCTAAAGCATCCTGTTATTAAGAACAGCTGCCTGCAATTACTGCAGGTTCAAATCTCGCCAAGGCTCAAGGTTGACTCAGCCTTCCATCCTTTCTAAGGTAGGTAAATTGAGGACCCAGTTGTGGGGGCAATAAGCTGACTTTGTATAAATATACAAAACGATGAAGCCTATTGCTGAGCACATTGTAAGCCGCCCTGAGTCTTCAGAGAAGGGCGGCATATAAATCAAATTTAAAAAAAACAAACAAACCTTGGTGCTGTTGCTTCAAGTATCTTCCTGACGGAGAACTTATCCTTGTTTCCAGGATCAGCAAAAAAAATAAAACTAAAACTTGAGCTTGCTAGGACTTCCCACTGTGTCCAGAAAGCCATTCCTAAAAATCGCAGTTGTGATGCATTCTTAATGGTTCCCCAAATGAAAAGGAAAAAGAAAGAAGACTATAAAGGAATATACATGCCGGGACATAATGATCGTAGCTAATTAATTTTCGTTTCTTTCCACACCGTTTGAAGGAAAGGAAGAGGAAGTGACTTGAAAGCTAAGCTAGGAAAGTTTCCTTGAGGAGATAAATTAATCAACTCGATAAACCATAGTAGCTAAGATTTTTAATTTTTTTTTTAAAAAAAAGCATAGTGGAAATAACATCTCGATTGAAGTTGTTAGCTTCGCTATACCTAATATAAACCAAACTCCTTTTTATTTAATTTCAAGGGTAAGATATCAAAGTTCCTTTGAAATTTGTGAATTGTTTGAGTTCTTTACTTCTCATCTTCTCCAACTGTCATTAAAAAGTGGGATAGGAAATCAATTTCCTTTATTTGGGGTTGAGACTAAATTCCCTTTATTTATGATTTGAGTTTCTATAGGCTTAATGTGCCCGTGAAGCTGATGATAGTGAAGGACAGGGCAAACCACGAGTGGGTGGATCAGAAGAATAAAAAGGATCCCTTTTCTCTCTCTTGGATTTTCCAACGTCTCATAAATAAGGAGACCCTTCCATGTCTAGAAGGGATGCGGTGGCTCAGTGGCTAAGACGCTGAGCTTGTTGATCGAAAGGTCGGCAGCTCAGCGGTTCGAATCCCTAGCGCCGCGTAACGGGGTGAGCTCCCGTGACTTGTCCCAGCTTCTGCCAACCTAGCAGTTCGAAAACACGTAAAAAATGCAAGTAAAAAAATAGGGACCACCTTTGGTGGGAAGGTAACAGCATTCCGTGCGCCTTTGTCATTGAGTCATGCCAGTCACATGACCACGGAGATGTCTTTGGACAACGCTGGCTCTTCGGCTTTGAAATGGAGATGAGCGCCGCCCCCTAGAGTCAGGAACAACTAGCACGTATGTGCGAGGGGAACCTTTACCTTTATCTCCATGTCTAGTAAAGCTCCAGGCAGTAGAACATTGTCCCCTGCTGGCTTCGTCCTGAAGTGGGGTTGAGTTGACACCTGTCTGTTCCTCTCCTTTCTGTTATGAATCATCCATACATTAAGGAAAGTTGATGTTGACCCTTTATAAAAAAATAAATAAATCCTGAGCAGCCAGCTAAATTCTAAAGCAACCTGATGACTCAAGCTGAAGAACAGATATATCTAAGGCAGATATATATATTCATGATCCAGCAAAATTGATGGCAATGTGTCCTTGGTTAAAAAGATCAGCTTTCGAAGACCAAGAAGGAAGAAGAGAAAGGAAGAAGAGAAAGGAAGAAGGAAGAAGCAGGAGGAAGGAGGAAGGAGGAGGAGGAGGAGGAGGAGGAGGAAGAAGAAGAAGAAGAAGAAGAAGAAGAAGAAGAAGAAGAAGAAGAAGAAGAAGAAGAAGAGGAAGAAGAGGAGGAGGAGGAGGAGGAGGAGGAGGAGAAGCAGAAGCAGAAGAAGAAGCAGAGCAGGAGGAGGAGGAGGGAGGAGGAGAAGGAAGGAAGGAAGGAAGGAAGGAAGAAAGAAAGAAAGAAAGAAAGAAAGAAAGAAAGAAAGAAAGAAAGAAAGAAAGAAAGAAAGAAAAAAGAAACAGAAGGTCTGATGAAAATTCACATATTTTGCTAGGCCCATGTGTTGTGGAAGCAAAACTAGAGTTGTCAACAAGGACCCCACTTGTCTTGAGGGCCTCAGTCAGAAGAACCCAAGGTTCCAAGCAGTTCCAAAGGACAAGTGGGGGTGGGGGTGGGGGTGGGGGTGAGGGTGGGGGGAACCAACCCATGTTCATTTTGTGTCAGCCATAAGAGAAATAACACTTGATCTCAGGAGCGCACTGAAGCAGACGGATTATCTTCTCGAGACACAATTTGCTGAGATGGCATTCTACTGGGCCAGCCAGCCCATAAAGTCAAGTAAGATTTCTGATCCTCAAAGGCCAAGTTAAATGCAGCCTGAATAAGAAGCTTCTGATTTATAATAGGCGGAGAAGACCCTGGAAGTGATTAAATCAGTGCTTTCCAAACTTTTTCCTTCATTAACCAAACCAAAAAGTCTTTTCTTTTCTTTTTTTTTACAACCCAGCCTAAGTAAAATACTTTAAGTCAATTTATATGTCCCTGTTGTGATTGGGTAATAGGTTTTGTATGTTGTTAGCAAAATGAAAAACCACTTTTACCCAATTTTGGGTAATTTACCAAAGGTTTGAGCAGACTGGATTAAATGCAGAAAGAAACGTAAGATGCCTAAAACCAATTTGGGTTTTGTTTGGGTGTGTGCCTGTATATATTTTCAATAGTTTAAGAAAATGTCCTGTCTCTATTTTGGTAACCATTTTATTTTTTTTGCATATTTATTGCTTGCAATTGTTCTTTTCTCCAAAAGGACCAGTGCAATGTAAATTATATCACTTGAGTTAGAAGGTCTGAGTTCAAAATGTGACCAAGCCCCATGGACAACGTTCCTCCAGGCCTTCCTGTCCTCTACCATCCCCCAGAGACCATTTAAGCTCACGCTGACTGCTTCGGTGACTCCATCCAGCCACCTCGTTCTCTGCCGTCCCCTTCTTCTTCTTTTGCCCTCCATTGTTCCCAGCATTAGGCTCTTCTCCAGGGAGTCCTTCCTTCTCATTAGGTGGCCGAAGGATTTGAGTTTCATCTTCAGGATCTGGCCTTCTAAAGAGCAGTCAGGGTTGATTTCCTCTACGACTGACTGGTTAGATGGCCTTGCAGTCCAAGGGATTCACAGGAATCTTCTCCAGCACCATAATTCAAAGGCCTCAGTCCTTTGGTGCTCAGCCTTCCTTATGGTCCAACTTTCACAGCCATCCATTGAAACTGGGAAAACCATCGCCTTGACTATACACACTTCGGTTGGCAGGGTGATGCCTCTGCTTTTTAGTAAACTGTCTGGATTTGCTATGGCTTTCGTCCCCAGGAGCAAGCATCTTTGAATTTCTACATAGTCCTTGACTTAGGACCACATCGAAACCTAGGAACTTACAGTCGAAAGACAAATGCATTCCTTGGTTTCACTAAAATTGTCCTTCTTTGACCCAAATTGGGGATTATGACTGATTAAATTATTTGAGGGGAGCTCAGAAAAGGGGGTGCACAGTTCTTACACGATTAATTATTACAGGGACTGTCTTTGTTTTAAAACATTGTTTTGCCTCCCCTCTTTTTTTTTTTTTTTTGGACATTTTACAGAGTTGTCAGCAATTGCTGCAAATCAGATTCTTTCTAGAACAGTCTCTTCCCACTGTCATTTTTGACCTTACATAGTATCCCGGCTCCAGGAAAGCATCTTGTCAGCTTCCTGTAATCACACCTTCATCTGTTTTCCAGCACAAAAAGTGTATCAGAGTGGAGGAAGAGGAGGAGGAAGAGGAGGAGGAGGAAGAGGAGGAGGAAGAGGAGAAGGAAGAGGAAGGAGGAGGAGGAAGAGGAGGAGGAAGAGGAGAAGGAGGAGGAGGAAGAGGAGAAGGGGGAGGGGAGGAAAAAGAGAAGGGGAAAGGGAAGGGGAAGGGGAAGAGGAAGGAGAAGAAGAAAGAAGAAAGAGAGAAGAGAGAAAGAAAGAAAGAAAGAAAGAAAGAAAGAAAGAAAGAAAGAAAGAAAGAAAGAAAGAAAGGAAGACTAACATCTTGTCAAGACCAACATCTATTCTGGTGCCATCTTTCTTCCCACCCACCTCTCCATTTGGCCTTAAAAAAAATAAAGAAACCCCCTCCCTTCAGTTGACCATTACCGTTCTTCACTCATTGGGGGGGGGGAAGTCTTTTGTTTATGCACAAAATCAGCCCCCAAATGGAAAACATTCAAGGTCAGGGCAACGGCAAATAAGAAAAATCACAAAGCAGACCAAATCTGACACTAGCTGATAAGTCACTTTTTGCATGCGGAAAGTCTCTCATCAATCATGTTTTCAGGTTGCGCCGTGGAAGATTCGTCCCACCAACTGAAATTCACAAAGTAAGGAGATGCGATGGGAATGCGGCGTGTCGGGCGGCGGGACAATCTCCTGTTCTTTATGAACAGGATTAAAAAGAAAGGCATGAAGAAAGAGAGAAAGAAAGAAGGACCTCTGTATTGCCAGCAGTGGAGAATCTCATGGAGGAAACCGCCCTGAGAAATGCGTTTTGATAAATGGTAGAGCTACTTCTCCCTGAAAAATTCAGCAGAGGCGAAGAGTTTAGATGTCAGACCTGGAAGCCATATTTCTACCTTTGTACCTTCAGGCTTCAGGCCTGCCACAAATACTACTGTGGGAAATTGGGAGGGGGGGGTTGCATAGAGGGAAGAAGTTACCATATTTTTCGGAGTATAAGACACACCTTAGTTTTTGGGGAGGAAAATAAGAAAAAAGGTGATTGCTGGGTGGATTGGCCATCCAAAACACCCCCAGTCAGCTGTTCCCAGAGGTGAATTTTAGCAACAGGTTCGTTGGTTGTGAGCTCTGTGCCTTGCTTTTTTTTCTGTCTCTGAAACTTCTGAAACTCTGTTTGAGAAAAAAACTTTTTTTTCTGCCTCTGAAAGCCTCCGAAACAGAGCTTCAGAAAAAAAGGCTTTTTTTCCCTGAAGCTCTGTTTGAAGGCTTTTTTTCCCTGAAGCTTCTTTCAGAGGCTTTTTTTTCCCCTGAAGCTCTGTTTGGAGGCTTTTTTTTTCTGAAGCTTCTTTCAGAGGCTTTTTTTCTGAAGCTCTGTTTGGAGGCTTTTTTTCTGAAGCTTCTTTCAGAGGCTTTTTTTCTGAAGGACTATCTGTACTCTGTTCAATCTCCTTTTTTGGTATTGGTATATAGATTAACCTCTTCCAATCTGTTGGTTATTGTGTCATTCTCCTGATTTGTTAGCATAGTTTGGTTAGAACCTTTACTGATTCTTCTTTTGTTGCTTGCCATATTATTTTAGATAAAAGCCTTTCAGAGGCTTTTTTTTCTGAAGCTCTATTTGGAGGCCTTTTTTCCTCAAGCTTCATTTCTGAGGCTTTTTTCAGCCTCTGAAATCTCCGCTTGCGAGGCTGGGTGGTGCTACATTCAAAGTATAAGATGAACCCAGATTTTCACCTTCTTTTTTGGGGGGAAAAGGTATGTCTTATACTCCTAAAAATACGGTATGTAGTTATAATAAAATTCTTTATAGAAAGTCAAGGCCAAGGTGCCCTGCAGCTGTGTGGAGAAGAATGAGGAGGCATCTTCTGTTTCAGACGGTACCCGATTGGATGTGTGGTGGACATGTGAGAGATGTGGGCAAGGTCTTGTACTTTCTTTTGGGTGTGGAAAACCCGGAAGCTCTCAGATTTGGGGTTTCCCAGATGTGCCAATATGACATCTGATAAAAGTTAGCTTTGAGGAACGTCAAGCCTCGGAGTTTGATTTCATTGGGGGGTGTTAACTTGGAACCCTGACAATCTACCAATAGAAGAGAATATTTGTAACTCAGGGTTGAACTGTGGGGTGCGTGGTGTTCTGTGAGCTTCATGGTTTTCCTTGCAGACATTTCATGACCCAACTAGGTAACATCATCAGTAATAGAAGGGAGAGGGAGGAGGAGGACTGTGGGGTCTTTGGTGCTCTCTGAACTTGGTTGTTTTCTTGAAGACATTTCATCCCCCAACTAGGCAACATCATCAATGTTAGAAGGGAGTGGGGTTTGTGGAGAGGAGGAGGAGGACTATGGGGTCCTTGGTGCTCTCTGACTGTGGTTGTGTCCTTGCAGATGTTTCATGGCCCAACTAAGTAATATCATCAGTACTAGAAGGGAGAGGTGGGAGAGGAGGAGGAGGAGGAGGAGGAGAAGGAGGACTGTATGGTCCTCAGTGCTCTTTGAGCTTGATGGTTTTCTTGGAGTGGGGTTTGCAGGGAGGAGGAGGAGGAGAAAAGGGGAGGAAGAGGAGGACTGTGGACTGTTAGGTGGAAGAGCTAAAACCTACGCACTAAAACAAGGCGAACAACCTTAGAGAGAAAATGGAAGAAGACAGAATTTTTGGATCGATAGAAGAGAATGTTTGTAGCTTGGGACAAGAATGTTTGTGGAGTCCTTGGTGCTCTCTGAGCTTGGTGGTTGCCTTGCAGATGTTTCATGACCTTACTAGTTAATATCATCAGTGCTAGAAGGGAGAGAAGGAGGAGGAAGGAGGACTGTGGGGTGCTTGGTGTTCTCTGGCCATGGTTGCTTCCTTGCAGACATTTCAGGGCCCAACTAGGTAACATCACCTAGGGATGAGGTGGAGGAGGAGGAGGAGGAGGAGGAGAAGGAGGAGGAGGAGGAGGAGGAGGAGGACTGTATGGTCCTTAGTGCTCTTTGAGCTTGATGGTTTTCTTGGAGTGGGGTTTGCAGGGAGGAAGAGGAGGAGAAAAGGGGAGGAAGAGGAGGACTGTGGACTGTTAGGTGGAAGAGCTAAAACCTACGCACTAAAACAAGGCGAACAACCTTAGAGAGCAAATGGAACAGACAGAATTCTGGATCAATGGAAGAGAATTTTTGTAACTCAGGGTTGAACTTGGTGCTCTCCATGCTTACTGGTTTTCTTGCAGACATTTCATGACCCAACTAAGTAACATCATCAGTGCTAGAAGGAGGAGGGGAGGAGGAGCATGGTGATTCTGGGGTACTTGGTGCCCTCTGAGCTTAGTGGTTTTCTTGCAGGCATATCATGACCCAACTAAGTAACATCATCAGTGCTAGAAGAGTATAGACCTCACTCCCTTCTAGAACTGATGATGTTACCCAGTTGGCTGATGAAGCCTCTACAAAAAACAACCCAGCTCAGAGAGCACCAAGGACTCCACAATGTTGGGTGTGTAACCTGGATTGTTTGGGCTAGCCCAGACCTTAAAGAGCTAAGCCTTCAGTCTTCTGCTTCTTACTTCCTTACCTTCTCGAGCCCTGCTGTGACTTTCCCAGATCTTGCAAACTCTTTCATCACCATTAACCTTTGGGCCCTCCGGACTCATTGATCTTCATTTTAAAATTCACCAATGACTTTGGATAGCGTTCCAAACCCTTCTTTTCTTCATTAATGAACTCCGTCTGGTCTCTGCCAGCTACTTAAGAGTTTCCCGACGGGCTCCGGAAAACAATTGTGTATTCTGAACCTTGAGCTGTTCCTTTTTTTTTTGTCCTCCGATGATGCCACTTAGATATGTTATAAGTATCTAAAAACCTTTAGGGAAAACTGACGATGGAGTGAAGCATAGCATTTAGGAGACCATTTCACTATTGCAATGATCAAGGCATCCAGGACAATAAGACAGCCCTTTGGGAAATCAAAGGCTCCTGTTTTGTTTATTTCGGCTGGTAGGAGATCTTCAAATGTCCTCAGGTAACTCACCCATGAAGGTGTGTCGGTGTATTTGAGTGTGTGCATTTAGCTCTGCCCAATTCAAAATAACAGAGTTGGAAGCTTTGCTGGCTGAGGAATTCTAGGAGTCGAAGTCCACATGTCTTGAAGTTGCCAAGGTTGGAAACCCCTGTTTTAGTCCAACCCCCTGCTCAAGCAGGAGAGCCTAGACCATTTCAATCAATCAATCAATCAATCAATCAATCAATCAATAAGAATAGAACTGGAAGGGACCTTGTAGGACTTCTAGACCAACCTCCTGCCCAAGCAGGAGAGCCTAAACCATTTCAATCAATCAATCAATCAATCAATCAATGTGAAGTTTTTGAAAGGTGCCCTAATTAATTCATGAGCCATGAGCCAAACTTCAAAAGAAATAATCATTTATTAGGAGCACCATTTCGGCAATATTTGGATGCAGTTAGAACTAATCCCACATAGATTTATATTCCCCTATGACCCTGTCTCTCCCCTCCTCCCTGGCCATGTCATAAATCACATTCTCCAATTAACCACTTTGGCTGGCTGTGAAACCCAACACCCTCCTACTGATAGCAGTAAGAAAGCATCTATGGAATGCAGCTTCAGTTATGGAAATCAATTAGCTCTATCAGTTCTCCCTCCCTCCTGCTCATGGCAACTTGAAAGCTTTGCAAGTTGACACAATCAATCAATCAGAATAGAGCTGGAAGGCACCTTATAGGTCTTTTAGTCCAACCCCCTGCCCAAGCAGGAGAGCCTAGACCATTTCAATCAATCAATCAATCAATCAATCAATCAGAATAGAGCTGGAAGGGACCTTGTAGGTCTTCTAGTCCAACTCCCTTCTCAAGCAGGAGACCCTACACCATTTCAGACAAATCCTTTCCAATCTCTTCTTGGAAACCTCCAGTGATGGAGCACCCACAACTTCTGCAAGCAAGTCATTCCACTAATTAATTGTCCGGAAATCCCTTAATTAAAGAGTTGGAGTGCTTTCTCAACCAGTTGATCATTCCTTTCTATTATAAGCAGGTGATGTAGGGTTAGAAACCCACCCGAGCATTGTTAGATGTTCTCTGAAGATTTTGTAGGACCACCTGGGTTTACTCAACAATGACCCACACACAACTGATCCATCCATTCATAAAGATGGACTCAGGGGGCAGAGATGCCCATGCATCTTTACAAAAGCTCTACCTACAACTCAGCTGAAGAACTTTGGAGACCATTTATGCCCCACTTGAAGCAGCTGCTAACTTGTGTAGGCAGACTTACACAGTGCTTTATGATTCACCTCACCCACTGGTTGCCAATTCAATGCCGGAAGTTCAGGGATCAACGTTTAAATTGTCTGCGGATGGAAAGATGGGAGGAGTAATGAAAAAATTACTGAGATAATGGATATGAAATACTTGAAGTTTTGTCCCTTTCAAATTTTTCAAAAGAAAATCTTCCTCTTCTTTTTATCCGTCCTTCCTTCCGTCCTTCCTTCCCCCCTCCCTCCCTTCCTTCTTTCCTCCTTCCCTCCCTTTTTCCTTTTCCTTTCCCTCTCTTTTCTTCCTCACTTTCCCCACCCTTCCTCCCATCCATGATCCATCCATTCATCCACTGACCCTTCCTTCTTCCTTCCTTCCTTCCTTCCCTCCCTCCTTCTCCCTTCCTTCCCTTCTCCCTTTCTTCCTTCTTCTTCGATCCTCCCT
This sequence comes from Arizona elegans, assembly GCA_022577455.1. Taxonomy (NCBI): domain Eukaryota; kingdom Metazoa; phylum Chordata; class Lepidosauria; order Squamata; family Colubridae; genus Arizona; species Arizona elegans. The sequence continues at coordinate 229,707 of JAKOOJ010000074.1, read as the reverse complement.
CCCTCCCTTTTCCCCTTCCCAACTCTTTCCTCCCTTCCTCATGATTCTTCTTTCTTTCCTTCCTTCCATCCATCCACCCTCTCTCCTCACCCCTCTCCTTCCCTTTCCCCTTACCATCTCTTTCCACCCTCCCTCCCTCCCTTCCTTTTCCTTCCTTCCCTGCCTCCTTACTTTCCCTTCTCTTGCCTCCTTCCCCCTTCCTTCCTTCCTTCCTTCCTTCCTTCCTTTCCTCCCTTCTTCTTCCTCCCTCCCTCCCTTTTCCCCTTCCCATCTCTTTCCTCTCTTCCTCATTTTTATTCCTCCCTCCCTCCCTCCCTCTCTCCCATCCATCCATCCTCTCTCCAACCCCTCCCTTCCCCTCTGCCTCGCTCCCTTTTCCCTTTCTCTTCTCTTCCCTTGTTTCCTGCAGGACTCAGAGGCCTATGGGAAATATATCCTAACATTCAGGATTCAGGAAACTGCTCGGCCTGTTTCAAATCCAAATTTTGTTTGTCAACAAAACTCACATAGGTTGGAGTTCCCCCCACCAAAGCAGGAGTTTGGAAGTCAAAATCTGGAGCTGTCAAAAAAAAAAAAAAAAATGAGAGAGAAGAAAGAAAAATAAGCAGGCACGTTTAGGTATAATAAATAATGCAAGGCTATCCGAAGTGGGGATTCTGAGCCCGTCCCTGGCAGACTTCGCATTTTGAATAATAAGGCTTGAGAGATCAGTGAGAAATCGATAAACTCAATCAGCTCGGATCTAGCTGCATACCAGGAAGATGGGATAAGGAAATGGAGGAACGCTGTGAGGTGAGGAGAGGAAAGTTAAGAGACCAAACTAAATAAATATCCCGAGGTGAACTTAAAAGACAAAGCTAAATAAAGACTCTCAGCCGTGCCGGGTTGAGGGGTGAAGTTTCAGGGTTGCTGGATAAATGGGAAAATACTACAGGTGAAAAAATGCTCCTTCCTTCCTTCCTTCCTTCCTTCCTTCCTTCCTTCCTTCCTTCCTTCCTTCCTTCCTTCTTTCTTTCCTTCCTTTCCATTCTCTCTCTCCCCTCCCTCCCTCCCTCCCTCCTCTTCTCTTTCCTTCCATCCTGTTTCTTCTTCCTTTCTATTTCTTCCTACTGGCCTGCTTCCCTCCCCTTCTCTTTCATCCCTTCTTCTCTCCTTTCCTCCCTCCCTCCCTTCTTCCCTTCTTCTCTCCCTCCCTCCATTCCTCCCTCCCTTTCTTTCTGCCTGCCTGCTCCCCTTCCCTTTCATCCATTCCTCTCTCCTTCCTTCCCTCCCTCCCTCTCTTCCTGCTCCCCTTCCTCCTTTCCTCTCTCTCCCTCCCTCCCTCTCTTCCTCCCTTCCTTTCTTCCTGCCTGCCTGCCCCCTCCTCTTCTCTTTCATCCCTTCCTCTCCCCTCCCCCTCCCTTGTGTTGGAACATAGTGTTTATGTGAAGGTTTCCAAGATGGGGGGGGGGTTGTTTCTTAGTATTTATGGGATTCCCTGGTGAGCAAAATGCTCACAGGATCCCAATCTACAGTCGACCGACTAAAGAAATCCACTTTTGATAAAGTATTTTAGACTCTAACGTCTTTCAGGGTGAATGTTGTGCTGCATTTCCTTCTATGTACACACCTATTGGACTCCAGTCTTAGCTGCGGGCTCCCATCACCATCTACATTCTGGAAATCGAAAGTTAAAGTCATTTCACAAATGGACGGCCTGTGCAATTCATCCGCCAACATGATTCAGGGGGAAAAAAACCCAGTATTAATCCATATTTTCTCATTTTAATGGCCTGTAAATGGGAAGGAGGTAAATGTTTTCTGAGCTGGTCATCCAGTAATTGGCAATAAAAATTTAAGCATGTAAGTACACGGGGACTTATAAATTATTGCAATTATAAGGTCTTTTTTTCAATAGGTTTTTGAGATAGGATTTTTATATTCCACTTGTAATGTAGGGTGTAAACATCTCCCAGGAGGAGACACACTCATGATTCTCCCCCCCCCCCTGCCCCCTGCTCATCACGATGCATTTTGAAATAATCCCGTGCACTGACGTCCCATTGATTACAATCACAAAAAGCGAACTTTCTCCTGCTTTGCCCATTGACGCCAATGAGATTAGATTTCTGTGGGGCTGGAAGGATTTCAAGCAGGGTGTTCTGTCCCCGTCTCACACACGCACACGAACAGTCAGCCAGGAGTTAATAAAACCAGCAGTCAAGAATTCCTTTGAGATAACAGAATTGGCAGCAACCCAGTAGCTGCCTGTCAAAGACTTTACTCACAAAGGGACCAAAATAAGTCCACAAAGCCAAAGAATTGTCAAGTCCAGTCCATAATAAACCCAAGGAGGGCATATAACGAAGTTCCAGAAACGCAGTATGACTTGCTAGCTTTTCAGTTTTGTCCGTCACAAGGCTTGAATGGTCACCACACCCCCTTTTATCCCCTGTGGGGTGTGGTCCAGTGACTCAGCTTAATCTCTGGCACGCCTCTTTCTCTGCTGCACGTGCTTATCTTTCCGACGCTGTCGGGGATCCAGCCAAGACTCATCTCCGTCGCTGTCTAACTGCGGCTGCTCGGAAGTGCCTGACTCCTGGCCTATCTCTTGGCCTTCAGAGGATGCCTGAGGCATTGCCAGAGAGGAGGGTCCTGGAGAGGGAGGCCTTGCCAACTCCTCTCTTTCACTTTCGAAGTCTTCTCCCTCTGATAAGACGGGCTCGGGGGTCAGAGTCACAACACAGGGGTGGGTTCTACTTACCTTTACTACTGGTTTGCAACGGGATTGCGCGCATGCATGAGCAAAGCAAGCGTGCGCCTTGCTTTGCTCATGCGTGCCTTGCTTCGCTCACGCGTGCCTTGCTTCTGAGCATGCACAGATAGCTGATGTCAACATCCGGGGTGATGGGCAGGCCTGCCACTGGTTTTACTACCGGTTCTTGTGAACCGGTCTGAACCGGGGGCAATCCACCACTGATTTCAAGCAATGCTAAGTATGGTTCATGGCGGGTTAGAAAAGAACATTTCCCCCCCATCTTTCCTTCTTCTCCTTCTCTCCCCACAATTCTAATTGTTTTATTTTTCTTTTGGATATTGCCTCATTGTGATGAGACAAGATTTGACAGCTTTGTGATTCCCCGATCCTATTTTGTGAGCAAACAAACTGGAAGGAAATCAATAATAATAATAATACTAAATAAAAAACCAGGAGTCACCTATAATGCATTCATACAAGGGAAAAGCAATGAGTAAAATAACTTAATGACCTTGCTACTACTACCTGGCTAGGTGGCTCAGTGGCTAAGATGCTGAGCTTGTCGATCAGAAAGGTTGGCAGTTCGGCGGTTCGAATCCGTAGTATAGGGTCTCCTATGTGAGCAGGGCGTTGGACTAGATGACCTCCAAGGTCCCTTCCAACTCTATTACTCTATCCTGTTTCCCTGAAAATAAGACATCCCCTGATAATAAGCCCAATCGGGCTTTTGAGCACATGCGCTAAAATAAGCCTCCCCCCGAAAATAAGCCCTCCCCAAAAATATTTAAACGCAGAGCTGGAAATGAGGTAAGATGGCAAGAGGAGCCCCGTCTTGCTCCACACGCCCCAAAATAATAAGACCTTCCCAAAAATAAGGCCAAGTGCTTATTTCAGGGTTCAAAAAAATATAAGACAGGGTCTTATTTTTGGGGAAACACAGTATATCTGTTTACCTTTGTTAGGGAGGTAGTTGGGAAAATGTCTGTTTCTTTTCTTGAAGAAATAAATTAAGATCATGTTATTTCCACAGCCATGGAGGTCAGTCGAACTCAATGCCTGGATATGAAATTCAACTGTGGTTTGCTTACTAGCCTGTTCCTATCGATCTGGATTGGCCTATTGACTTCCTCTTTGACTTCAGATAGCTGCACTTTCTCAGCCAGCAATCCAGCCAGACAATCCGACTTCAGAATAGTTGATTTGAGAAAGGAATTTGGCCAGGAATGGTTAGATTTTAACACCTCTGGAGAGCATGAATTCAGGACTTATAAATTCACTTCCCTCATTCGAATCAGAGAATCATGGACTCTTGGACTCATGGAATCATGAACTCATGGAATCAGAATCACAGAATCATAGAATGATGGAATCACAGAATCATAGAATCATAGAATCAGAATCATGGCATCATGGAATCACAGAATAGTACTAGCACTTAGAGTTATATACCACTTCATGGTGCTTTCCAGCCCTCTCTAAGCGGTTTAGAGAGTCAGCCTCTTGCCCCCAACAATCTGGGTCCTCATTTCCACCTCGGAAGGATGGAAGGCTGAGTCAACCTTGAGCCGGTGAGACTTGAACTGCTGGCAGCTGGCAGAGTTAGCTTCCAATACCGCATGCTAATCACTGTATGAAGAAAGGAAGGAAGGAAGGAAGGAAGGAAGGAAGGAAGGAAGGAAGGAAGGAGAAAAGGAAGATGAATAGCAATAGCCCTTAGACTTATCTACCGCTTCACAGTGCTTTACAGCCCTCTCTAAGCGGTTTTACAGAGTCAGCCTATAGCCCCCAACAATCTGGGTCCTCATTTTACCCACCTCGGAAGGATGGAAGGCTGAGTCAACCTTGAGCCTGGTGAGATTTGAACTGCCAAATTGCAGGCAGCTGGCAGGCAGCAGAAGTAGCCTGCAGTGCTGCATTCTAACCACTGCGCCACCGTGGCTCAATCATGGAAACACAGAATCATAGAATTATAGGGATGGAAGGGTCCTTGGAGGTCTTCTAGTCCAAACCTTGCCCAAGGCAGGTGTCCTCATGCCAACCCAGTCAAACGGTTGTTCAACCTTTTCTTGAAAGCCTCCAGCTATGGAGCACCCCAACGTCAGGAGGCAAATTGTTCCACTGATTATTCATTCTCGCTTTCAGGAAATTCCTCCTTGTTCTAAGTTGTATCTCCCTCTAACAAGCTTCCACCCATTGGGAGTGGCCCAAATATGAAGGTCCCATTTAATTGATTTTTTGCTAAAAGCCTTTATGCACAGAAATCTTCTCAACTAACAGCCGGCATTTGGTTAGCGTTAGATAAGGGTCAAGGGCAGTGAAGGGCAGTTGCAGTTATTTTGTTTGTGGCCTTTAGTGTGGGTGCACACCAGCCATGCCATCGTTGCCCACATACAACCCCGGGATATCCACCCCTTGCCAGCCAGGAGCATTGCCACCAGTCGTTCCCCTATGCCCGGCCTCCAGTGCCTGGGGGAGGCTGTTATCACCCTCCTGGAGACTGAAGGAAAGTCTCTGGAGCCTGGGAAGGGCAAAAAACGAGCTTCCCAGAAGTTCCAGAAGTCCGGAAATGGGCCGATTTCCGGCCTCCGGAGGGCCTCTGGAGCCCGGGGTAGGCCATATTTGCCCACCCGGAGGCTCAAGGAAAGCCTCTGGAGCTTGGCGACAGCAAAAACACCTGGCCGTGGTGCAGGAGGCCGAGTAGGCCACGCCCACCATGGCCACACCCACCCAGCAACCAGGTAGAGAACCAGTTGCTAAAATTTTTGAATATCACCTCTGGCCAGATCTAACCACATCTTGGGCCGCATCTGGCCTGCGGGCTTCGAGTTTGACTCAGTGGTGAAATCCAATTTTTTTTTAAATACCGGTTCTGTGGGCGTGGCTTGGTGGGCATGGTGTGGCTTGGTGGGCGTGACTTGGCGGGCATGGGCAGGGGAAAGATACTGCAAAATCTCCATTCCCATCCCACTCTGGGGCCAGCCAGAGGTGGTATTTGCCGGTTCTCCGAACTGCTCAAAATTTCCACTACCGGTTCTCCAGAACCTGTCAGAACCTGCTGGATTTCACCCCAGGTTTAACTCCCTTCAGCGTCTCTCAGGGTCTTGTCTCCTTGTTCTCCAGACTTATCCTCGGTACATTCTACCAATGTTGACTTGTTCCTGAGCTTGCAAAGGTTTCTGGGATCCCGTTTTCTCCTGCTCTGATTTGATTGCACGTCCTACGAATCCCTTTCAGGTTACAGAACTGCGGAAAAGTGGGACATACATATAACACGTAATGAAATAATATTGACTCCAGCACACGCTATTCAAATCTCTTTTTACTTCCCAGAATGAAAGGGGAATAAACAAAATTGGTTAAACAATGAACCTGCCAGCCTTTTCAGTTCACGCTTCTAAACGGTCGCCGGTAACCACACACGTTGCAAGTTTTTGTTACGCGCGATGATATATTTATTAAGAGTGAGGGGTTAGAGCTTGTATGTTTTTCCCCCCTCCTTTGTGCCTATTTCCTTCTGCCTTTGTTCTGTCACTGTGAAACTTTGAAAAATAAATTGCAACAGAAAACAGAAGAAAAAAGAATAATGAAAGCGAGGAAGTATGGAGACACCGTGTACCACGCAATGCTATACGAAGAAGCCGTCGGTGTGATTTTTGCTTGTTTGAAATACATTTAATTCCAGGGGAATTTCTTCTCTCTCTTGAGAGCTATTAGCATTCATGTAAGAAGGGGGAGAAAAATTCCATTTAGCATCAGTTAAGTGAAGGCAATCACATTCCAGAGTGACATAACTGAAACATAAAAAGCTAGTGGTCTATCCTTCGGGTTCTTCAATAAGGACATAGAACACAGAATAGTGTTGGAAGGGACCTCGGAGGTCTTCTAGTCCAACCCCCTGCTCAAGCAGGAGACCTTAAGCCATTCCAGACAAATGGCTGTCCAAGTTCTTCTTAAAATCTCCAGTGACCTACAACCTCTGAAGGAAAGCCATTCCACTGATTAATAGTTCTCACTGTCAGGAAATTTCTCTTTATTTCTGGTCTGGATGTCTCATTGATTAGTTTCCATCCATTGCTTCTTGTCCTGCCCTCAGGTGCTTTGGAGAATAGGTCAACTCCCTCTTCTCTGTGACAGCCCCTCAAAAATTGGAAGACTGCTGTCATGTCACATTCCTGAATGGGTGTGTCAGGGGCATGTCCTCAATCACATTAGTCAATGGAACAATTTTGCAAGTTGTAGAGATCACTCCCCTCTGGCTGCTGTGGGTAATCCTGAGAGACAGCCTTGAGAGATACGTCTGGAATGTACTTCTGTTTTTGGCTGCCATGCTGCTTCGTTGGTTTTCCATCCCCCTTGCCTATGGCAACTCAAGAGCAGGCCAGGGATGCTTTGTGACAGTAACCCTATGTTCTGTCCCCGTCTCACACACGCACACCAGCAGTCGACCAAGAGTTAAAATAAACCAGACAAGAATTTCCTTTGATAACAGAATTGGCAGCAACCCAGTGGCTGCTTGCCAAAAGTTTTTACTTACAAAGGGAGGTTTATCTCCTCTGAAAACATCAAAGAAAGTCCACAAAAGCCAAAGAATAGTCAAGTCCAATCCAAGAATCAATCCAAGCAGAGCATATAACAAAGTTCCAGAAATGTAGAATGATTTGGTAGCTTTCAGTTTTGTCCGCCAAAAAGCCTGAATGGCCACCACACCCACTTTTATCCCCTGTGGGGTATGGTCCAGTGACTCAGCTTAATCTCTGGCACGCCTCCTTCTCTGCTGCGTGCACTTGTCTTTCCGATGCTGTCGGGGATCCAGCCAAGACTTATCTCCGTCGCTGTCTAACTGTGGCTGCTCGGAAGTGCCTGGCTCTTGGCCTATCTCTTCTCCTTCGGAAGACACCTGAGGCATTGCCAAAGAGGAGGGTCCTGGAGAGGGAGGCCTTGCCAACTCCTCTCCTTCACTTCCGGAGTCTTCTCCCTCCGATAAGACAGGCTTGGAGGTCGGAGTCACAACACCCTAGTCCTTCATTTTGTTAGGCTAGACATACCTAATTCCCTCAATTGTTTATCATATGGTTTAGCCTCCAGACTCCCAAATACCCTTGTGGCTGTTCTCTGCATTCTTTCTAGGCTTTCAACATCTTCTTGGTAGACCACACCTGGAATACTGCATCCAGTTTTGGTCACCACACTATAAAACAGATGTTGAGACTCTAGAAAGAGTGCCGAGAAGAGCAACCAAGATGATTAGGGGACTGGAGGCTAAAACATATGAAGAACGGTTGCAGGAACTGAAGTGAAGGACCAGGGGAGTTGGACTAGATGACCTACAAGGTCCCTTCCAACTCTGTTAATCTGAATCTATCTAAGATGATCAAAGGCCTGGAGACTAAAACATGAAAAACAGTTTCAGGAACTGGGCCTGGCTAGTCTAGGGAAGAGAAGGACCAGGGGAGACAGGATAGCAGCCTTCCAATATTTGAGGGGCTGCCACAGAGAGGAAGGGGTCAAGCTATTTTCCAAAGCACCCGAAGGCAGGACAAGGAAGAATGGATGGAAACTGAACAAGGAGAGATTCAACCTAGAAATTTCTGACAGTGAGAACAATCAACCGATGGAACAGCTTGCTTCCAGACGTTGTGGGACCTACATTACTGGAAGCTTTCAAGAAGAGACTGGACTGCCATCTGTCAGAAATAGTGTAGGGTCCCAACAAGATCCCTTCCAACTCCGTTAATCTGTTATCTGTATTGTGGTGACCAGAACTGAATGAAATAAAGTTCAACCGATTAAAAGTAGGAAGAACTGTGGGATGAGAAGAAAGAGAGAAAAGACTGGGTCCGATAGGTATAATCCATGCTTGCTTATTCTTAGAAATTCCAGATTATACTGGTTGTTTTGTCTGGCAATGGGAAACCAAACTTCGCATGATGAAAACAGTCAATTGAAGAATCCAACAATGACAATCACCACCAGTAGCTAGTTAATCGATTTCTCCAGGAAGACCTTTGGATGGAAATGACCCAAGGTCATTTGGCTCCTGACCTTCTTTGCCAAGTCAATATCTCTGAAGACCTTTGCTTTCCAAAGCAACAGCATCTTGACCTGGTTGATAGCCCTTCTGAAGCTTCAACAAAGCTCTCCTGATGGGATCTGCGGTTGAGCTGTATCAAGTCTCGCTGACTTTCCCCGACAAATAATGAACTTTCCAAGTGGGAAATGGCTCTTCTAATCACAACATGACACAGTTAATCTCATCCCTGGGTAAATTATTCACCTTTGGCTGTATTTTAATGTTTAAAGAGTTGAGCTGCTTTTTAATCCTAAATAGACTCCTGTAAATCCATTTAAGAGTCTAATGAAATGAAAATCGAGTTTGCACATTGATTTTTCCCTAGGTTTTTTTCTTTCTCCCAGTGGCAGAAATGAAGCAATTTAGTGTTTCTTCTGCTCAAAGTTGGCACTCCTGGTGCCAGTGCTAATTAAATTCTAATGTGTTCAGAGCAGAGAAATGACAGCGCTCCACAGCAACACAACTCATATAAATTGCACTCAGAGGTGAGACCCTGTGGTTGTATACGAACCTACAGCCTTCCATGATAATTCTAAAACAGCTTATGCAAAGTAGACGACTTGGGTGAGCTGACGGAAGTGTGAGGTCCACAACCAACTCTTCGTTGTGCTTGCTTCCACAGCATAATTCACTTGTCCAGGCTCTAAGCTAGTTGAATCTTCTGATGAATGTTCTCCCCTGAAACACACAATGCCATAATTTGAACCCAAGTCTTATTTCAAAATAGAGAAGCTGGCATTAAGGAAAAACTTCCTAACAGTGAGGACAATTAACCAGTGGAACAGCTCACCTACAGAAGTTGTAGGTGCTTCATCACTGGAGGTTTTTAAGAAGAGACTGGACAGTCACCTGTCTGGAATGGTGTAACTTCTCCTGGTTGAGCAGGGGGCTGGAATGGAAGACCTCCAAGGTCCAGCTCAATCCATTCCATTTTCTCTCTTCTCTTCTCTTCTCTTCTCTTCTCTTCTCTTCTCTTCTCTTCTCTTCTCTTCTCTTCTCTTCTCTTCTCTTCTCTTCTCTTCTCTTCCCTTCCCTTCCCTTCCCTTCCCTTCCCTTCCCTTCCTTCCCTTCCTTCCCCATATATTCTCTTCTCTTCTCTTCTCTTCTCTTCTCTTCTCTTCTCTTCTCTTCTCTTCTCTTCTCTTCTCTTCTCTTCTCTTCTCTTCTCTTCTCTTCTCTTCCCTTCCCTTCCCTTCCCTTCCCTTCCCTCCCCTCCCCTCCCCTCCCCTCCCCTCCTCTCCTCTCCTCTCCTCCCTCCTCTCGTCTCGTCTCCTCTTCTTGCCTCTTCCCTTCCCTTCCCTATCCTGTTCCATTCCGTTCCATTCTCTCTTCTCTTCTCTTCTCTTCTCTTCTCTTCTCTTCTCTTCTCTTCTCTCCTCTCCTCTCCTCTCCTCTCCTCTCCTCTCCTCCCCTTTTCTCTTTTGCTCTCCCCTCCCCTATCCTATCCTATCCTATCCTATCCTATCCTATCCTATCCTATCCTATCCTATCCTATCCTATCTTATCCTGTCCTGTTCCATTCCATTCCATTGACAGTCCCCAACCATGTCCACTCAGAGGTTTATCTGTGTCCTCAGGGTCACCTGAGTAGTGCAAATGGGTGTGGAACCTTCCTGGAATTGTTGAAAGCACTGTGTTGTAGACTGGAGATAGATGAGGTCATACCCCCCTCCCCCCCATCTCAGAGAAGGCTCCACACTCACTTGCACCACTCAGGTGACCCCGAGGACAGAGACAAACCTCCAAGTGGCCTCAATGGCTCTCTAAAAATGCAAATGACCAGCTGTTTGCAAAGAGTATAAATCCTTCCCTTCCCTACCATCCAGTCAGAGCTGAAGAAGCTTCTTGGATGAGAAGCAAAACATCTTCAAAGAAAAAACAAGGAAAGTCCAGTTGCCTCTTGAAAAAAGCACCTTTGAGTCTAAAAGGAAAAACAGAGAAAGTCTAGCTGTCTTTTGAAATAGCACCCCTTCGGTTCTTTCAGAAAGTGTCAGCATGCATGAAACCTGTCTTCATTTGGAACCACCCTGGCTCCTGATTTTTTGTCCCTGACAGAAAAGAAGGGAGATATTTTGCCACTTTTATTCAGAAGAGAGGTCTCTTCTTCAAAAGGTTTCTGTTCTAGAAATTTAAAAAAAACTGTTATGGTTTGAGCCTAACTAGTTGTCCAGGTAATATATGTGTACTGTTACTTTAATCTGAAAATGTATTATGTTACTTTAAAGGTATTCATTGTAATGCTGAGTCATGCTGTAATTAGGTAATGACTGGTTGTGAGAGTATTTAAGCAAGGTACTGTAACGTATTCAGTTTGATGATGAGATGATAAAGCTGAGATGATAAGCTACCATTGAGAGGAATTGATATCTGCTAATCATCATTGGATGGAACTGCAACCATCGTGGTTTGTGAACCAGAGTGAGTTTGTTATTCTAACCAACTACTGTTTGTTGGGTAAGAAGATATCTGTAACTACTGGACTGATTTTACAGGCAAAGACATGGAATTTGTTTAAAGACTATGAGACTGTTTTTCTACTATAAAGTAAGCTTTTGATAAACCAGTTTGCATAACTCTTATTCATTGCTCTCAGCAACGTTTCCTTGTGCATTTACTCTGCTGGTTGGTAACACAACAACAATATCCTTAACAAAAACAACAGCTTTTTGTATTCTCTCCTTACCCAAACAGGGTCTGGTGGAGAGACAAACATTTAATCTCAGCCCTAGAATGGGTAATTAATCAATCAGGATTCCAGAGAATGAAATAGGTGTGAATTCTTTGAATTCAAGTGTAATAGCTTGAGTCCACTGTGCCGGGGATACCAGCCCTGACAATCTTAAATACAGGCCCATCGGTAATTAAAACTCTCAAAGTGACTGATGGGAAGCAGCAAGTCTGATTGGATGGCAGGATGCTTCTTATTGCTTTGGATGGCTCCAGATTGCTTTTAAAAATGGAGGGGGGGAGAAGAAGGGGAGGGGAGAGAAGAGAAAAGAAAAGAAGGGGAGAGGAAGAGAGGAAAGGAAAACAGAAAGAAAGGAAAGGAGGAAAAAGGAAGGGAGAGAGGAAGGAGAGGGAGGGAGGAAGGGAGGGGAGAGAATGGGAAGAAAGGGAGGAAGGAAGGAGAGATAGGAAGGGAGGGAGGGAGGGAAGGAAGAAGGGAGGGAGGGAGGGAAGAGAGAGAATGGGAAGGAAGGTAGGAAGGAAGGAAAGGGAGGGAGGGAGAGAGGGAGGGAGGGGAGAGAGAGAATGGGAAGAAAAGGAGGAAGGAAGGAGAGATAGGAAGGGAGGGAGAGAGGGAGGGAGGGGAGAGAGAGAATGGGAAGAAAAGGAGGAAGGAAGGAGAGATAGGGAGGGAGGGAGAGAGGGAGGGAGGGGAGAGAGAGAATGGGAAGAAAAGGAGGAAGGAAGGAGAGATAGGGAGGGAGGGAGGGAGGGGGGAAGAAGGGAGGGAGGGAGGGAAGAGAGAGAATGGGAAGGAAGGTAGGAAGGAAGGAAAGAAGGGAGGGAGGGAGGGAGGGGAGAGAGAGAATGGGAAGAAAAGGAGGAAGGAAGGAGAGATAGGAAGGAAGGGAGGGAGGAAAGAATGGAGAGAGAGGGAGGAAGGAAGAATATAGGAAATAGAGAAAGGGAGCAAGGGAGGGTGGGAAGAGAGAATGGGAAGGAAGGGTGGAAGGAAGGAGAAATAGGAAGGGAGGGAGGGAGGCAGGAAGGAGAGAAAGATGAGAAAAGGGAACAAAAGGGAAAGGAAAGGAAGGGAAGAGTTTATTATTATTATTTATTTATTAAATGTATTTATATGCCGCCATTCTCCCAAAGGACTCAGGGCGGCGAACACAAGTTAAGAAACAAGTACAATAAAATCATAATTTAATCCAAATAATTAATTAGTAGTAAATAATAAAACCCGGAATCAGAGTCAGCCTATTTGTTTGAAAAGCCAAGTCTTCAAGTCCCGACTTGAAGAAGCGGAGATCAGGAGCCATCCGGAGCTCAGTAGGCAATTCTTTCCAGAGGGTGGGAGCACCCACAGAGAACACCCTACCCCTGGGCATAGCAAGGTGACATTGGCTCGCCGTTGGAACCCTGAGGAGAGGGATGAAGGATGAAGAAGGGAAGAGAGAACTGTGATCATCATTCCTCAGTAAGCCACATTTTATCATTGGACACATTTCTTTTCTGAAAGCAAAGCAGGCAGGAGCAATTTTTATATTATTTTGCACTGGGCCAGGATTGTATGCTCCGCGTACCTGTGTTGAATGAGTAACTCAGAAAGCCTAGGCTCCGAGGACCTCCCTGAAGAGTTCGGATTCCGTTCCCCCCTCATCACATACGAGAAAAGCTTACCAATGGCCCTATTTGGCATTCCCAACCTCATCGCTGTGCTGTGGTACGTGGCATCGAGTGGGACCTTTCCTGGCTACCAATCAGGACAGCACTAAATCACGCTGCAGGAGCTGTTAAACGGGGCAGCTATAAAACTTAGCATCCATTGCTCTGTAATGGAGTGGTGGTTGCCAGCCTTGGAAACCACGGTCCGTAGTAGCCATATTTCATCCCAGCCTTCCATTTTGGCAGGCGGGTTTCATTGTGTTCAGGAAACCTGGAAGTCGCTCAACCCAAAATCCAGTGGTGGTAAAAATTTCAAAAATTTTTACTACTCGTTCTGTGGGTGTGGCTTAGTGGGCATGGCATGGCTTGGTGGGCGTGGCTTGGTGGGCATGGCAGGGGAAGGATACTGTAAAATCTCCATTCCCATCCCAATCCAGGGGAAGGTTACTGCAAAATCCCCATTTCCTCCCGATCAGCTGGGGCTCGGGAGGCAGAGAATAGATGGGGCAGAGCCAGTCAGAATTTTTACTACCGGTTCTCCGAACTACTCAAAATTTCTGCTACCGGTTCTCCAGAACTGGTTAGAACCTGCTGAAACCCACCTCTGCCGAAGCCAGATAGAAACTGGTGGCTGAAGAAAACAGAAATTGACCTGTGGGAAAAAGGTGCTACAGATCATGGGCTTCTCTTAGAAATACAGTAGTGGCCAAAATTGTGGTAACCTTTTGGGGAAAAGTGCATTTTTGAGGTTTGATGCTTAATAACACCACCTTTTTTTTTTTTTTTTGAGTTTCAAAATAATCCTAGTCAACTGCTGGAATGGCCTGGGAATAGCCCAGACCTTAACCCAATTGAAAAGCTATGGAGCCGACTAAAGAAACTTGTTAGTCAGAAGCAATGGTGAAATCCAAATTTTCTTACTACTGGTTCTGTGGGCGTGGCTTGGTGGGCGTGGTGTGGCTTGGTGGGCGTGGCTTGGTGGTCATGACAGGGGAAGGATCAGAGGTGGGTTTCAGCAGGTTCTGACCAGTTCTGGAGAACCGGCAGTGGAAATTTTGAGTAGTTTGGAGAACCGGTAGTAAAAATTCTGACTGGCCCCGCCCCCATCCATTCTCTGCCTCCTGAGTCCCAGTTGATCGGGAGGAAATGGGGATTTTGCAGTAACCTTCCCCTGGATTGGGATGGGAATGGAGATTTTACAGTATCCTTCCCCTGCCACGCCCACCAAGCCTTGCCCACCAAGCCATGCCACTCACCAAGCCACTATGGTGATCATTTTTGTATATCTCATTTTTTCTACGTGTTTGACTTTTCTTCTTTATACTGTAACTACTATTCTAATAGCAAATCCTTCATAAAAGTTATTGCATGACATTCTTGATTAAATTATCTTTTCATTGATATATCATTTTATGGTACTAATCCAAAAAAAAAAAAGTGGTGTTATTAGCCAATTTTAGAAAATACACTTCTCCCAAAAGTTTTCCATAATTTTGGCCACTGCTCTATGTTTGTCAGAGTTAGGTAATAGTCCCAAAGATAACAAAACTCCAAGGCTTGTAGGTTCAGCAAAGAATAGTTTTATTTGATATATCATAATTGGCACAGATCTGGTGAAAACCGACTCTGAGGTTCCTTCAGTTTTCACCAAATTAAAAGTTTTTCCTTGTCCCCAAACCACATTCAATCACATGGTCCAATCAGGGCGCCATCCAGTTGCTTGGTAACGTCGCTCCTCCTCTCTCTCTGACCAGGTGTGAGAATGCCCTTGGTTCCCAAGAGAAAGCATTTTGTTTTGGCTTCAGCTATCTATATTCCCCGCTCCCTACCCCTCAGCTCCAGTGTGGCAATGTTGAAGCTCCAAGATGGCTTCGGTCAGGTCAGCTTCAGAGTTGACAATGTTTTCAGTCCAGGCAGTCCTCAATTTACAACAGGTTAGGGACTCTTCAAAGTTAAAATGGTGGTGAAAAAAAATGACTTATGACCTTTTTTCTCACTTATGACCATCGCAGCATCCCCATGGTCATCTGATCAAAATTCAGTTGCTTGGCAAATCAAGAAGTTGCCTTCAGAAGTTGTGAGAGCTTCATCCCTGGAAGCTTTCAAGAAGAGACTGGACTTCCATCTGTTTAAGAAATGGTGTAGGGTCTTCTGCTTGGGTGGGGGGTTGGACTAGATGACCTACAAAGTCCCTTCCAACTCTATTAAACTGAATGACCATTGCAGTGTCCCCTTTTGAGACCTTCTGAGAAGCAAAGGCAATGGGGAAGCCTGATTCACTTAACAAACATTCTACTGGCTTAACGACTGCAGTGGTTCACTTAACAACTGTGGCGAGAAAGGTTGTAAAATGGGGCAGAATGTACTTAACAACTGATGCATTGAGCAACAGAAATTTTGGGTTCGATTGTGGCCATAAGTCGAGGACTGCCTGTATTGAAGGATAGTTGAATGCATGTTGAATGAGATGGTGTTTCTGACATCTCCATGTACAGTTTTTACACACCACTGGTCCAGCCTGAAGCTCTTCCTCCGGTCTCCCAAGGTCATTCTCACATACCATTACACACCGACTATAATTTCATGCATTTTGTGATAAATGGACATGTGGGAGCTCAATTCAAAATTTGCTTTTGACTGTACAAAATTGTGGGAACCTTTTGGGGAAAGTGTATTTTCTAAAACTAGCTAATAACAGCGTTTTTTTTTTTTTTTGGGGGGATTAGTAGCATAAATATATATATCAATGGAAAGATCATTTAATCAAAATATAATGCAGTAACTTTTATGAAGGATTTGCTATTAGAATAGCAGTTACAGTATAAAGAAGAAAAGTGAAACACGTAGAAAAAATGAGATATACAAAAATGATCACCATAGAAAAAACGAGATATAGAAAAATTATCACCATGTCAGTTAATACTTAGTTGGGTAGCCTTTAACATGAATGACGGCCTTACAATGTCTTCCCATGGAGTGAACCAAGGCTTTGAGTTCTGCAGCTGTTCTAATGTGAAACCAAGATTGAAGGATGGCTTCTATTAACTGGGTTTTATTGCTGGGTTGCTTCTGACTAATAAGTTTCTTTAGTTGGCTCCATAGATTTTGAATTGGGTTAAGGTCTTGGCTATTCCCAGGCCATTCCAGCAGTGGAATAGGATTATCTTGAAACTCCAAAAAAAAGTGATGTTATTAGCCATCAAACCTCATGCTAAGAAGCATTCTCAGTAAAATTACTAGGAAGAAGTAAAAACAATATCAGAGGAACGGAAAGTAGTATCTCTTGTTGAATATTTTTCTTCTTCTTCTTCTTCTTCTTCCTCTTCTTCTTCTTCTTCTTCTTCTTCTTCTTCTTCTTCTTCTTCTTCTTCTTCTTCTTCTTCTTCTTCTTCTTCTTCTTTTTTGATAAATTGTCCCAAGGAATAGTATACATTCAACAGTCTCCATCACAGCATTCATTTCCAGCAGGAAGAAAATTCTTCTATTATCCAGTTACTGATTTAAATTTCCATTTCATATCTTAAGAGCATCTTGATTCTTGCAGAAGAGACCAGATGTTCAATTAAACCATTGAGAACAATAATGGTTTATCAACCGACAGGAAGAGTGAGATTAGCAATGTGTGGAAATTCGGATCCAATCTATTAAAACTTTCAAAAGTCTTTGTAAACTGGATGGACCCAAAAAAAAATTAAATAATAATAATTGAACTATTCATAAGGAGAAAAAGCCAAGCAAACATGTTTATTCATTTTCTCAAATTGTGTTTCTGGTTCCATTCGGAAAACCCTCCAGTAAATACGGTAAATAAAACAATTTCCCATGTGTCATTTGTGCAATAACCATATTTGTCTGGGCAATGGATAGGATGGAAAGGAAAAATAAATCATAAACCCAAACTCTCCATTTTTTTTCCTAAAATCTAATGCCAATGAAACAAGATTGGTAAAGCAACACATGAAATGACTAAAATATTCCAAGCTAGAGATCTATTGGCTATCAACTCTAATAATTTTCCCACACTTAATTGTAATATTGAGCTGTAATTAAACATTACATTTTATTGTTTGCTCTTGTGTTTAATTGCTATTAACCTGTACTTTTGACTGCATTTTATTGTTATCATTGCACTGTTGATAGCTGTGGTTTTATATGCCAGTCAGAGTTGGTTGACTAAGCCATTTTATAAATTCATCAATCAATGAATTAATCGATCAATCAATACTAGAAGGTAAAATAGGCGCCATGTTGTAATTCCCAGATTTAGGTAGAAAGCCTAACCCAGTTAATTCCAGGTAGATCGCATTCAGAATCCCAATTGTCTAGTGGTTAAGGCATCAGGCTAAAAACTGGGAGACAGTGAGTTCTAGTCCCGCCTTAGACATGAAAGCCAGCTAGGTGACTTTGGGCCAATCACCAGGAGACTGGAATTCTAGTCCCACTTTAGGCATGAAAGCCAGCTAGATGACTTTGGTCCAATCACCAGGACACTGTGAGTTCTAGTCCTGCCTTAGACATGAAAGGCAGGCTGGATGACTTTGGTCCAATCACCAGGAGGCTGTGAATTCTAGTCCTGCCTTAGTCATGAAAGCTGGGTGACTTTGGCCCAATTCCTCTCTCTCAGCCCAAGCCACCTCACAGGATTATTACTGTAGGAAAAATAGGAGGAATATATTATTTTTACAAGTATGTGTAAAAATAATAATGGTGTGGGCTATAAATAAACACATTCTAAAGAAGGAAACACTTAGGATGAGGGTAGAGTTGCCTTACACATATAAATTCACAGGGCTGTCAGACTTCATTAGGCCTGTATTTTGCCCCTACACTAATTTGCCCTGATTGTTAAAACTGCTCATGTTGTCTGTTAGCTCCACTGGCAATTAATTACTTCCCTCGTTATTATTGGACCGTGGTAGACGCCTGCTGCTGAAAGCAAAGAAGTTACCAGGGGTGCAACGAGCAGTTTGCAAAATCTGGAAGAAAAATCTGTTGCCTTTTAACTCTTTGCAGAAAACGTGCTGGTGGGAAGGAGCCAGGAACAGAGATTGGCCCATTTGCTGTTCAGAAGACGGGCCGCTCGGTGGTCCCTGACTTGGGACGGTCCCGGTTTCCTTTATTATTCTAATTATTCCCGCCTCCCCACATGCTCTTTTTTTTGGGGGGGGGGAATTTTTGATCAAAATGATATCGCGCAGGAGGAGAGAAGGAGTGTGTGGAGAAAGGCTAATGTTCCCGTTGTTCCATCGAGGCAGAAGGTGGTTATGAATAATGATGGAAGCTGTAAATCCGAGAACACGTGCTGGAGATTAAGCATCGGCTGAAACGAGGAGGTTGAATTGTAGGTTAGCAAAGCTTAGCCTGGCTGGAAATCTGGTGGCAAATATCTATCTAAGTAAAGGAGTAGTACTCCTTTACTTAGTAGAGTAGTACTTTACTTAGTAGAGTAGTACATTACTTAGAAGTCCTACCCTCCTTCCTCCCTTTTTCTCCTTCCCCTTCTTTCTCCTGCTTCTCCTTCTCCTTCTTCCTTCTCTTTCTCCTCCTCCTCCTTCCCTTTCGCCTCCACCCTCGTCCTTCTCTTCATTCTCTTTCTCCTTCTCCTCCTCCTCCCTCCTCCTTCTCCCTTCTCCTTCTTCTCTCTCTTTCTCTTTCTCCTCCTCCTCCTTCTCCCTTCTCCTTCTTCTCTTTCTCTTTTTCCTCCTCCTCCTTCTCCTTGTTCCTTCTCCTTCTTCTCTTTCTTCTCCACCCTTGTCCCTCTCCTTCTCTTCCTTCTCCTCCTTCTCCTTTTCCCTGTTCCTCATTCTCTTTCTTTCTCTTTCTCCTTCTTTCTTTTTCCCCTTCTTTCTCTTTCTCCTCCTCCTCCCTGTTCCTTCTCCCTGTTCCTCCTTCTCTTTCTTTCTCTGTCTCCTTCTTTCTCTTTCCCCTTCTTTCTCTTTCTCCTCCTCCCTGTTCCTTCTCCTTCTCCTCCTTCTCTTTCTCCTCCACCCTCGTCCCTCTCCTTCTTCTCCTTCTCCTCCCTCTTTCTTCTTCTCCTCCTCCTTCTCTTTCTCCTCCTTTTCCTTTCTCCTCCCCTTTCCTTTTTCTCATCTTCTTCTTCCCCCGCCCCGTCCCCTCTCCCACCTTTTCTTTTTTAAAAAAGAAATCTCATCGAACAGCAGCAGATTTCTAACCTCATTTAGAGTTAATATCAAGGAATGAAAAAATCAACACCTCGGAGGCCCGAATTCACCTCCCTAACTCACTCGGCTTTTCCAAAGCTCTACTTCTGACTTTATTGGAGGTTCTGATTTTTATTGGCATAATAAGGTTCCACTCCTTGTCATCTCTTTTCTTACTTTCTCTTCCTGGCTGGGAAATTAGAGTGTAAGTAGACAGACTTGTAGTGCCTTTTCAAATCAGCTCCCTTGATTTGAAAGGTAGGGGAGAGAAATTTGTGTTGAATTTCAAAGAGGCGGCTACCCCCTGGATTTGATAAAGGAGGTGATAAAGAAATGCCAGCTTTTCTTTCTTCCCCGTGAAAAGGCAATTTGAAAATTGTTGTCTGTGTTGTAGGCATGGATTTGGAGGGGCGGGGTGGCGACAACCAGATTTGTTGAATGCAACCACAATGGACAGCCTAGAGGGAGAAAAAAAAAAACACACACACACAAAAGATTGAAAAGAATATGCAAAAAGATAAGTAGGATCTCAATTGACAAGGGCAGTGGAATTAAAAATGCTCATCTTTAATTAATCGCATGTATTTTGCATAAGGAGATTATGGTTCGCAAACAGAGTCAAACCACAACACAATTACTTGAACATAATCAGAAATATTGTTTGTCTTCTTGATAACAATTTCATGCTATGTTGCATTTAAAAAAAAAAACAAAGAACTCCTTTTTGGGTAGAAGGTTTGTATTATTATTATTATTATTGGTTAATCTTTGGTGAGATCCACAGCCTTTGAGGCTGGTTAATAGCTCAGCAGCTCGAGTTGAAGTGGTTCGGGAATGACGAGAGGCACAAGCAAGCAAGTGACAACAGCTCTTTAATATACGGTGAGACTTCAGCAAAAACTCAGAGGCTGCAGTCCTCCTTATATACAATCCTGGAGAGACTGTCAGCCAATCAGAAACGTAGGCAGGTTTGAAACTCCCGCTTAAAAGTATCAATACATAACACCCCTCCCTTCCCAGAAGGCACTAACACTCAAAAATTAACATATGTACAAACAAAGTCTCGCAGGTGCTTAGGCTGAGTTCTCGCCCTAGTTGACCTGCGCAGTTCAGTGTTTGGTGAGGCGTCGAGCTGGTCGGAGGGACTCTTTGTCTCTCCCGGCTCCGCCAATGGAACCTCCTGGATTTTGTCCGGGGCGTGGTTATTCCCGGCTGGGAGTGGCGACTCGCTGGGGCGGCGCTGGAACCAGGGCTTGTCAGCTAAGTATTCTCGCGGCCCCGGGCTTGAGTTAGCTGTTTTGGAGAAGTGGTCATAGTTAGGCTCGGACATGTCTGCGTTGATGTTTGCCTCGCCAACCACCCGTTTCCTCAGTTGGTCTATGTGGCGCTTCCAGAGTCTATCTACCCCCACATCCACCGTGTATGATTTTGGGCCTGTTATCCCCACTATGGTTCCTGCAACCCACAGAGGACCGCTGGCATAATTGCGAGCGAACACCGGGGACCCGACCTGAAACTGCCTTAAGCCACAGGTCTCTCCCTTAAAGTTTTCGTGCGAATAGTTAGGGTGAAGCCTGTCCAACACGCACCGGAGCTTTCTCCCCATGAGGAGCTCTGCTGGGCTTCTCCCAGTTGCTGTGCATGGTGATGCATGCTGAACCGCAAGGAATTGATCTATCCTGGCCTGCCAGTCCCCATTGTCTAATCTGGACAGTGCTTCCTTGGCTGTCCTGACAAATCGTTCAGCCAATCCGTTGGAAGCCGGGTGAAATGGGGCTGATAGGGCATGGCGGATCCCCAGGCCGGCCAAGTAGCCTTCGAAAAGGGTTGCTGTAAATTGGGGACCATTGTCCGATACCAAGGTATCCGGCAGGCCGTGGGTGGCAAACAACTTTCTTAGGGCCTTGATAACCGCTTCGGCCGTTGTGGATGGCATTAATACAATTTCGAGCCATTTTGAAAAGGCATCCACTACTATTAAAAACGTTTGGCCATGGAACGGGCCGGCAAAATCAATGTGGATCCTCCCCCATGGGCCTTTTGGTTTCTCCCACTCTCGGATGGGCGCTACTGGGGGATCGGGGCGAGACTCCTGGCAGGGTCTGCACTTCCCCACCCACTCGGAAATGACCTGGTCCATGTTGGGCCACCAGACATAGCTGCGGGCTAAGCACTTCATCCTAACGATGCCAGGATGCCCTTCGTGCAATAATTCTAAAACTCTATCTCGTAGTTTTGCTGGAATTACCACTCTGTCACCCCACAGTAAGCACCCCCCTTGCGTAAACAGTTCATTTCGTTTGTTGGCAAAACCTTGGTACTCCTCCCCGACCACCTTGTCCGGCCACCCTTTCAAAACCCAACCCATAACAGTCCGGATAACAGGGTCTCTATTTGATGCCTTCGCCACCTCGCCGGAGGAGATGGGCCCCAAGGTTAACGTGTCCAACAACAGGACGGAGGTTTCCGGTGTTGGGTTGTCCAGCAGGTCGGGAAGGGGGCAACGGCTAAGGGCATCCGCATGACCCAGGGTCCGCCCAGGCCGATGGACGAGCTGGTACGAGTAGGCCGATAAGAAAATCGCCCATCTAGTTAAACGGGGGGAGAGGGCAGCGGGGGTTGGCCTGTCGCCTGCTAGCAGTCCTAGCAACGGTCTATGGTCAGTCACAAGTTCGAATTTTCGGCCATAGAGGTATTCGTGGAACTTTTTAACCCCCGCAATCGCAGCCAGAGCCTCTCTGTCCAATTGGCTATAGTTTCGTTCTGTGCTGGACAGAGTTCGGGAGTAGAAGGCAATGGGTGCCTCTAGGCCGTTCGGCAGTCTATGGCCTAGGACGGCACCAACTCCTACGGGGGAGGCGTCGCAAACCAAGACGAGCGGCAGCTCTGCATTGTATTGGATCAGGAAACTGTCCTCAGATAGGAGTTTTTTTACTGCCTCAAACGCGGCCGCTTGCGGTTTCCCCCAGACCCATGGTACATTCTTCCCTAAGAGTTTGTGAAGGGGATCAGCGACCGTGGCCTTATCTCTTAGGAACATTGAGTAGAAATTTAGTAGTCCAAGGAAGGCTTGGAGCTCAGCTTTGGATTTGGGGGCTGGTGCGCTTTTGATGGCCCTCACCTTGCTTTCGGTAGGGTGGATGCCTGTGCCGTCCACCCTGTACCCCAGAAATTCTACCGAGGGGACCGCTATCCTGCACTTGTTCTTTTTAAGTCTTAGTCCCGCTTCTCTGAATCTGGACAGGACGTTCCGTACCCTGTCCCCTAGCTGGTGTTCGTCTTGGGCGCTGACTAAGACGTCATCGAAATAGGGGACTACTCCCGGAAGTCCTTGCAACAGGCGCTCCATGGTGCTTTGAAATAAGCCGGGTGCGACGCTCACCCCAAATTGGAGCCTGGTGCATTTAAATGCACCCCTATGAGTCACGATCGTTTGCGCCTCTGCCGTGGCGTCGTCGACCGGTAACTGTTGATAGGCTTGGGCCAGGTCTAATTTGGCAAAAATTTTTCCGGGGCCCAGGGAGTGTAGTAGATGGTGCACGATCGGCACCGGATAGGCGCTCGGCTGCAAGGCCTTGTTGATCGTGCACTTGTAGTCGGCGCAAATTCTGATTGAGCCGTCGGACTTAACTGGGGTGACTATGGGGGTCTCCCACTTGGCATGGTCAACGGGAACCAACACCCCTTGCTTAATCAGTTTGTCCAGTTCTGCATCGATCTTTGGTTTCAATGCGAACGGCACTCTTCTGGCCTTTAGTCTTACTTGGGCTACGTTGGGGTCTAAGTTTAGTGAAATAGGGGTCCCCACATACTTGCCCAATGTGTCCCCGAAAACGTCCTGGAACTCGGACAGGAGGCTGTCTTTCAGGGTTGACTTGGACATCAGGTGGACGCCGGTGAAGCCCATGCCAAGGGCTCGGAACCACCCCATGCCCAGGAGGCTCGGCAGCTGCTTCGTGACGATGGTCAGCGGCAGGTCTCTTTCGTAGTCTCCGTAGGTGACCCGGAACGTGCCCACGCCTTCGAGGGGGACTCGGTTCCCCTGGTAGTCTAGGATGCGCAGTCTCTGTCTGGAGAGTTGATCCTTCCGGAACGACGGCAGGAGGGTCTTTAGGGTTGTCCACGACATGATGGAGAGAGCTGATCCGGTGTCGATCTCCATCGAACACGGTCTTCCGTTGATCTCGACCACCGTGCTGACTTTGTCCTCGACCGTTGTGCTGGCCTGGTCGATGTGTATGCTGCGGCCATCTCGCGGTTCAAATTCGCGCCGTTTTTTCGCGCCGCCTTCTCTCGTTGGCTGCTTCTGGCGCGCTGATTCCGGTTGGCTGCGGCGCTCACGTGGTTTGAGTCTTCTGGGCAGAGTGGCTCTGCAGACTCGCGCCAAGTGCCCTTTCTTCTCGCAACGCCTGCAAATAGCCTCTCTGTATTTGCAGGACAGTCTATCATGGTGCCCGCCACAGCTGGGACAGCTTCGCCGGGGGCTGCCAGTGTCTTTTCTCCGGTGCTCTGTTCGGAAGACGTCCTCATCCGACTCGGACTCCGAGCTGGATCCGGCGTCTTCTCTGTGCACCGGGGCAGACTTGGGGCTGTCTTTGCTGGTCGGCGGACGCTGTAGCGTTTCAGCGGCCTTTGTGGAGGCTTCGTGAGCCCTGGCCTCATCAAGGGCTCCGGCAAGCGTCAGATCAGGCTTGGCGAGCAGACGCCGTTGCAGCCTAATGTCCCGAACACCACAGATCAGTTGCTCAAGCAACGCATCATCCAAGTCTCTGTAGTCGCAATGAGTTGCGGCTTTTCTCAGGCTGGCCATGTACGCGCTGACCGGCTCTCCCTCTCGTTGGACGCGCTGCCTTAGTTGGTATCGCTGCACGAACTTGGAGGGGACGGGAGCGTAGTGAGCCCGGAGAGTTGCCATCAAGGTGTCCCATGAGACTGTTTGAACCGGCGTTGGCTCACACAGTGACTCGGCCATCTCGAACACGTCCGGTCCGCAGTGGCTTAGGAATAGGGCTCTCTTTCGATTAGCCGAGAGGCCGTGCATGTCGCTGGCTTCTAGCGAGCATTCAAACCTTGTTAGGTACGAGACCCATTTTTCGCGGGTCGGATCAAAAGGCTTGGGCGGAACGTAGGCAGACATGTCCGGTATGTCTCCTGTGGTTCGCCTCGTCGCCTAGCTGAAGCTCGTGGTCTCACTGGTTGGCTTCTTGTAGCCTCAATCCCACCTTCGTCGCCAATGAAGTGGTTCGGGAATGACGAGAGGCACAAGCAAGCAAGTGACAACAGCTCTTTAATATACGGTGAGACTTCAGCAAAAACTCAGAGGCTGCAGTCCTCCTTATATACAATCCTGGAGAGACTGTCAGCCAATCAGAAACGTAGGCAGGTTTGAAACTCCCGCTTAAAAGTATCAATACATAACACGAGTCCTAACCAAGGACCTAGGAACTGTTAAGGTATCGTCGGAGGATGTAAGCTGTTCCGAGTAAGGTGATTTTTTGTAGAGTCAAAATGTTCAAGTCCGGCAAATTTAGAATTTCTAAATAGCGGGGTAGCCCTTTGGGTATTGCTCCAAGGGCTCCAATTACAATCGGGACAACACACGATTTCTTTTTCCACAGTCGCTCAACTTCAATTTGCAAATCCCGGTACTTTGTGATTTTTTTCTTGCTGCTTATCTTCAATCCGTGCATCACCAGGTATTGCAATCTCAATGAACCATACTTTTTTCTTTTCAACTATTGTTATGTCAGGTGTGTTGTGGACCAAGTGCCTGTCAGTCTGAATCCTAAAGTCCCACAAGATCTTGAGTTTCTCATTCTCTGGAACTTTCTCAACCTGATGTTCCCAGTGGTTTTTGCTGTACTCAAATCCAAACTTCTGGCACAATTTCCAGTGAAATTATTATTATTATTATTATTATTATTATTATTATTATTATTATTATTATTATTATTATTATATTTATTTATTTATTTATTTATTTATTGAATGTATTTATATGCCGCCATTCTCCCGAAGGACTCAGGGCGGTGAACACAAGTTAAGAAATAAGTACAATAAAATAATAATTTAATCAAAATAATTAATTAGTAGTAAATAATAAAGCCCGGAATCAGTCTCAGCCTATTTGTTTGAAAAGCCAGGTCTTCAAGTCCCGACGGAAGGAGCGGAGATCAGGAGCCGTCTGGAGCTCAGTAGGTAATTCATTCCAGAGGGTGGGAGCACCCACAGAGAACACCCTACCCCTGGGCACAGCAAGGTGACATTGGTTCGCCGTCGGAACCCTGAGGAGAGCGGCCCTATGTGAGCGAACAGGACGGTGAGAGGCAGGCAGGAGAAGGTCATGCAAATATCCCGGACCTAAGTCATGAAGGGCCTTATAGGTGAGGACTAGCACCTTGAAGCGGACCCGGAGAACCACTGGTAACCAGTGCAGCTCATGCAGGAGGGGTGTTATATGGGAGTAACGAGGGGCTCCCATAACAACCCGTGCGAGTTATTATCATCATCATCATCATCATCTTTTATTCATTAAACATGAAACTCAGCCAATACTACTACTACTACTACTAATAGTGATGATGATGATGATGATGACAGATTAAATAGATGGAAAACCAAAGCTTTGTATGGACAGCACTTGAAAAACATTGAAGGAAAATGTGATGACAATTTTACATGGACGTGGCTTAAGATGGGAACCTTCAAGAAAGAAGCGGAAGGCTTAATACTTGCTGCTCAAGAACAAGCACTACAAACTAATGCCATGAAAGTGAAGATACAAAAATCCACTGACAATCCAAACTGCCAACTTTGCACAGTGGATAGATTACAAGAAGGTATTTGACACACTACCCCATAGCTGGATTAACACCTGTCTGAAAAACTTTGGTATCAGCAAAAATATTTGTACATTTTTGAAAGCAAATATGCAAAAATGGAAAACAGTTCTAACAGCAAATGGGGAGAACATTGGCAAAGTCAACATCAGACGAGGAATCTTCCAAGAGGACTCACTTTCGCCACTACTGTTCAACATCGCATTAATTCCACTGACAATAATCCTATGAAACACAAAAGTGGGCTACCAAATCTCAAGCCAACATGGTAAAATAAACCATCTACTATACATGGATGACTTAAAACTGTATGTGCCAAAGCATATAGTTTATTGACATTGCTGTACCAGGAGACGCCAGAGTCAAAGAAAAAGAACTGGGAAAAAATCATGAAATATTGCGACCTGGCCATTGAAACTACACAGCTATGGATGAAACATGTAACAGTGATACCCATTGTCATCGGGGCACTTGAGCTGGCTACGAGGGAGGAGAGTGCCCTGCCCCCCTTCACAAGGCACGCCTGGGGACTGAGATGTAAGGAGGTGCCGGTGGGAGGGACATTTGTTGCAGAGGTGTGTTTCAGCAGGTTCTGACCAGTTCTGGAGAACTGGTAGCAGAAATTTTGAGTAGTTCGGAGAACCGGTAGTAAAAATTCTGACTGGCCCCGCCCCCATCTATTCTCTGCCTCCCAAATCTCAGCTGATCGGGAAGAAATAGGGATTTTGCAGTAACCTCCCCCTGGATTGGGGAGGGAATGGAGATTTTACAGTATCCTTCCCCTGCCATGCCCACCAAGCCCACCAAGCCAAGCCAAGCCACACCCACCAAGCCATGCCATACCACGCCCACCAAACCACACCCACAGAACCAATAGTAAAAAATTTTGAAACCCACTACTGATTTGTTGGGAACAAGTGTTGAATCTGCCGACATCTGGAGATTGCTGTGTTCTGTCTTGTGGGGCTTGCCCGGTTTGCCTGCTTCGCTGAACTTTTTGCTCTGGTTACTCTTTTGCTAACCTTGCTAACTGGACTTCTTGCCCTGGTTACTGCTTTGCAAACCTGGCTTACTGGACTACTTGCAGCCAGAGGCTCCTGAAGGTGCATGTGAGAGCTTTGCTCCAGGACTTGTAGTAAACATGGGGACGCTTGGGGGCAAAGTTGGAGCAATAAAGGGGAGTTAGAACTGTTCTCTGGCTCTGTTGCTTCCATGCCATGCCCTGGGTCATTACATTAGGGGTGAAATGCTACTGGTTCAGACTGGTTTGGGGGAACCTGTAGTAAAAATGCTACCTGTTCGGGTGAACCTGTATTTCCAACAATCAGCTGGGCAACGATCAGCTGTGACATATGATTTGTATTAGCTAGAATCATCAGATCTCCTGCTTTCTAGCTAATCTAAATTGCGTGGCACAGCAGATTTCCTCCCCCACCCACCACGCTGTTCTATTTACCTTTCCAGATTCAGAAGGCTTCAAAATGTTCCTTTTTTAGCGCTGCGTGGGTGTGCCTCAGGCACACATGCGTGCAGAGTGCGTGCTCGGTAGCAGACTCACAGAACCGGTAGCAGATTTCATCTCTGCATCACATGTATGTTGGATCAAGTACCACTTAAGGTGGTGACAATGGTACAATTTAAAAACTATAACTAGAATAGAATAGAATAGAATAGAATAGAATAGAATAGAATAGAATAGAATAGAATAGAATTTTTTATTGGCCAAGTGTGATTGGACAGACAAGGAATTTGTCTTGGTGCATGTGCTCTCAGTGTACATAAAAAGACAAGATACGTTCATCAAGAATCGTAAGGTAGAACACTTAATGATAGTCATAGGGTACAAATAAGCAATCAGGAAACAATTTCAATATAAATCGTTAGGATACTAGCAATAAAGTTACAGTCATAAGTGGAAGGAGATGGGTGGTGGGAACGATGAGAAGATTAATAGTAGTGCAGACTTAGTAAATAGTTTGACAGTGTTGAGGGAGAAAACTAAGAAAAATGTAGAGATGCTTAATAATTCCTCCAACAGTGGAGAAATCCTTCCTAAAAGTTAGGAAGCTCTCTCCTAATCCTGGTTTATTCCTTATCTGACCTCTAATCCCAGGTTTTCTCTTTGACTTTGGCTTTGGACAGGCTGCTTAATTCTTCCTCGTGGTTTCTTTTTGCTTCTCCTTTAATTCTGATTATTTATGCAGTTTTGGCTCAAGCTGAATTCCTGTGCAAGCCTAAGCTTGGTAACCAAATTGGCCTCAAAAATAACCTTTTCTGTTGTTCTTTTTGTTGTTGAATTCGTGGTGCTCTCTGAGCTTGCTTGTTGCAAGCAAGCAAACAGCCAAGCTCAGAAAGCACAGCAAGGATTCCAACCCCGAGTTGCAGCCATTCTCATCTATTGGCACCAGTTCTCTGTTCTGAATGCATATTTGTTCCTCTCGAACTTAAAATATCACGAAATGTGCCTGACCCCATCAGTTATGTTTCAGCTGGAAAATGTAAAAATGGCAGTTTGGAATGGAGGGGAACAGAGTTTGATGTTTATCTCTGCTGAATCTTCTTAATGAGCTGGCTGAAGGGCTCTTCCAGAGCCTCACAACAGCCTAGAACTAACAAAATAAAATTTTAAAAAAATGGAATTGCATTATGCAAATCGCTCTATTCCAGCCAACAGTTAATGCCAGGGTAAATGGAACATAATTACGTTGGTTGGGATTACTCTTAAAACTGGACAAGTTCCTGAGCAGCTGTGCAATCCCAAGGACATGAATGCAGCACCATCAATGCTCCTTTGAACTTCAACCAAAGAAAAGTCAAAAGAACTGATTACCCAGTTCTATAGTTTCCTTCCTGAGAAGCAGTGGTGGGTTGCCCCTGGTTCGGACCGGTTCGCAAGAACCGGTAGTAAAACTAGAGGGAGGCCCCACCCACTGCCCCGGATGTTGTCATCAGCGATCTGCGCAGTGGTGGTTTCAAAATTTTTTACTACCAGTTCTGTGGGTGTGGCTTGGTGGGTGTGGCTTGGTGGGCATGGCAGGAGAAGGGGACTGTAAAATCTCCATTCC
Organism: Arizona elegans; assembly: GCA_022577455.1. Taxonomy (NCBI): domain Eukaryota; kingdom Metazoa; phylum Chordata; class Lepidosauria; order Squamata; family Colubridae; genus Arizona; species Arizona elegans. The sequence goes on along the minus strand of JAKOOJ010000074.1, from coordinate 200,500 downwards.
CTCCCCAATCCAGGGGACGCTTACTGCAAAATCCCCATTTCCTCCCGATCAGCCAAGACTTGGGAGGCAGAGAATAGATGGGGGCGGAGCCAGTCAGAATTTTTACTACCGATTCTCTGAACTACTCAAAATTTCCACTACCGGTTCTCCAGAACTGGTCAGAACCTGCTGAAACCCACCTCTGGTGTGTTCGCTTCGCTCGCTCGCACGCACGCACAATCCCATTGCAAAGTGGTAGTAAAGGTAAGTAGAACCCACCCCTGCTGAGAAGGGTACATTATTCAAGAGGTTAACTTACGATAGGATGGTAGGCAGGGAATCAACATGAATAAGTCACACGCCCAAATACATTTTTTTCTCCAAACAGCTTTGCTGCCCATGATGTCATTTGCTGCTTACATAAGTCCCCACAATTCAGCAAGGCATTGTCAAGAGAATGCGAGATCTCCGTGTGCTTGCCTGTCAAAGAGAATCTTAAATATTATAATTTTACAGTTTTAGTACAAAGTTGCACCATAGCAACGGTCTTCCATCCAAACTTAGCAGCGCCAAGGAGAATGCAACTCAAGTGGGCCACCCAGGGGTGAAATGCTCCCGGTTTGGACCGGATCACCCAATCCGGTAGCGATGGTGGCGGGTGGTTCGGAGAACCGGTAGCAAAAATCCCTGCCCCCCCCATGCCCAGCTGAGCCACGCAATCATCAGAGCCTTTTTTTTTTTAAACTTTTAAAAGCATTTTTTCTACAACCTCTTCCGAAGATCTGATCTACAACCTCTTCCGAAGAGGTTGTAGAAAAAATGCTTTTAAAGGGTAAAAAAAGAGCCTCTGACGATCCCAGCTGAGCCGTGCAATCATCAGAAGCTTTTTTAAAAACTTTTCAAAGCTGATCACCCCCACTCGTGCGCTGTTCTACTTATCGCATGCCTCCTTTTGGCCTGCACTGCGCATGCACAGCCAGTGAACTGGTTCAGATTTCACCACTGGGGCCACCCATGCTTTTCAGCCCTTGAAAGCATTTTCATCTGCCGTCTTACAATGACAGGCCAAGAGCTTACCAAACATCTGGACTTTAAAGTTGAATGGACCTTCTTTAACTGTGATAGTGCAAATTGGATTTGTGGTGAACATGTGGATCTCTCTAACCTTTTCATGAATGAAACTTAAGCTCCACTGATCTTCATACCAGGCTCACGGAAGGCTCTTCTTGGTGTCCTCCCTTCCTGCTGGGATAGTCCATCTCTTTCTTCCTTCCTCAACTCAACTTCCTCAATCTGAAATGATCTAATGATCTAAGCCCCAGAGCTCACTATAACAGCATTGCCAAAAAGGCATGAAGAGTTGTTAACTTAATTTTGTGAAGCTTCTTCTCCGGTAACATTGTATTGCTAACTAGGGCATACAAAACCTTTGCTAGACCAATTCTCGAATACAGCTCGTCTGCCTGGAATCCACACTGTATATTGGACATTAATACGATTGAGCGGGTCCAGAGGTATTTCACGAGAAGAATCCTCCACTCCTCTACTCACAATAGAATCCCTTATGCCACCAGGCTCGAAATTTTGGGCTTGGACAACCTGGAACTGTGCTGCCTGCAGTCTGATCTAAACACAGTACACAAAATTATCTGCTACAACATCTTACCTGTCAATGACTTCTTCAGCTTCAACCTCAATAATACATGGGCAAACAATGGTACAAACTCAAGGTAAACCGCTTCAAACTTGATTGCAGAAAATACGACTTCAGCAACAGAGTGGTCAACGCCTGGAATGCTCTACCTGAGTCCATTGTTATATCCGCTAACCCTCACAGCTTCCACTTTAAACTGTCTACCATGGACCTCACTCCATTCCTAAGAGGTCCGTAAAGGGGATGTGCATAAGCGCACCAGCATGCCTACCATCCCTGTCCTACTGTCCCCATTTATTTGTATTCATTTCTTTCGTTCATATCCATGTTTATATTTATACCTGCTATCTTGTACATGTTTGACAAATTAATAAATACAAATACAAACCATGCAGATTGAACTACGTTTGTTATCTCTTCTTTTATTCCATTTTTTCTCACTAAAGCTAGGGAATTGCCTGCTAGGCTGGAGGGAAGGGTCAAGCAAGGACCAAGCTTGGAATCGTTATGCTGCAGTAAGCAGCATGAGCTCTTCCAGAATTTGTGAAGCCTTTTCTGGTTGTTCCCAGGGGAAGGCCAGCAGCCTGGTGAAAGTCTTGTAACATAAGACTTTCAGGATGAAGAATTTGGAGGACAATAAAGTTTCAGCCTGAGGCTATTCATCAGGGGGTTCTGGTTGCTTGCTCTTGATAGTGTATTGACCAGCATGAAACTTGGAAAGATCTGCTGGAACATTCAGTGTTGGATTGGGCCAGTGTCAAGACTTAGCAGTCTAAGAGCAATCCAAAAACCCAAAAGCTTGGCAAAGATCACTTCCATATCCAAATGAACCCGCACATTCCAAGCACTGCATCCATCAGACATTCTAATTCCATTAACTCCCTCAAAGCAACATCCTTCCTGCGGCATTTGAGGACATCAAAATATAGCTGCTGCAGAAATAGAAGGCTCAGCTCTTTAGCAGGTTTTCCCAGCTGTCAATCAAAGTGGGGGACCAATGAGGAAAATGCTGAAAGCTGTTCTTGCATATTATGGACCATCCCAGGAATGATACATCTGAACATTTTTGGGGACAGAGGTAAAACTTTCAGATGATGCCAGTGTTGTGGCCTGCCAGCTGCCAGCAGAGCTTGTGGCAGATCTCAGATGATGAAGAGGTTGGGGAGGAACTTGGGCCAGTGCTGGAGTCTGGGCAAGGCTCTGATGAATGCTCTGCATCAGACGCAGAGATAGAGCCAGGGCCGTCAACATTTCCCAGCCACCAGAGAGGCAGCTGCCTTTGGAGACTGCTATGAATGAGGTGGAAGAACAGCTGGGGCCTGTTCCAGATGCACGTATGCGCAGAGCTGTTAGGAGAGGTGAGCAATGGAGGACATGAGTCAACTCAGGAAGCAAAGCATACATGGACGCTGAATGGTCTGGCTGGGGAATAAATAGAAGGAAAGGGGAGTGGTGGTCGTAGGAACCCCTCCCTGGCTGGGGAATAAATAGAAGGAAAGGGGAGTGGTGGTCATAGGAGACAACCGTTTGTATTTCTGAAGATTTGGCTCATTGTGTTTCGTGCCACAAAGACTGCTGGCCAGAACTTAATTTGCAGCCTTTCAGCTGGGAGCTCATGGCCTGGCAATTATCACAAGGAACTGATAAAGTCTGTTACCGCAGTTAACTCTTTGAAGGACTTTTACCTGGACTTTTTGGTAGGTGAATGCCATTAATTCACAGGAGATAAATAAAGAGGGTTTTTTCAGGACAAGGAATCTGTTTTTGGCTTCTGCTAAGGCTGGGTCAAAACAGCCACCACGGGAATGACAAAGGCTAAATTTGGAGATGAGATTCAGGAAAAAGAGCCAATCTCATTGTTTTTCTGGTTTTGCAACTTTCATTCACCATCATACAAGTAGGAAGCTTTTCATCTGTGGCCATGTGGAAAAGCTCTCATGTTTCAGCACTTTAGGTCTTAGGATCTTAGGTTATAAGGACCTTAGGATGTTAGGTCTTAAGTATCTTAAGATTCTTGGATGGATGAATGGATGGATGGATGGATGGATGGATGGATGAGAGAGCGCAAGAGATACAAGATAAGATAGATAAGTTAGATGATGGATGGATGAGAGAGAGAGAGAGAGAGAGAGAGATGCAAGATAAGATATCATCATCCCTGGTAGTCAAACAGACCCCTCTGCTTTCTGTTAGATGATGGATGGATGGATGGATGGATGGATGGATGGATGGATGGAAGAGAGAGGGAGGGGAGGAGGGAGAGGTGGCAAATCCCTTGCTTCTACAACCTCACTTCCTCACATCCCTATAGAATGCTATTAATGTGCCATAGTGGCACAGTGGTTAGAGTGCAGTACTGCAGGCTACTTCTGCTGACTGCCAGCTGACTGCAATTTGGCAGTTCGAATCTCACTAGGCTCAAGGTTGACTCAGCCTTCCCTCCTTCTCAGGTGGGTAAAATGAGGACCAAATTTGTTGGGGGCAAGAGGCTGACTCTGTAAACTGCTTAGAGAGGGCTGTAAACACTGTGAAGTGATAAATCTAAGAGCTATTGCTAGTGCCCTTCCTTCCTTCCTTCCTTCCATCCATCCATCCATCCATCCATCCATTCATGGTGGTGCAGGGGTTAGAGTACAGCATTGCAGGCTGATTCTGCTCACTGCCAGCAGTTCAATTCTCACTGGCTCAAGGTTGACTCAGCCTTCCATCTTTCTAAGGTGGGTAAAATGAGGACCCAAATTGTTGGGGTCAAGAGGCTGACTCTGTAAACTGCTTAGAGAGGGCCGTAAAGCACTATGAAGCGGTATATAACTCTAAGGGCTATTGCTATTAAGAAACCTTAGATCTTTGGAGAAAAGCAGAAGACAGCAAATGTCCACATTTCCAGTAACTTGTTCCCAACGTGCCTTCAGATCCAAAAATAGCAGCTACTGATTAGGAACTTTCTATACCCATTGACAAGGAACACAGTGGCTCAGTGGCTAAGACACTGAGTTTGTCGATCAAAAGGTGGGCAGTTCAGTGGTTCAAATCCCTAGGGCCGCGTAATGGGGTGAGCTTCCGTTACTTGTCCCAGCTTCTGCCAACCTAGCAGTTCGAAAGCACGTTAAAAAAAAATGCAAGTAGAAAAATAGGGGCCCCCTTTGGTGGGAAGGAAACAGTGTTCTGTGCACTTTTGGTGTTGAGTCATGCCGGCCACATGACCATGGAGATGTCTTTGGACAGCGCTGGCTCTTCGGCTTTGAAACGGAGATGATCACCACCCCCAGAACAACTAGCACATATGTACGAGGGGAACCTTTACGTTTACCTTATACCCATTGACTGGCTCATAATGAACTGTCCTCGTATTTATGTTAGGACCAAAAAAGGATTAAAGGATCTGTAAAGTCATTGGTAATCTGCCCAGCCATCAATCTGGAAGAGAAATAAGCACTTGCAGACTGTCATTAACAACATGGTTTAACTTCCCTGCTCCCATACAAACTCTAGGTGCACCCAGACTGATGGATTCCTTTCATACCAAAGTACAATCTGTTTTTTAATATAATTCTTTAAATTACATTCTTTAATTTAATTCTTCTTGAATTCATCTCTCTTGCTCGCTCGCTTAATTCTTCGCTTGAAACAACAGTCCATCTGTTCAAGCCATGCCTGTGTGAACCCAGACCTAGAACAGTATAATTTATGTACCCCGCTCTGTGATTCTTTTGCAGAAATTCTCTCTCTCTCTCTCTTTCTCTCTCTCTCTCTCTTTTTTGGTGGTAATGGGAAAACAACAACTTTGAATAACAGGATAATTATAGAGAAGAGTTTACAGAAGCAGTGCCAACAGCTTCAGCAACGCTTGTTTGAGTGTTAGGAAGAGTTGTGTAATTATGAGAAAAGAGGAATCAGCAAATTGTGCTGCCTAATGAATTAAATCAAGTCTCTGATGGTCAAACAGACCCCTCTGTTTTCTGTTCTGACTCATCTCTGTTCTGCAACTAATGGCATTGGACCACGTGCGTATCCAGGACCTTGAGATGCTATTATTGGTTGCATAATTTACTAAGAAACAACGTTGGGTTTGTCCACCCGGGAGTTTGAATCAGCTCTGATCAGATTCAAACTCTTGGTTTAAAGTTGGATTGCCAAATTGGTTGTCTCGTTTAGAGAACGGGTTGACTCCAGAATGGTTCAAAGGTTCTATAAAGTGGTGAATGGACTCAACAAGCTTCATTTCTGTTTGACAATTTGATTCGAATTGTTTAACAGTTTAGGCAAGAAAAACCAAAAGGACACATATGAACCAGGTGTGAAGTTTCCGAAAAATGCCCTAATTAATTCATGAGCCATGAGCCAAACTTCAAAAGAAATACAGTCATTTATTAGGAGCACCATTTCGGCAATATTCGGATGCAGTTAGAACTAATCCCACGTAGATTTACGTTCCCCTATGACCCTGTCTCTCCCCTCCTCTCTGGCCATGTCATAAATCACATTCTCCAATTAACCACTTTGGCTGCCTGTGAAACCCAACACCCTTCTTCTGATTGCGGAAAGAAAACATGTATGGAATGTAGCTTCAGTTAGGGAAATCAATCAGCTCTATCAGTTCTCCCTCCCCCCTGCTCATGGCAACTTGAAAGCTTTGCAAGTTGACACCAGGTTTAATAGCAGTAACTGGGAGAGGGATCTTGGAGTCTTAGTGGTGGTGGTTGTTGTTAGTTGCAAACTCGTGTCCGATCCATCATGACCCCATGAACAACATTCCTCCAGGCCTTCCTGTCCTCTACCATCCTCTGGAGTCCATTGAAGCTCAGTCTTAGTGGACAACCAGCTAAATATGAGCCAACAATGTGTGGCGGCAGCCAAAAAAGCCAACACAATCCTAAATTGCATTAACAGAGGGATACAATCAAGATCAAGGGAGGTACTAATGCCACTCTATAAAGCCTTAGTAAGACCACACCTAGAATCCTGCATCCAGTTTATAAATATAAAAAAGATGCTGAGACTCTAGAAAGAGTGCAGAGAAGAGCAACCAGGATGATGATGGGACTGGAGGCTAAAAGATACGGTGAACGGTTGCAGGAACTGGGCATGGCTAGTCTAGTGAAGGGAAGGACCAGAGGAGACAGGATAGCAGTTTTTCAATATTTGAGGGGCTGTCACAGAGAGGAGAAAGGGGGTCAAGGTATTTTCCAAAGCACCCGAAGGCCAGACAAGGAACAATGGATGGAAATTGACCAAGGAGAGATTCAACCTAGAAATAAGGAGACATTTTCTGACATGGAGAACAATCAACCCATAGAACAGAAGTTGCCTTCAGAAGTTGTGGGAGCTTCATCACTTGAAGCTTTGAAGAAGAGATTGGAGTGCCATCTGTCAGAAATGGTGTAGAGTCTCCTGCTTGGGCAGGGGATGGACTAGATGACTACAATGTCCCTTCCAACTGTGTTAATCTGTTAATAGGTTAAACACAGGGGTTCCCAACCACTGATCCATGGATCAGTACTGGTCAGCAGCCTTCCAGGAACTGGGCCACGCAAGCAAGTGAAGCCCCATCCACACACATGCGGGATGCAAGCAATGCATGAAACCATACCCTCTGGTCCATGGAAAAACCTCTCTCCAGGGAACTGGTCCATTGCACCCAAAAGGTTGGTGGGGGGGCTGCTGGTTTAACTAACTGATCTGGGAACCCAATTGGAGTTTCAGATAGAGGTGAGGTGAGGTGAGTGAATTTCTCAACCGAAGCTTAGTGCAGTATTCTTTGTCAAGAACGTCAATCTGAAAAAATGCTTGTAGCAGCTTTAAATGAAGAAGACATCCAAGTATTTTAATTAGACATATTAGGAAAGCAAATCAGGGGAAAGTCATCATAGTCCAGATATGAAGGAAAGGAGAGAATTTTGGTGCTCAGATATGAAGCTGAGACCCTTCATGCTAACCTTCTCTGACAACCTACCACTCAGCTGCTAATTGTTGAAGTGAGATGTCTTCATGTCTTCATGAAGATATCTTCTCTTAATGATGGCACTTTATTTTTAATCCAAACCTTGCTTAGTAACCTTTTCAGGACTAGACATCTTCCAATGGTGATGTCTACTTAAGAGAGGTCTATCTAACTACTTGGCTAATATAAGGTCATTCTTTGACAGCTTGCTCAGTAAAAGATGGTTTCTTGAAAGGTGAATAAAGAGTTGGCTCTTCTTGGTCATGAAAGGAACTTGTCTTGTAAAAAGACAAGAAACAATGGATGGAAACTAACCAAGGAAAGAAGCAACCTAGAACGAAGGAGAAATTTCCAAATGGTGAGAGCAATCAACCAATGGAACAACTTGTGGGTGGTCCATCAATGGAGGCTTTCAACAACCAAGGGGTTGTACTAGAAGACCTCCAAGGTCCCTTCTGTAGTGGTCCACCAGCAGCCTGTGGAGCTGGCAGCAGTGTTGGACAGTGAGGAGGTTGGGGAGGAACATGGGCCAGTCCTGGAGTCTGGGGAAGGCTCGGATGAGGGCTCTGCATCGGAGGCAGAGAAAGGGCCATCTGGGAGGTACGTGCTGTCTCCGGAGCCTCCAGAGTTGGACCTCAGCGAGGCAGAGGAACAGGGGGAGCCTGTTCCCAGTGCGCGCATGCGCTGAGCTGCCAGAAGGCACGAACAGTTAAAACAAAAGGGATGACTTGGGAGTAAGGCCTGGAGATGATTGGCCCCTCCCGTAAGACATAAAGGAGGAGCAAAGGCACGTGGGCCTTTGCAGGAAGCAACGTTGTTAATTCTGTGCAATTTAAAGTCTGAAGCTCTGTTTGATTCTGGACTCCGTGTGGCTTTACCAATTAGGTCTTTGGCAGTGTGTCAAGGGAGATAAAGGTGGGTGATTATCAGCCTTATCCCGAAGGAATCTTTACAACTATTTGGGACTCATCTTTGTGAATGAACAGAATTCACAGCTGTTGCACTAAAAGAGGTTTTTGGGGCTACTCATGTGTTTTACTAACTCAGGAAGCCTAGATCAGAACACCTTCCTATTATTCTATGTTCTACGTTCTATCTATAGAACATCACATGTTCATTGTGCCTTGGTTGTGTGTCACAGAGAATATCTGCCTCCTTCCCGTTGTAGAAGCAGCATATCAACATAATATTCAGCTTCAACTACATATTTTTTTTAACCTAGGCATTTTTAACCTAGTTTATTTTCCTCCAATTGCAGCATCCTGCAGTCATGTGACCACGCTTAATAACAATGCTGCCCAAACCCAATTGGTCCATAGAAAACTATTGCTTCACTCAATGTCTGTAGTGTTCGCTTAGCAACCACTGCAAAAAAGACAGTGAAATCAGGTCTCTCACATGGATGACCCAATTTGCAATTGTCACAACTTAAAGTCATAATGGGCAGGCTGTCAAGCGTCTAGGAAATCAGGGGATTCAGGCAGTTCAAAGATTTATTGCAAACTTAAGCTCTCTACAAGAATCTGGCCAACTAACAGTCAAGGGAAATGAGCGGGAGATAAGAAAAGCATTGAAGATTGGCCGGCCATAGATGTCTTGCAGGCACGCAGGGACTCATGACTAATCAGATGTTTGACCTCTCCCTTGGGCTCAGCCTGGTCATCTCCTACCCAGACTCCATTACAGTCATAAATTGAGGAATCCTTGCAGGGGGTTCTTTTGACTACATTTGAGGAAATATACATATTAATGCCTTTTTAGGGAGGAAATGCATTTAAAAATAGATATTTCAGGAAACTCGGGATGTCAGTTGCGGTGTGGGCGTCGAGGGGAACAACACAAAAAGGTTCGCCTTATCTTTTCAAGGCAGGTAAGTAAGAAGGCGTGTTTGGCAGGCAAGCTGCCTCATTTCACCTTAAAATAGACCCAGATGCAGAACTGATCCGAGGCCACATTATTTCAGAAGTTAACAAGCCCATAGCAGCAGAACCTGGAATTAATCCAATGAATTTTGTGCATCGGTGATGCTGGCCTGACCGAAGAGTTTCTTTTGCTTCTTTGCAAATAATTGGGTTGGTTCTTGGGGTCTGTGTGTGGATGGGAGGGGGGGAATTCTCCCAGCTGCAGCATTGTGATAAGCTATTGGGGAGGTAAGATAAATCAGGCCTGTCCTTCCCCTATCATTAGGAAATAATAACCAGTCTCGGGGGAGATTCCCCCCACCCCCGTCTTCGCCATTTGTTGCATTGAATAATGCTTTCCATCTGGAGACCACTTGATTTGGTGGCATTTCCACAAGGATTTTTCTGTTTTCCAGGAAAGTATTTAGGTTTGTCTTCAAGACCCATGGGAACCCTTGTTGAGTTATCCATGAACAGGGGTCAGCAACCTGCGGCTCTGGAGCCGCATGTGGCTCTTTCACTCCTCTACTGCGGCTCCCTGTCACTCAAAATAGGCATCACAGCCACCAATGTGCGACACTCACCGGCATGTGATTTATTGAGCTTTTCAACCCCCAGTAGGCCAACCATGGATAAATCCAAGAAAAGAAAAGTTTCAGAAGAAAACAGAACATTTAATTCAACTACATATGCTAGTTTTGTGGTTGCTCAAGAAATAGTCAGGCACGGGAAGGGTTTTGTGGCTCCCAGTGTTTTCTTTTCTGTGGGAAACATGTCCAAATGGCTCTTTGAGAGTTTAAGGTTGCAGACCCCTGTCCATGACCAATGTTGACTGAGTGGAAAGAGATGAGGAAGAAGAAGGAGAACAATGGATATTGAGAAGAGGGTTCCTCCAAAACTTGATGCTGAAGATTTCATTGGCCTGAATAACCTTTAGACATTGACTTGTCAAGTTCGCAAATTGATTTGATGTGTTGAACAAGGAGTCTTCCAATCGATTCAAACACCTGAGAGCATTTGGTAGAGGTGCACCAACTTTAACTCTGGGTTTCTTGAATGTGAAGTTAGGAGCTGGATGAATTGACCCATCAATCATCCTCTCAACATTTAAGGTCCTGATTTATATAAGCTGGTATCATAAAAGGATACCATTCTCTGGTTGACTCACCGGTGTGTTATGTGACAGACGAATGCCAACCCACCTTAAATCTAAGATTTACAAGACCACCATCCACCCTGTTGCACAGTATCACACTGAATGCTGGGCAGCAACAACAGCTCTCTCCATGCCATGGAAATGCAAATGCTCCATTGGATAGTGGGCATCTCCCTTCTTGACCACATCACAAATGACACCATTCGACAACATTTTGGTGTGGCATCAATTATAGAGAAGATGAGGGAGAAGGCCGGCTCTGCTGGTATGGACATGTCCAGAGAGCAGCACCTTCCACCGTGGCCAAGACTGCCTACCAACTAGAAGTCAATGGCTGGCGACATTGAGGGCATCCAAAAGAGATGGAAAGACACCATCAACAAAGATATGTGAGCCATGGGCCTGTGCCCTGGAAATGCAACTGAACATGCAAAGTGGCACTCAATGATCTGAAAAGCAGACCCTGCACCTGCAGGAATACACTAGTAGTAGTAGTAGTAGTAGTAGTAGAAGAAGAAGAAGAAGAAGAAGAAGAAGAAGAAGAAGAAGAAGAAGAAGAAGAAGAAGAAGAAGAAGAAGAAGATGATGATGATGATTCTACGGAGAGAATAACACAATGGGAACTATGAAGATGGATAGTGCATGTTAACAGATAACAGATTAACAGAGTTGGAAGAGACTTTATAGGTCATCATCTAGTCCAACCCCCCGCCCAAGCAGGAAACCCTACACCATTTCTGACAAATGGCAGTCCAATCTTTTTTTGAAAGTCTCAAGTGATGAAGCTCCCACAACTTCCGAAGGCAACTTCTGTTCCATTGGTTGATTGTTCTCACTGTCAGAAAATTTCTCCTTATTTCCAGGTTGAATCTCTCCTTGTTCAGTTTCCATCCATTATTCCTTGTCTGGCCTTCGGGTGCTTTGGAAAATAGCTTGACACCCTCCTCTCTGTGGCAACCCTTGAGATATTGGAAGACGGCTATCCTGTCTCCCCTGGTCCTTCTCTTCACTAGACTAGCCATGCCCAGTTCCTGCAACCATTCATCATATGTTTTAGTCTCCAGTCCCTTCTTCACCCATCATTTCATCTTCATTTCATGTTTTCATCTTCACCCAAGACTTCTATTTCATCACTTAGATCTTATTTTCCAACCAATTGCTACTGCATCGCTCAGTTCTTCTCCACAGGATTGGGGAAAGTTATGGGAAAGAACTGTCATGTTATTCAATGACAAAAAGACATTGGAGAATGTTAGGACAGCTATAAATAATGTTCAACAGAATCATAATTTTTTTTTTGTGTTTTCCATAAAAAGAAGAATTGGGAGGAAACCACAGATTTGTTCTGAGAGGTGGGTTTTTTTTTTTTTTTTTTTTTTTTGGACTTTGCATGATGAGTTGAAGGGTGGTGTTTTCAAAGGAGAGTCTTCTAAGTGAGCTTTATAAGAGAAGAAGAGTCCATGCTGACAAATGATCCATTGGAATGTTGATTTCCAGAAATTGCTAGTGTCCCACAAGGAATATAAAGGGAGAATTGAAAAGATGGAAGAATTGCACTGAAGATAAGTGCTCCTTCATAAGATGCAATAGTCTATATTACCCTGAAATGAGTTTTAGCTTTTTTGTAATGTACAGCTTTTTCTAAGACTGATTTCCTTGGTGGGATTAGTAAAACAGAAGAGAAAGTAACAGGAATTGGTAGCTCTAGAAGCTGAACTTGGGTGAAAATCTTTGGGCTTTCCTTAATAGTTTATACCAGGGATGGCAAATCTTTTAGAAACTGAGTGCCCAAACTGAAAGGTGCATGGGTAGGCATGAACGTGCCCATGTGCAGACATGCACATCTACAGATATGCGCGCATGTGCAAGAGAGACCTGAAGACTAGCTGGCTGGCGGGAGGCAGGGCATCACAACACCGGCAGTGGAGCAAGAGGTAAGATCTTTTTCTTTCAGGAGCTTCTGTTTTGTCGTTTGCAGGGAAACAGAAGCTCATGAAAGAAATGCCACGGAGATCTGACAGTGCGTGTGCCAGCAGAGAGGGCTCTATGTTCCACCTGTGGCACATGTGCCATAGGTTCACCAATACGGGCTTATACCAAGAAGATCAAAATTATCCTTGGCAATCAACTTTTCTTTGGCGTCTCTGAGCTTGGTGGCTTTCTTGTAGACATTTCATGACCCAACTAGAAGTGCTAGAAGGGTATGGGATTGGGGAGGAGGAGGAGGAGGAGGAGGAGGTGGTGGTGGTGGTGGAGGTAGAGGAGGAGGAGATGACTGTGGGGTCCTTGATGTTCTCTGAGCTTGCTGGTTTCCTTGCAGACGTTTCATGACCCAACTAGGTAATATCATCAGTGCTAGAAGGGAGTGGGACTTGGGAGTAGTAGTAGTAGTAGTAGTAGTAGTAGTAGTAGTAGTAGTCTGGGGTCCTTGGTGTTCTCTGAGCTTGGTTGTGTTGTTGCAGATGTTTTATCACCCAACTAGATAACATCATCAGTGCTAGAAGAGAGAGTGGTTTGCTTTCTGTTTATAGACAAATGGTTTGCCCTGCCGGTGTTGGTGGGAGGTGTTGGTGTTGGTCTCCTACCTTTAGCCTACCATGCTTTTTTTTAAACGTTAGGTTTCATCTCCAGGAAGGCATTGTCTTTATTAATAATGTAACTCTAAAACCACAATCACAGCCCTAGCAACAAGCAAGTCAGACAGCAAGATGCACCACATGCCCAGAATGCTAATGTGAGCGATTAATCATCAGGTTATTATTTGATTATTCACACTCTCCCAGTTGCGAATGTGTAAAGGCTGAATGCTGAATCAACTCAGCAGGATCTTATGATTGAAAATAATATATTGCAAGAATCTTTGTTATATCTATCTATCTATCTATCTATCTATCTATCTATCTATCTGTCTGTCTGTCTGTCTATCTCCATCTATCTACCTACCTACCTACCTACCTACATCTATCTATCTATCTATCTATCTACCTACCTACCTACCTACCTACATCTATCTATCTATCTATCTATCTATCTATCTATCTATCTATCTATCTATCTATCTATCTACCTACCTACCTACCTATCTACCTACCTATCTACCTACCTACCTACCTACCTACCTACCTACCTACCTACATCTACCTACCTACATCTACCTGCCTGCCTGCCTACCTACCTACCTACCTACCTATCTATCTATCTACCAACCTACCTACCTACCGTGTTTCCCCAAAAATAAGATCCTGTCTTATATTTTTTTGAACCCCAAAAGAAGTGCTTGGCCTTATTTTCAGGGAGGTCTTATTTGGGGCATGTGGCGCAAGATGAGGCTCCTCTTGCCGTCTTACCTGATTTCCAGCTCTGCGTTTAAATATTTTCGGGGAGGGCTTATTTTCGGGGGAAGGCTTATTTTAGCGCATGCACTCAAAAGCCCAATTGGGCTTATTATCAAGGAATGTCTTATTTTCAGGGAAACAGGGTATCATCCATCTATCTATCTATCTATCTGTCTATCTATCTATCTATCTATCTATCTATCTATCTATCTATCTATCTATCTGTCTGTCTATCTATCTACTTACCTACCTACCTACCTACATCTATCTATCTTTCTATTTATCTATCTATCTATCTATCTATCTATCTATCTATCTATCTATCTATCTCTACTACCTCTCTCTCTCCCTCTCTCCCTCCACCCTCCCTCTCTTTCTCTTTCTCTCCCTCTCTCCCCTATCATCTAGCTAAGTAGCTAGCTGTCAGTGTTCCATATTGACTGTCCTTCTTTCTATATATATCAGGAAAGGTTATAACCATATTAGAGAGATATGTTTTCTCTCAGTTTTTCTCTGTTCACCTTCGTTTAACCCCTATAAGTCTGTCCCAACAAGATTCCGCTGGAGCAAGAGGGGAACTTTAAATTCTCCCAGTTGTCATGCACAGAAAAAAGAGATGTTCATAACTCTAAATATTTTGCCTCTTTGCACCTAATTTTCTGTTGATATTTGCCTGGGGCTGTCATTTTTGTGAACAATTCATTGCAATCACGATGTTGTTATTTTTCAAATATTTCAGCTAGGAGATCAAAGCATATCACATCTTATGGTTCTCTAGCTCTGTATCATAAACTTCCTTCCTTCCTTCCTTCCTTCCTTCCTTCCTTCCTTCCTTCCTTCCTTCCTTCCTTCTGTCAGCACTTCAAGCTGCATTTACTCTAGTGCTGACATAAGAAGGAGAGGCAGAGGCGTCTGGAAAGGGATGTTTGACTTTTCACCTACTTATTTTCCCTGGAGATAATATCCCCTAGGAGATGGGAGGGGAGGGAGGAAATTCCTTTGATCTGGAGCAGTAGATTAGGGGTAGAATGACTTGGAAGATGGCCAATGAGTGCAGGGGAGTGGGGAACGTAAAGGGAGGGTTTTGGGTCTGGAAGTCAGTGTTGGCTACGATGGAGTCGGAGTTAGAATGTTGTGCTTAACAAATGGGAGTTTTTCCATCAAAGACTTTGTTTGAAATGCAATTTATTTGAGATGACCTCAAAACCTGACATCTTCCTTCCTTCCTGTTTATCATCTATCTATCTATCTTTCTATCATCTTCCTTCCTTCCTTCCTTCCTTCCTTCCTTCCTTCCTCCCTCCCTCCCTCCCTCCCTCCCTTCCTTCCTTCCTTCCTTCCTTCCTTCCTCCTTTCCTTCCTTTCCTTCTATCATCTACCTATCCAGGAGTAGGCTTCAAAAATTTTTAGCAAGAGGTTCTCTGCCTGGTTGCTGGGTGGGCGTGGCCATAGTGGGTGTGGCCTAGTCAGCCTCCTGCACCACAGTGGAGGGGGGCATTTTTGCCCTCCCCGGGCTCCAGAGGCTTTCCCCAAG